>OU342742.1:428771946-429281593 GCA_910589775.1 Avena eriantha | reverse complement strand
AATGCTATAATAAATTGATCCTCACTTACAACATGCCTAGCCAAACTGATATTTCTTTCGCAAAAATATTTGCTAGGTTGGACACTCTTGAGGTTAGCACCACTGGATTAGAAGGGTGCTATAATACGCTTAGGGAGCATCACGATTATGTTCCAATAAACTCTGAACCATCAAAGTGGTTCCCTACAGTAAAGATTGAGATGAACGCTGAAACTTTTCAAGCTCGAGCTGATATCATGTCTGAATTTTGTCTTATGCCCAAAGATATTTATAAATCTCTGAATACTTGGGGGCTTATGGAAGGAGGAAATGAAATATCTCTTGCTAATAATACTACCATATTACCTCTTGGAATAGCTGAAGGAGTGTTTACAAAGATCCTTAGGAAAATGATTTCTATTGATTATCTTGTTATCGAATGTGCAGGAAAGGACAAATTACACTTGGAAGGTCCCTATTAGAACTCCTTGGAGAAATAATAGATGTGGGAAGGGGACCATGCACCTTTATTCTCCACCAAACAATCATATTTTCCCCAAGGTTAAGAATAAAAGTAAGAGAGGTAAGGCAAGAAGTTTGGTCTTAATGCTTCTTCATTTGAGAACACTTGATTCTTTCTTGCTTCTTATGCCTAACTTAAGAGGGTCATGATACATTGTAAATGTATCTATAATTTTGATGTTCCATGCTTGGTTTTATCCACTTTCTTGTGTTTTGTTCCAACTTTGGAGTACTTTTCATATGATTTCTTAGACTAACCTATTAACAAGAGCCACAGTGCCAGCTGCCTGTTTTCTGCTGTTTTTGGTTCCAGGAAAGTCAGAAAATTAATATTCTCGGAATTGGATGGGACAAAAGCCAAAGTGCCTATTTTTCCGAAAGACATCAAGTGCCAGAATACGAGACGGAGAAGGGCCAGAGGGCAGCCACACCACCTGGCCGCGTGGCCAGGCCTGGCCCGCGCCAGGGGGTGGTGTGGCCAGCCCAGGCACCCCCTCGGCCTCTCCTCCCCCCTATATATTTCCCTCGGGACGAAAACCCTAAGTACCCGATCAAAAATCAACGAAAGAGTCTGTAGCCGCCGTCATCTCCATCCCTAGATCGGGAGGGATCTGAAGCTCTTCCCGGCACCCTGCCGGAGAGGGGAATTCACCCTGGAGGCCTTCTTCATCACCATGCAAGCCTCCGGTGTGATGCGTGAGTAGTTCATCATTGGACTACGGATCCATGTAGTAGCTAGATGGCTGGTTCTCCTCCTTTGTGCTTTCATGTTTAGATCTTGTGAGCTCCGTTCATGATCAAGATCATCTATTTGTAATTCTGCATGTTGTGTTTGCGAGGATCCGATGGATATTGAGATGCTAGTTCAGATTGATTATTGATTCTATCATGTCTTTGTTATTTGAGATCTTGCATGCTTTCCGTTGTTAGTAGCTATCTTGGCCAAGTAGATGCTAGCAACTCCAAGAGTTAGTATTTATGCTCGATAGTGGGTTCATGCCTCTGGTAATCAGGGGAAGTGACAGAAATCTCTAAGGTACTAGATGTGTTGTTGCTACTAGGGAGAAAACAATAATCCTTTGTTCATAGAACATTCGTATTGTTTACTTTACACGCAGTTCGTAAAGCAATAATCTGTTGCTTGCAACTTAATACTGGAGGGGGTTCGGATGATAACCTGAAGGTGGATTATTAGTCATAGATGCAGTTGGATGGCGGTCTATGTATAATGTTGTAATGCCCAATCAAGTTCCAAAGGAGTCAAGATGATTAGTATATGCATGTATTTCTTTCTCGGTGTTTGTCAATTGCCCCGCTGTAATTTGTTCACCCAACATGTTATCTATCTAAGGAGAGCCACCTCTAGTGAACTATGGATCCCAGTCCTTTACTTTACATACAATCTACATTCTTTTACTGCTTTGTGTTTACTTTCTGCAAACTTTTACTTCTTTCCATTTGATAAGTTTAATCCTTTGTTTTCTGCAAAACACGGTGAGATTGACAACCTCATCGCAAGTTGGGGACACAGTTCTGTGGTTGTGTTGTGCAGGTCTCCACGTTGCTACTAGCACCTGTAGTGCGCCCTGCCAAAGCTTAGCTAGTAACACCTTTGGGGTGTTTCCTTGCTCCTACTGTTTCGATTAAACCTTGGTTTCATAACTTAGGGAAACTTGCTGCTGTGCTCATCATACCTTCCTCTTGGGGTTCCCAACGAGCTCTACATCAACCACGCACCAAGCACTTTTCTGGGCATCGTGCATTGAGCCATCAAGCGATTTTCTGGCGCCGTTGCCGGGGAGTCAAGGACATCGTCACAAGGGGGGTCCCTCATAACCAATCTCTTTACTTTGTTATTTTTGTTTTGCTTAGTTTTCTTTTTGCTTTGTTTGCTTGTTTTGTTATTCAAAAACACAAAAAAATTAGTTTTACTTATTTGCTTTCTTATTTGAAAAACACAAAAAGATTAGTCCCTATCTCATTATGTCTAGCCTTGCTCCTGTCACTATGTCACCCGAGGAAATGATTTTCACTTTTAAATAAGGAATTGAGGAAAGTTTTAAGGAAGCTTGGTCTAGAATCTCTGATCTACATGAAAAAACTGAGCCTAAAGTGACTCAAAGCTTGTTCCTTAGCAGTTTTTACCTTGGGATTGCTCTTTGCTATAGATATGCTCTAGATGCTGTTGTGGGAGGATATTTCCTCCAATGTAATGAGGATGATGCTATTAATGCTATAAAGAAATTGATCCTCACTTACAACATGCCTAGCCAAACTGATATTTCTTTCGCAAAAATATTTGCTAGGTTGGACACTCTTGAGGTTAGCACCACTGGATTAGAAGGGTGCTATAATACGCTTAGGGAGCATCACGATTATGTTCCAATAAACTCTGAACCATCAAAGTGGTTCCCTACAGTAAAGATTGAGATGAACGCTGAAACTTTTCAAGCTCGAGCTGATATCATGTCTGAATTTTGTCTTATGCCCAAAGATATTTATAAATCTCTGAATACTTGGGGGCTTATGGAAGGAGGAAATGAAATATCTCTTGCTAATAATACTACCATATTACCTCTTGGAATAGCTGAAGGAGTGTTTACAAAGATCCTTAGGAAAATGATTTCTATTGATTATCTTGTTATCGAATGTGCAGGAAAAGGACAAATTACACTTGGAAGGTCCCTATTAGAACTCCTTGGAGAAATAATAGATGTGGGAAAGGGGACCATGCACCTTTATTCTCCACCAAACAATCATATTTTCCCCAAGGTTAAGAATAAAAGTAAGAGAGGTAAGGGCAAGAAGTTTGGTCTTAATGCTTCTTCATTTGAGAACACTTGATTCTTTCTTGCTTCTTATGCCTAACTTAAAGAGGGTCATGATACATTGTAAATGTATCTATAATTTTTGATGTTCCATGCTTGGTTTTATCCACTTTCTTGTGTTTTGTTCCAACTTTGGAGTACTTTTCATATGATTTCTTAGACTAACCTATTAACAAGAGCCACAGTGCCAGCTGCCTGTTTTCTGCTGTTTTTGGTTCCAGGAAAGTCAGAAAATTAATATTCTCGGAATTGGATGGGACAAAAGCCAAAGTGCCTATTTTTCCGAAAGACATCAAGTGCCAGAATACGAGACGGAGAAGGGCCAGAGGGCAGCCACACCACCTGGCCGCGTGGCCAGGCCTGGCCCGCGCCAGGGGGTGGTGTGGCCAGCCCAGGCACCCCCTCGGCCTCTCCTCCCCCCTATATATTTCCCTCGGGACGAAAACCCTAAGTACCCGATCAAAAATCAACGAAAGAGTCTGTAGCCGCCGTCATCTCCATCCCTAGATCGGGAGGGATCTGAAGCTCTTCCCGGCACCCTGCCGGAGAGGGGAATTCACCCTGGAGGCCTTCTTCATCACCATGCAAGCCTCCGGTGTGATGCGTGAGTAGTTCATCATTGGACTACGGATCCATGTAGTAGCTAGATGGCTGGTTCTCCTCCTTTGTGCTTTCATGTTTAGATCTTGTGAGCTCCGTTCATGATCAAGATCATCTATTTGTAATTCTGCATGTTGTGTTTGCGAGGATCCGATGGATATTGAGATGCTAGTTCAGATTGATTATTGATTCTATCATGTCTTTGTTATTTGAGATCTTGCATGCTTTCCGTTGTTAGTAGCTATCTTGGCCAAGTAGATGCTAGCAACTCCAAGAGTTAGTATTTATGCTCGATAGTGGGTTCATGCCTCTGGTAATCAGGGGAAGGGACAGAAATCTCTAAGGTACTAGATGTGTTGTTGCTACTAGGGAGAAAACAATAATCCTTTGTTCATAGAACATTCGTATTGTTTACTTTACACGCAGTTCGTAAAGCAATAATCTGTTGCTTGCAACTTAATACTGGAGGGGGTTCGGATGATAACCTGAAGGTGGATTATTAGTCATAGATGCAGTTGGATGGCGGTCTATGTATAATGTTGTAATGCCCAATCAAGTTCCAAAGGAGTCAAGATGATTAGTATATGCATGTATTTCTTTCTCGGTGTTTGTCAATTGCCCCGCTGTAATTTGTTCACCCAACATGTTATCTATCTAAGGAGAGCCACCTCTAGTGAACTATGGATCCCGGTCCTTTACTTTACATACAATCTACATTCTTTTACTGCTTTGTGTTTACTTTCTGCAAACTTTTACTTCTTTCCATTTGATAAGTTTAATCCTTTGTTTTCTGCAAAACACGGTGAGATTGACAACCTCATCGCAAGTTGGGGACACAGTTCTGTGGTTGTGTTGTGCAGGTCTCCACGTTGCTACTAGCACCTGTAGTGCGCCCTGCCAAAGCTTAGCTAGTAACACCTTTGGGGTGTTTCCTTGCTCCTACTGTTTCGATTAAACCTTGGTTTCATAACTTAGGGAAACTTGCTGCTGTGCTCATCATACCTTCCTCTTGGGGTTCCCAACGAGCTCTACATCAACCACGCACCAAGCACTTTTCTGGGCATCGTGCATTGAGCCATCAAGCGATTTTCTGGCGCCGTTGCCGGGGAGTCAAGGACATCGTCACAAGGGGGGTCCCTCATAACCAATCTCTTTACTTTGTTATTTTTGTTTTGCTTAGTTTTCTTTTTGCTTTGTTTGCTTGTTTTGTTATTCAAAAACACAAAAAAATTAGTTTTACTTATTTGCTTTCTTATTTGAAAAACACAAAAAGATTAGTCCCTATCTCATTATGTCTAGCCTTGCTCCTGTCACTATGTCACCCGAGGAAATGATTTTCACTTTTAAATAAGGAATTGAGGAAAGTTTTAAGGAAGCTTGGTCTAGAATCTCTGATCTACATGAAAAAACTGAGCCTAAAGTGACTCAAAGCTTGTTCCTTAGCAGTTTTTACCTTGGGATTGCTCTTTGCTATAGATATGCTCTAGATGCTGTTGTGGGAGGATATTTCCTCCAATGTAATGAGGATGATGCTATTAATGCTATAAAGAAATTGATCCTCACTTACAACATGCCTAGCCAAACTGATATTTCTTTCGCAAAAATATTTGCTAGGTTGGACACTCTTGAGGTTAGCACCACTGGATTAGAAGGGTGCTATAATACGCTTAGGGAGCATCACGATTATGTTCCAATAAACTCTGAACCATCAAAGTGGTTCCCTACAGTAAAGATTGAGATGAACGCTGAAACTTTTCAAGCTCGAGCTGATATCATGTCTGAATTTTGTCTTATGCCCAAAGATATTTATAAATCTCTGAATACTTGGGGGCTTATGGAAGGAGGAAATGAAATATCTCTTGCTAATAATACTACCATATTACCTCTTGGAATAGCTGAAGGAGTGTTTACAAAGATCCTTAGGAAAATGATTTCTATTGATTATCTTGTTATCGAATGTGCAGGAAAAGGACAAATTACACTTGGAAGGTCCCTATTAGAACTCCTTGGAGAAATAATAGATGTGGGAAAGGGGACCATGCACCTTTATTCTCCACCAAACAATCATATTTTCCCCAAGGTTAAGAATAAAAGTAAGAGAGGTAAGGGCAAGAAGTTTGGTCTTAATGCTTCTTCATTTGAGAACACTTGATTCTTTCTTGCTTCTTATGCCTAACTTAAAGAGGGTCATGATACATTGTAAATGTATCTATAATTTTTGATGTTCCATGCTTGGTTTTATCCACTTTCTTGTGTTTTGTTCCAACTTTGGAGTACTTTTCATATGATTTCTTAGACTAACCTATTAACAAGAGCCACAGTGCCAGCTGCCTGTTTTCTGCTGTTTTTGGTTCCAGGAAAGTCAGAAAATTAATATTCTCGGAATTGGATGGGACAAAAGCCAAAGTGCCTATTTTTCCGAAAGACATCAAGTGCCAGAATACGAGACGGAGAAGGGCCAGAGGGCAGCCACACCACCTGGCCGCGTGGCCAGGCCTGGCCCGCGCCAGGGGGTGGTGTGGCCAGCCCAGGCACCCCCTCGGCCTCTCCTCCCCCCTATATATTTCCCTCGGGACGAAAACCCTAAGTACCCGATCAAAAATCCACGAAAGAGTCTGTAGCCGCCGTCATCTCCATCCCTAGATCGGGAGGGATCTGAAGCTCTTCCCGGCACCCTGCCGGAGAGGGGAATTCACCCTGGAGGCCTTCTTCATCACCATGCAAGCCTCCGGTGTGATGCGTGAGTAGTTCATCATTGGACTACGGATCCATGTAGTAGCTAGATGGCTGGTTCTCCTCCTTTGTGCTTTCATGTTTAGATCTTGTGAGCTCCGTTCATGATCAAGATCATCTATTTGTAATTCTGCATGTTGTGTTTGCGAGGATCCGATGGATATTGAGATGCTATTTCAGATTGATTATTGATTCTATCATGTCTTTGTTATTTGAGATCTTGCATGCTTTCCGTTGTTAGTAGCTATCTTGGCCAAGTAGATGCTAGCAACTCCAAGAGTTAGTATTTATGCTCGATAGTGGGTTCATGCCTCTGGTAATCAGGGGAAGGGACAGAAATCTCTAAGGTACTAGATGTGTTGTTGCTACTAGGGAGAAAACAATAATCCTTTGTTCATAGAACATTCGTATTGTTTACTTTACACGCAGTTCGTAAAGCAATAATCTGTTGCTTGCAACTTAATACTGGAGGGGGTTCAGATGATAACCTGAAGGTGGATTATTAGTCATAGATGCAGTTGGATGGCGGTCTATGTATAATGTTGTAATGCCCAATCAAGTTCCAAAGGAGTCAAGATGATTAGTATATGCATGTATTTCTTTCTCGGTGTTTGTCAATTGCCCCGCTGTAATTTGTTCACCCAACATGTTATCTATCTAAGGAGAGCCACCTCTAGTGAACTATGGATCCCGGTCCTTTACTTTACATACAATCTACATTCTTTTACTGCTTTGTGTTTACTTTCTGCAAACTTTTACTTCTTTCCATTTGATAAGTTTAATCCTTTGTTTTCTGCAAAACACGGTGAGATTGACAACCTCATCGCAAGTTGGGGACACAGTTCTGTGGTTGTGTTGTGCAGGTCTCCACGTTGCTACTAGCACCGGTAGTGCGCCCTGCCAAAGCTTAGCTAGTAACACCTTTGGGGTGTTTCCTTGCTCCTACTGTTTCGATTAAACCTTGGTTTCATAACTTAGGGAAACTTGCTGCTGTGCTCATCATACCTTCCTCTTGGGGTTCCCAACGAGCTCTACATCAACCACGCACCAAGCACTTTTCTGGGCATCGTGCATTGAGCCATCAAGCGATTTTCTGGCGCCGTTGCCGGGGAGTCAAGGACATCGTCACAAGGGGGGTCCCTCATAACCAATCTCTTTACTTTGTTATTTTTGTTTTGCTTAGTTTTCTTTTTGCTTTGTTTAATTGTTTTGTTATTCAAAAACACAAAAAAATTAGTTTTACTTATTTGCTTTCTTATTTGAAAAACACAAAAAGATTAGTCCCTATCTCATTATGTCTAGCCTTGCTCCTGTCACTATGTCACCCGAGGAAATGATTTTCACTTTTAAATAAGGAATTGAGGAAAGTTTTAAGGAAGCTTGGTCTAGAATCTCTGATCTACATGAAAAAACTGAGCCTAAAGTGACTCAAAGCTTGTTCCTTAGCAGTTTTTACCTTGGGATTGCTCTTTGCTATAGATATGCTCTAGATGCTGTTGTGGGAGGATATTTCCTCCAATGTAATGAGGATGATGCTATTAATGCTATAAAGAAATTGATCCTCACTTACAACATGCCTAGCCAAACTGATATTTCTTTCGCAAAAATATTTGCTAGGTTGGACACTCTTGAGGTTAGCACCACTGGATTAGAAGGGTGCTATAATACGCTTAGGGAGCATCACGATTATGTTCCAATAAACTCTGAACCATCAAAGTGGTTCCCTACAGTAAAGATTGAGATGAACGCTGAAACTTTTCAAGCTCGAGCTGATATCATGTCTGAATTTTGTCTTATGCCCAAAGATATTTATAAATCTCTGAATACTTGGGGGCTTATGGAAGGAGGAAATGAAATATCTCTTGCTAATAATACTACCATATTACCTCTTGGAATAGCTGAAGGAGTGTTTACAAAGATCCTTAGGAAAATGATTTCTATTGATTATCTTGTTATCGAATGTGCAGGAAAAGGACAAATTACACTTGGAAGGTCCCTATTAGAACTCCTTGGAGAAATAATAGATGTGGGAAAGGGGACCATGCACCTTTATTCTCCACCAAACAATCATATTTTCCCCAAGGTTAAGAATAAAAGTAAGAGAGGTAAGGGCAAGAAGTTTGGTCTTAATGCTTCTTCATTTGAGAACACTTGATTCTTTCTTGCTTCTTATGCCTAACTTAAAGAGGGTCATGATACATTGTAAATGTATCTATAATTTTTGATGTTCCATGCTTGGTTTTATCCACTTTCTTGTGTTTTGTTCCAACTTTGGAGTACTTTTCATATGATTTCTTAGACTAACCTATTAACAAGAGCCACAGTGCCAGCTGCCTGTTTTCTGCTGTTTTTGGTTCCAGGAAAGTCAGAAAATTAATATTCTCGGAATTGGATGGGACAAAAGCCAAAGTGCCTATTTTTCCGAAAGACATCAAGTGCCAGAATACGAGACGGAGAAGGGCCAGAGGGCAGCCACACCACCTGGCCGCGCGGCCAGGCCTGGCCTGCGCCAGGGGGTGGTGTGGCCAGCCCAGGCACCCCCTCGGCCTCTCCTCCCCCTATATATTTCCCTCGGGACGAAAACCCTAAGTACCCGATCAAAAATCCACGAAAGAGTCTGTAGCCGCCGTCATCTCCATCCCTAGATCGGGAGGGATCTGAAGCTCTTCCCGGCACCCTGCCGGAGAGGGGAATTCACCCTAGAGGCCTTCTTCATCACCATGCAAGCCTCCGGTGTGATGCGTGAGTAGTTCATCATTGGACTACGGATCCATGTAGTAGCTAGATGGCTGGTTCTCCTCCTTTGTGCTTTCATGTTTAGATCTTGTGAGCTCCGTTCATGATCAAGATCATCTATTTGTAATTCTGCATGTTGTGTTTGCGAGGATCCGATGGATATTGAGATGCTATTTCAGATTGATTATTGATTCTATCATGTCTTTGTTATTTGAGATCTTGCATGCTTTCCGTTGTTAGTAGCTATCTTGGCCAAGTAGATGCTAGCAACTCCAAGAGTTAGTATTTATGCTCGATAGTGGGTTCATGCCTCTGGTAATCAGGGGAAGTGACAGAAATCTCTAAGGTACTAGATGTGTTGTTGCTACTAGGGAGAAAACAATAATCCTTTGTTCATAGAACATTCGTATTGTTTACTTTACACACAGTTCGTATAGCAATAATCTGTTGCTTGCAACTTAATACTGGAGGGGGTTCGGATGATAACCTGAAGGTGGATTATTAGTCATAGATGCAGTTGGATGGCGGTCTATGTATAATGTTGTAATGCCCAATCAAGTTCCAAAGGAGTCAAGATGATTAGTATATGCATGTATTTCTTTCTCGGTGTTTGTCAATTGCCCCGCTGTAATTTGTTCACCCAACATGTTATCTATCTAAGGAGAGCCACCTCTAGTGAACTATGGATCCCGGTCCTTTACTTTACATACAATCTACATTCTTTTACTGCTTTGTGTTTACTTTCTGCAAACTTTTACTTCTTTCCATTTGATAAGTTTAATCCTTTGTTTTCTGCAAAACACGGTGAGATTGACAACCTCACCGCAAGTTGGGGACACAGTTCTGTGGTTGTGTTGTGCAGGTATCCACGTTGCTACTAGCACCGGTAGTGCGCCCTGCCAAAGCTTAGCTAGTAACACCTTTGGGGTGTTTCCTTGCTCCTACTGTTTCGATTAAACCTTGGTTTCATAACTTAGGGAAACTTGCTGCTGTGCTCATCATACCTTCCTCTTGGGGTTCCCAACGAGCTCTACATCAACCACGCACCAAGCACTTTTCTGGGCATCGTGCATTGAGCCATCAAGCGATTTTCTGGCGCCGTTGCCGGGGAGTCAAGGACATCGTCACAAGGGGGGTCCCTCATAACCAATCTCTTTACTTTGTTATTTTTGTTTTGCTTAGTTTTCTTTTTGCTTTGTTTGCTTGTTTTGTTATTCAAAAACACAAAAAAATTAGTTTTACTTATTTGCTTTCTTATTTGAAAAACACAAAAAGATTAGTCCCTATCACATTATGTCTTGCCTTGCTCCTGTCACTATGTCACCCGAGGAAATGATTTTCACTTTTAAATAAGGAATTGAGGAAAGTTTTAAGGAAGCTTGGTCTAGAATCTCTGATCTACATGAAAAAACTGAGCCTAAAGTGACTCAAAGCTTGTTCCTTAGCAGTTTTTACCTTGGGATTGCTCTTTGCTATAGATATGCTCTAGATGCTGTTGTGGGAGGATATTTCCTCCAATGTAATGAGGATGATGCTATTAATGCTATAAAGAAATTGATCCTCACTTACAACATGCCTAGCCAAACTGATATTTCTTTCGCAAAAATATTTGCTAGGTTGGACACTCTTGAGGTTAGCACCACTGGATTAGAAGGGTGCTATAATACGCTTAGGGAGCATCACGATTATGTTCCAATAAACTCTGAACCATCAAAGTGGTTCCCTACAGTAAAGATTGAGATGAACGCTGAAACTTTTCAAGCTCGAGCTGATATCATGTCTGAATTTTGTCTTATGCCCAAAGATATTTATAAATCTCTGAATACTTGGGGGCTTATGGAAGGAGGAAATGAAATATCTCTTGCTAATAATACTACCATATTACCTCTTGGAATAGCTGAAGGAGTGTTTACAAAGATCCTTAGGAAAATGATTTCTATTGATTATCTTGTTATCGAATGTGCAGGAAAAGGACAAATTACACTTGGAAGGTCCCTATTAGAACTCCTTGGAGAAATAATAGATGTGGGAAAGGGGACCATGCACCTTTATTCTCCACCAAACAATCATATTTTCCCCAAGGTTAAGAATAAAAGTAAGAGAGGTAAGGGCAAGAAGTTTGGTCTTAATGCTTCTTCATTTGAGAACACTTGATTCTTTCTTGCTTCTTATGCCTAACTTAAAGGCGTTAAATAAAAGTACTTATTGGGAGATAACCCAAAAGTTTTAGATGAGTCTTGGAAGTTATTACGTCTGTAATAACCTCTCCTTATCCTTTTTATTCGCTTTTTGTGCCAAGAGTAACCTCTAATGAGAGAGAAGTAATGACTAGGAAAGTTGCTATCCCGAAACAGATTTATGTGTTTCACCGTAAAAATTCGTGACAGAGCTCTGTATGTCGGATTGAGCTGTAATTGTTTTTTCTTCTTCCCCAGGTTGTTATCTAACTTTCGTTAGTTCAACACTTTTTGATTTGAGCAACAGAAGGTCTTCGAAAAAATTCGTCTTTACCTGCTGGTCTGTTTTGACAGATTTCTGCCATTTTCTGCATTTGCTTCTTGTTGGTTCCTTCTTGAGTTCTTTTGGGAAATTGAGCTTTTTGAGGGAAGTGCTACAGTAGCTAGTGTTCTAATGGAAGTTTATTTGGTGTTTTAACTGAACCTTAAGACTTATTTATCTTAAGTACACTAATGTTGCTAATGAGATTGTGTGAAGTTTTGTATGAAGGAAAAATTTCAGGTGTATGGAAGGAATGAGTAATGAGATGAAGGATGGACTAAAGCTCAAGCTTGGGGATGCCATGCTTGTCACCCCAAGAAATATCCAAGAAGTACAAGCGTCAAAGCATGGGGATGCCCAAGGCATCCCCTTCTTCATCAATAAAAATTCCAGGTTTCTTGCAAACGCTTCATTTTTATTGTTTCATGCACAGTTGTGTTTTTCTTGGAGCGTCTTCTTTTTCGTTTTCGTTTTGGTTTTTCGTTTTCTTTGGTTTGCTTAGTTTTATGAATAAATTGGTTGGACCCCCTCTTTCATTCATTGGTTTGCAAATACTTTGGTTTGGTTTGGAAAAGAGTAGGAAAGTTCATGCTTATGTGGTAAAAAGAGCTCGTTTTTGACTATGGCCCATGCTTTGTCATGCCATGCTTGATATTGTTTTGGCTTTATGCTTAGTATTCTTTGCTGTAGCATGACTTGTTATAAACAATTGAGATTGCTTAATGTGCCTTGGATGAGTCATGCGTTGTTTTAGCATATTAAAGCATAGTATAGTGGTATTCTCCTTTGATGCTTTATTTGGGTTGACTTGACACATGCTCACACCATGTTATGACTATCCCAAGTCACCATAGCCTTTATGATCCTTTAGTTTTTAACTTGTAGTATCACTTTATGCTTTGATCATTGATGTTTTGTCACTCTGCATGATTATGGCCATTATTGCTCTCTTAGTTTGTCGCTCCCAGTCTTTTGCTAGCCTCCACAACCAAGTATGAGTTCCACTCATGCATCCAACTCCCTAAACCAAGTTATTCCAAAGAGTCCACCATACCTACTTATTAGCTTATGCTATTCCAAGTATATTCATGCTTTTGTTTACCTTCGAAATTAAACTTGTTATGAGAAAACTAGTGATTAAAGCTCTCACGAACTTGATGGCACACTTTACTTTACTTGCCTCTAATAAACTTGAACCATTGTGTCTTTTATGTTGTATATGCTTGCACTTATTTGTTGGGAATTAGCAGAACCATGCTTTCATGGGGAACGCTTTCAACATTGCACTTGGTACTTGTACCTAGTTGATATCATGCTCTTTTGTATATGGATGTCGTCGGTGTGAAATGAAAGGGGAGCTTGTAAGTCCATGGAGTTATGTATATATGTTAGAGAAACGCCTGGTCCACTGGTCTGATCCATGCTGACATGGGGGAAACTTGCAGCATAACCATAATGAGCTGTCGATGAAGCATTCTTCTTATAAAAAAGAGTCCTATATTGAGAAAAAAAGAGAAAAGAGAAAAAAAGAGATACTATGAAAAGAGGAAAGAGAGAAAAAAGCACCATATTCCCATGGTAAATAAGAAGAATGCTGAGATGCTCGTTGTCTGCTTGCCTTGTCATTTTGATATGGGGATTCTTCCGTATCATCAGGCAAGGGGTACCCTGTTGGCGGTTCTCTATGATACACATGTACTTACAATGACAAGAACTTACCGGTGACTAAACTTGAGTAGCATGAGGAGCGGCCCTCGTATACAAGGGACATGAGATTTCTGACTTATACTTCGTGAAGCATGTACACCATAGTTTGTTCACTTTAACCTTAATCACTTCAAGATGCTTATGATAGGGGCGATGGGAGCTGAAAGCTATAAGTACCATATTTTTTGGAAGTTCTTTATGAGACTTGAATCCCTACTTCCTTTTACAAAGGCCTTTCTTCCACCATTATATTGAGTTTCCACCTTCTATCTTTATGCACCTACTTTGAGAGCATAGTGGCCATTCTTAGTTCTATGTGCATTGTCCCAAGACTAGTTGATTGATGCATACTTTGATGTTGCTTGTTTTAAACTATTGTATCTAGTCACTCTTATGAACTTTGAAGGTGTCCTATGCATTTATATTTGCTACTCTATTGAGGGACGAGCTGAATACTATTATGCTATGTTTTCTTTATGTGAAACAAACAAACGTCTTCCAAAGCATTGTTATTCATGAATCTTTTGTTTGTGCCTTTTCATGTTGCATCATAGTTTCTTTGCTTATTGCAAGGACTTTGTCTTTCATGTTATGATTGAAGTATTATGATCCCAGCTTTGAATGTTTTGCAAATACTTTGATCAAGTCTTTGATGGTGCATGTCACCTCAAAAATTATTCTTTCTTTTTATCACTTACCTACTCGAGGACGAGCAGGAGTTAAGCTTGGGGATGTTAATACATTGCAAATGTATCTATAAGTTTTGATGTTCCATGCTTTGGTTTATCCACTTTCTTGTGTTTTGTTCCAACTTTCGAGTACTTTTCATATGATTTCTTGGACTAACCTATTAACAAGAGCCACAGTGCCAGCTGCCTATTTTCTGCTGTTTTTGGTTCCAGGAAAGTCAGAAAATGAATATTCTTAGAATTGGACGGGACAAAAGCCAAAGTGCCTATTTTTCCGGAAGACATCAAGTGCCAGAATACAAGACGGAGAAGGGACAGAGGGCGGCCACACCACCTGGCCGCGCGGCCAGGCCTGGCCCGTGCCAGGGGGTGGTGTGGCCAGCCCAGGCACCCCCTCGGCCTCTCCTTCCGCCTATATATTGCCCTCGGGACGAAAACCCTAAGTACCCGATCAAAAATCCACGAAAGAGTCTGTAGCCGCTGTCATCTCCATCCCTAGATCGGGAGGGATCTGAAGCTCTTCCCGTGACCCTGCCGGAGAGGGGAATTTACCCTGGAGGCCTTCTTCATCACCATGCAAGCCTCCGGTGTGATGCGTGAGTAGTTCATCCTTGGACTACGGATCCATGTAGTAGCTAGATGGCTGGTTCTCCTCCTTTGTGCTTTCATGTTTAGATCTTTTGAGCTCCGTTCATGATCAAGATCATCTATTTGTAATTTTGCATGTTGTGTTTGCTGGGATCCGATGGATATTGAGATGCTATTTCAGATTGATTATTGATTCTATCATGTCTTTGTTATTTGAGATCTTGCATGCTTTCCGTTGTTAGTAGCTATCTTGGCCAAGTAGATGCTAGCAACTCCAAGAGTTAGTATTTATGCTCGATAGTGGGTTCATGCCTCTAGTAATCTAGGGAAGTGACAGAAATCTCTAAGGTACTAGATGTGCTGTTGCTACTAGGGAGAAAACAAGAATCCTTTGTTCATAGAACAATCGTATTGTTTACTTTACACGCAGTCCGTAAAGCAATAATCTGTTGCTTGCAACTTAATACTGAAGGGGGTTCGGATGATAACCTGAAGGTGGATTATTAGTCATAGATGCAGTTGGATGGCGGTCTATGTATTATGTTGTAATGCCCAATCAAGTCTCAAAGGAGTCAAGATGATTAGTATATTCATGTATTGCTTTCTCGGTGTTTGTCATTTGCCCCGCTGTAATTTGTTCACCCAACATGTTATCTATTTAAGGAGAGCCACCTCTAGTGAACTATGGATCCTGGTCCTTTACTTTACATACAATCTACAATCTTTTGCTGCTTTGTGTTTACTTTCTGCAAAATTTTACTTCTTTCCATTCGATACGTTTAATCCTTTGTTTTCCGCAAAACACGGTGAGATTGACAACCTCATCGCAAGTTGGGGACAAAGTTCTGTGGTTGTGTTGTGTAGGTCTCCACGTTGCTACTAGCACCGGTAGTGCGCCCTGCCAAAGCTTAGCTAGTAACAACTTTGGGGTGTTTCCTTGCTCCTACTGGTTCGATTAAACCTTGGTTTCATAACTAAGGGAAACTTGCTGCTATGCTCATCATACCTTCCTCTTGGGGTTCCCAACGAGCTCTACATCCACCACGCACCAAGCACTTTTCTGGGCGCCATGCATTGAGCCATCAGGTCACATGCCTCCAATCAGGCCCAAGGCCCCCAAGATCAAGGGACTGGGCAGCAAGAAGTGGAGGAAGCGCCGGAGGGAGGAGGCGGAGGCGCGTGTGCTTGCAGGATGTGCCTGCAGCTGCGGCGGCTGCTACTGCTAAGCAGCTTCTTTCTAGCTATATCCTATTTCTGGCTGAATGCATTGAGCCTCGTTAAGCAACCTAGTTTCTATCGCTATATCCTATTTAGCTGCACACAACTATATCTACATTTGTTTTGTTTTCTGAATGAATGTATTCTGCCTGATGTGATTTGCTGCTCTAGATTTGCTACCTGATCGGAGGCAAAAAGAGATCCAAAAGGGAACGAATTATCGAAGTGAGAATCTTCTCTACATTTGCTCCCAATATGGGCAAAATCAAACATATCTGTTTAGCGAGAGAGGAAAAGGGCACTCTTTCAAACTACAATTAACAAGCTACCATCTTGACAAGCTACAAGACACATACATAAACATAAAACAACGAGGGTTAAATTTATTTTATTAGTATCACTTGAGGCGCTAGACATCTTGACAAGCTAACTGAGTTCCACAAAATAGAACATAACACTGACAAGTAAAATTTAATTCACTTCTCATCAGACCACTTGAGGCGCTTGCCATCATTCCTAGGCGACAAACTGCGACCATTCCAAGTACTCCATAGCTCACGAAATGCTTCATCCCACCTGGGATCTGACTTGGCTTCCCTATCTTTAGCGTCCTGCAGCACAATTAGCGGTGCATCACATGCCTGATTGTTGCCGCTAGAAGATGTTGCCTCTCTGTTTGCAACTTCAGCTGCAGCCTCTCTGTCAGCTACTTCTCCTTCAGCTGCAAGCTCTCTTTCAGCTGCTTCTGCAACCTCTCTATCAGCTGCTTCAGATGCAGCATTTTCTTTGCATATGCAGCTTCAAACTTAACTATTCTGCATTTTCTACAAAGGGCTCCCCTAATCTCGTCTTCCCTCTTGCAAATAGGGCAAAGCACGAGGTAACGTAGAAAAAAATGGATCTTCTTGTACAGCTGGTAGGGCACGTAAGCATCTATGGCTCCATACTTCAGGTTTATATCAGACAACGGCCACGCGTCCCGGAAATCGTGCCTATCCGTAGGGAAATCTTCCTTCATTTTGTCGTACGACTCATCGAGGATTCTAGTTGCGAGTGATGCCATTCCATCCTTCCTTGAGCCCCTAGGATCTTGACAAGACTCTGAATATCGATCTAGTTGTGCACAGGAATTATAATTTCCTCTTGATAAAATTTCGAAAAATCAGTTGTTCTGTCGACACTGCATAAAACAATTCCCTTTTCTACAAAGAACTGGCGCAGCGCCGGACAATTCCTGTTAGTCCTGAAAGTATGTAGTTTGTCATCACCAAAATTTGTAACTACAAATATTTTGTCAACGCAAGATCATCATCTGAATATAATTTTGAAAAGTTTAGTAAATGCAAGATCAAGACTCTCAACATTGTCTTGTCATAATTTATTCGGTTTTGCTATTTCTCAATCGACCGAACGAGTTGCACATTTCTTTTAACTACGGTTGCACTTTTCTTAGGTGATTGAGACTAAAGAAAATCTCAGTCGATTGAGACATAGGAAAACCCTAATTTATTTGGTCCTAAATAAAATCCAATAGTTGCAAGATGAGCAGGTGGATAAAGAACAAGAGGAGAAAACCCTAAAAGCGGTTAGCTACAGAGAGCAGATCTACAAACCGGGAGAGGTGGTAGACGAGGACGTGTTTCCGCATGGCCAGTTGAATGACGGCGACTTCACTCCCTTCATATGGGTGCTCCGGGGTGTACTCGAGGTCCAATCCCACAAACTTGTCCTCGTCTATCCGAAGCCAACCCTCGTACATCCTCAGGACACGCACCACTATCTCCTCCTCGTTGGTGTAGACAATGTCTATCTTCTTATTGTCATGGGTAGTGAAGCTTGTCTCTAGAGTGCGACGACCTTCCATGGCGGCAAGGAGAAGACGGGAAGAAGACAGATGACAGGAAGAAGAAGAGTGGTTTCTACGAGGCAGGGGAACGGTGGAACTGTCAATGCACTTTTAAGGTAGTGGGTAACGACGGGGACAGAAGTCCAAGGAGAGACGCGTGGCGGTGGCTGTTCTAGCTTCTAAGTAAACAAAAAATAATTATAACGCCGATACATGTGCCCTGTTTTGTCACGTCAATACACTGGGCAGGGGGTGGGCCGGGGGTGTTGTCCTATCCACTTTGCCAATGCTGCAAGCCTACGTGACAGCCACCCCGCCTAAGCGACGGGAGCGACATAACGGCGAGAACTGACAGGGGCCCCAACTTGACGGCCGTTAGCCTGATTTTTTGTATTGAAACGTAAAGTTGAATTCGTGCCGAAAAAGACCCTCTGAGTATTTGGCACACCAACTGTAGTCATCCCGACTGATTTTAGGGAACTTGGGTACCGCGTTGCCTGGACACCCCAACTTTCGGGCCGCAAAATGATATTCTCCCTTGAGTGTGTCTCCCTACGGGTCGCGAACTGTGTGGACATGATTGAGACATTCTCCGATCAATAAGCATTAGCAGGACCTGGAGATCCATACTCACTCCCACCATTTCATGTGGTGACTTAGTGATCACGTGACCTTTTATTCGCAGTATCCAATTCCTTTTGTCTCGCGATATTTTACTTGTCCAGGATCCGATCATTCGGTATCATCCATACCTAGTTCAATCCTGTTACTAAGAAGTACTCGTTTTCTCGTTCCCGTGATATGACATTGTTAGTGATCATTATCACTTGCTTGCAAGCTATGTCAATGTGATATCACCGAGAGGGTCCTGAGTATATCTCTCTATCATCTTGATGGACAAATCCCACTCTTGATCCACGAGCCTCAACTAACACTTTCCAAGTATCTAACGACACCTTCATGACCACCCTATTATGGTGTGACGTTTGATGCAATCAAAATACTCTTCCGAAGTCAGTGATTGACATGATCTCATGGTCTAAGGATTAAGGTTACTTTGAATAACACTATAGTAGTGTAAACATAATGGCTTGATCGTGTTACTATACTTTAGGAGTATGTTCATCACATCATTCAATCAATAGTGTGATCTTGTTATTAACAAGATCCAATGTCATGATCAAGAAACCTTGATCATTTGTTAATCAACAAACTAGTGTAATGAGAGGCATCACTAGGAACCTTATATTTGTTTATCAAACACACACGTATTAACGTTTCATTTTAATACAATTATAGCATAAAAAATAAACATATATTATATACCTAGAATAACATAATAACCATTTATTATTTGTCAACACCCGGATTTTTAATCCCAGATGCCTGTTATGCCATACATCGCAATCCTAGGATTTCCATTTTTGCGAGACATAACAGATTGGATATCACAGTACATCATCCATTACAAACCATCATAAGGTCTTACACAAATGAAGGATCTCATCATCCAGTCTTAATACAACAAGCAGCAGAGATAAGTAATAAGCGTAGCGGTGGGATCCATCTTCAGTGTCACAGACAATGCTGACGATGGGAGATAGTCCTAGTTATCATAGCCGTCATGCTATCCTTCCTCTTGGTAGTCCTCTTCATAGTATGGCCATGAGAATAGCCAGGGACAAAAGCCATGAGTACTCTTTAAGTACTCGCAAACTATCACTAACAAGTAAGGTAGTTCTAGTAGGAACACTAACTCTAAGTTTTTTTTGTAAATTTAAGTTTGGAACCTAAGCTGAGTTCAGAGAAAAAGAAAGATAAAATAAAGTTCTAGAACCACATAAGTTGGGAAACTAGTTTCATAGTCACAACCCTATTGTGGTCAAGTCAAGATTCATCATTCATTTCATAAGTCATTTTGAAAACATTTGACAACGAAATAGTATGGCCACTCCAACTGTCCATAACCATGGACGCGGCTATTCGAATAGTTTGACACTCTGTAGAGGTGGTACACTTTCACCACAAGATTCGATACATCTATCAGGGATAACCTTGAATAATCATACTTAGTATGCAGATAATCAAACATAACCTTTCCTTTACACACTCTAGTATAAGCACCTCTCCTATGAGCTTGGCCTCCCAGCCATGACCATCTGTCATCCTGGGCACTGCATAGGTGGACAACATTGAGAGGTAGGCTCACCTCAGACCTCTCCTATGAGGTAACTCATACTAATGCATATGAACTTCCAGCTAAGCCTTACCCAGTTCAGGTATTGTGGCTGTACAGTAAACTGGAATGGTATCTCATCCGAACCCAACCATCAGTTTTTATAAAAGGGCTAAGGTTCATGCCTTAACATTTTCATCATCATAAACCATTTGTGTTTCTCAACACATTTCAAAACATCTCGATAGAATGACTCATCATTCCAAGGCTTTCACAAGTCATTTTCACCAAGTATTCCCATCTAAAGTGATCATGTTTTTGGTTTAGCTCTAAACTACCAAGTTAAGAGTGTTCACTAATGTGGGGTGCTAAGATCAATCTCATGCCATAGAATGACATCTAAGTCTAACTAGATAGGTCAATTTTTATACTCTTTATGCTACCTTTAAACAAAGTAAAGGACTCGGGTAAGGTAAAGAAGGCAAAGCTTGTAAATAAAACTTGGGGTAGGTAGTAGTCAAAAATGTCTAACCAAAGCATGCTTAAGGCATCTTGCTTAGGTAATATAGCTTAATTATAGCTTTCTAACAATAGCTTGCTTAGTTTACTTGAAGTGCTAGGCTTGCCTTGGTTGGTGAAGTGGTTGAAATTCTCTTCCTCTTCCTCTTGGTAGAATTCCTCCTCTTCGTAAGCTTGGTCGGCACTACCGTCTATAAATACATACGGGATACACAATCACCAAAAAATACTTAACTAGTCTATTTAGTACACTAAGGCACACATTTGATGATCTAGTGTCATCACAAACATCACAAGGTTTTAAGGAACTAGTTTCATTTATTTTATTTGAGAAAAGTAATTTCTACTCATTGAAATTAACTAAGATTTAATATTCTCCAATTAAAATATGGGATCATGTCTACACATGTCATCACCACTTATTCTATCATATGGGAATGTGATTTAAAGGTTGTATCACATTTTAATAAGTTTAAGTTTAATATTTAATGATTTAAAGTGACTAGAAAGCCTATATAGCATTGTTTTGGTACTAGTCCAAAGTTACTGCATGCAAACCTTAATATTATTGCATATTCAGATAGGTATGGTTAAATGTGATTTTTGAGAGTTGGAATCAACTCAAACCAATTATGGTTGATTTTTGAAAAATGTTTGATTGTGAAAAAGCTTCTGTCTTGTAATTTTTACTAGGAGAGATCTCTAACTCTAAATTATTTAAATCCAACAGGCTTGGATATAGATTTAAAGTACCTTTCCAACATAATCGGAATCACTTAATTTGGATTTGTAGAACTCTCTGAATTGATTTTCAAACTAAGGGACAGAATCTAGGTTAAGTCTAAAAAGAAAAATCCTAATTTGAATCACAGGGCCAACGCGGGAAACTAATTGGGCCGGCCCATGTACACTCCATGGCGCTGAGGACTACTGAGAGGGGGGGTCCACATGTCAGCGGTACATCTCACGTGAAGCGGTACGGGGCGATATGGACCGCACGATTAGAACTAGATCAACGGCTCACGGTCGTCATCAACGACGTACATGTCGCTGGCGAGACGGAAACCTAGCTACGTGGCGGGGGTGCAGTGGGGGTGTACCGGGGCTCCAACGAGTGTGGCAAGCTGGGAAAACGAACGAGGAGACGACGACAAAATCAGGCAAAGTCACGGCAGAGGCTGGGTTGGATGAAATCGACGGCAGCGTCTCCTCCTCAGCTGCGGCTATCTCCGGCTCAATTCCGGTGACTAGCTACTCGAGCTACTCCGGCGAGAGGTGTGGAAGGAGTGGTGGTGAGAGGGGAGTTGAATGGTGTGGCGATTGAGGCTGGGGAAGGCCTCCTTATATAGGCTCGAGGAGGGGACCGAGGGGGCGACGGCGAGCTTGTTGGTGATGATGATACAGGGTGCTATCGGCATCGGCGGTGTAGGCGGATGGTGGCTTGCCTCCTGGTGGTCCTCTATGGCTTTATGGCGATGCTAGGGGCGGTGGCTAACGGTCGGGCGCATCGCGCGCTCTGGGAGACAGGGGCGGTGCTCGACGCGGTTCCTAGCGAGGGTGGGTCGCGCGGCGGGGTACGACCGTGTCTGGCAGGGTGAGGTGGTCAAGGCAGAGCGGCACACATGGTCTGGTGTCGAGGCGCGGCGTGTGGCGTGCTGGCGGTGATGGCACTCTGGCGTGCTCTGGTGCGGCGCAGAGAGGATAGTGCGGGGCTTGTCCTCGGTGGTCCAGGGCATGGCAGTGGTCGTGGGGTGGACTATGGACGGTGGTGAGGTCACGCCTTGCTTCCTGGAGCGGCGGAGAGGGGCTGGCGGTCTGCTGTGGCGTTGGCAAGGTTGGCTGGCGGGCATGTCCTCAGTGTGGCGGTGCACTGCTACTAGGGACAAAGGGGTGGGCTGATTAAGGCTTGGTTAGAGCTAGGAGGGACACATGGAGTAAATGGGGTGCAAATGGGTGGCAATTCCCTGTAGAAATAGTGAAATGACTAGTGTGTTGATTTTGCATGCCAGGTGTTCGACCAAATGGACGAAAGAATTCAAATTTGGAATTTTGAAATGAAATTTTGTGGAGTGGTTGATCACATGCTTAAGCATCTGTGGTTGCTAGGATTTGTCAAATGGAATTCATTTGAATGGTTTTTGAAATAGGGTGATCTAGGTACATACACTTGGTTCCATTTTCAAATGTCTTTTAAAATTAGAGTTTGAATGTTTTTGGGAGATCACAAAGTGGGCCTTGGTACGTCACTACTTGTACTAGCAAGGGGTACAAAGATCCACAATTGTTTCTGTTGGAATTTGAGTGCTAGGAATACCCAAAGTGGGCTAGGTGATTAAAATGGCAAAAGTGACCATTTCCTTTTATTAATTCTTTTTGATTTCTTTTTCTTTGGTTTTTTCTTTGGAATGATCTAGATGATGTGACATTCATCATAGAACCATTTGACAACCATTAGAAGACACAATCATGGCATTTCAAAACAACTCCTATTTAAATGCAACACTAATATGCATGCTTTAATATTTTAAATGGAAAAAGTTTTTGTTAACCCTAAATTGGGTGATTTGGATCTTGATTAACCTTGATTAAAGATTTGGGATGTTACAAATCTTCCACCCTTAAACAAAATCTTGTCCCGAGATTTAAGAAAGAAAACTAGGAACTAAAGAGATCTGGGAACTCAGTCCTAATGTAATCTTCTTGCTCCCAAGTGGCTTCTTCTTCGGTATGGTTGCTCCACTGAATATTGAGAAATTTGATACTCCGGGTCCTGGTGGTTCTGTAAGCTTCCTCCAGGATACGGATGGGCACTTCACGATACGTCAGATCCTTGTTGATATCAACGGCTCGGTGATCGATGTTCTTGAAAACTTCGGTCTTCTCTGGCACTTCTAGGCATTTGTGAAGTAACGAGATATGGAACACATTGTGGATAGAAGACATCTCCTCTGGCAGTTCCAGTTGATATGATATTTCTTGGCGATGATTCAAAACCTTGAATGGTCCAACATATCTGGGGGCTAACTTTCCTTTCAGACTAAAACGTTGCGTTCCCCTCAATGGTGAAACCTTGAGATACACAAAATCTCCGACATTGAAAGTCAGGTCTCTCCTTCTCTTGTCAACATAACTCTTCTGTCTAGATTGAGCGGTCTTGAGGTTCTCACGGACTTTGTGAACCTTCTCTTCGGCTTCTCGTAGGATGCCGGGTCCGAAAATCTGACTCTCTCCTACTTGTGACCAATTCAAAAGGGTACGACACTTTCTTTCATATAGGAACTCAAATGGTGCCATTTGCAAACTAGCTTGATAACTGTTGTTGTATGAGAATTCTACGAAAGGCAGGCAGTCTTCCCATTTTGATCCATACTCGAGCACACAAGCTCTCAACATATCCTCTAGGATTTGGTTCACTCTTTCAGTCTGTCCATCAGTTTGCGGGTGATAAGCTGTGCTGAAATTCAACTTGGTTCCTAATCCTTCTTGGACTTTCTGCCAAAATCTCGAGGTAAATTGGGTTCCTCGATCTAATACTATGGTATTGGGGGTTCCATGCAGACTAACAATTCTGGCAATGTACAATTCTGCTAGCTTAGAACTCTGGTAGGTTGTCTTTACAGGTATAAAGCGAGCTACCTTGGACAGTCTATCAACAATGACCCAGATTGAGTCATTTCCCCTATTAGAAGTAGGAAAACCGGTGATAAAGTCCATTCCGACGGAATCCCATTTGCATTCCGGAATCTGCAATGGTTGCAACAGTCCCGCGGGTCTCTGATGTTCCGCTTTGACTCTCTGACAGATATCACACTTGGCGATGTAGCTTCTGATTTCTCTCTTCATCTTATGCCACCAAAATTGCTCTTTCAAATCCTGATACATCTTCGTTCCTCCGGGGTGGATAGAATAAAGAGTATCATGAGCTTCTTGCATGATAACTTGCTTCAGCTTCGAATCTGCTGGCACATAGATACGTCCTTTGTACCACAGAACTCCTTCATCTTTGGTGAATCCATGTACCTTTCCTGTACCAATACGACGTTTGATTCCGTTGATACTTGCATTTCCCTTCTGGGCTTCCTTGATTTGGCTAATCAAAGTGGGTTGAAGTTCAATGCTAGCTAAAAATCCTTTGCTAACTAACTCACTTCTAAACTGCTCCAACTCCTCATAAAAACTGGGTTGCTTCTCCTTGATCATGGTGTTTAGCCTACACGGCAATCTGCTAAGAGCATCCGCTACCACATTGGCTTTGCCGGGGTGATAGTGAATGTCAAGGTCATAATCCTTGATTAACTCTATCCATCTCCTTTGCCTCATATTCAGCTCCTTGTGAGTGAAAATATACTTCAAGCTTTTGTGATCTGAGTAAATCTCACAGTGATTACCCATAAGATAATGACGCCATGTCTTCAAAGCCAAAACTACGGCTGCTAACTCAAGATCATGGGTAGGATAGTTCTGTTCATGCTGCTTCAGTTGTCGAGACAGATATGCTATGACTTTTCCTTCTTGCATCAACACACATCCGAGACCAATCTTGGATGCATCACAATACACATCAAACGACTTCTTGATATCTGGCATGATCAATATTGGGGCTGAAATCAATCTCTTCTTGAGCTCTTGGAAACTTGCTTCACATTTGTCTGTCCATTCAAACTTCTTGTCCTTCTTCGACAATTGGGTCATGGGTCTTGCGATGCTCGAAAATCCTTCGACGAACTTGTGGTAGTATCCCGCTAATCCGAGAAATGCACGGACTTGGGTTTGAGTGGCTGGGTCTTCCCCTGCTTCAACATCTTTGATTTTGGTGGGATCAACAACGACTCCTCCCGCAAACACAATATGTCCTAGGAATCCTACTTCTTTCAGCCGAAACTCACACTTGCCAAACTTGGCATACAACCTATGCTCTCTAAGGGTTTCAAGGATGATTCTCAGATGTTGCTCATGCTCTTCTTCTGACTTGGAGTAGATAAGAATATCATCGATAAACATAACGACAAACTTATCCAGAAAATTCATAAAGATCTTATTCATGAGATTCATGAAATAATCAGGGGCATTGGTTAATCCAAAAGACATGACCGTATACTCGTATAATCCATAACTGGTAGTAAAGTCGGTCTTTGGAATATCCGTTGCACGAATATTAAGTTGGTGATAACCAGTCCTAAGATCGATCTTAGAGAACACTCTGGCACCAATCAACTGATCAAATAGATCCTCTATCTTTGGCAATGGGTACTTGTTTTTGATGGTGACGTCATTCAACTTCCTGTAATCTGTGCACAAACGGTTGCCTCCATCTTTCTTGTCGACAAACAGAACTGGTGATCTCCATGGCGATGCGCTTGGTTGAATCAAGCCTGTTGCCAACATAGCATCCAACTGCTTCTTCAGTTCCACTAACTCTGAGGGGTTCATGCTATAGGGTCTCTGGGCTATGGGTCCTGTTCCGGGGATTGGTTCAATAATGAACTCAATATCACTATCCAGGGGCATACCTAGCAATTCATCTGGGAATACGTCAGGGTATTCACAGACTACTCTGACATGGTCTATGGTGGGTAGGGCTAGACTCTTGTTGCACTTGAATTGACGGGGTAAGGTTTCAGATATATGCTCTACTGATACTCGAGAGCTACTGGTCATGGTGATGGGTTTCTTGGCACAGTCAATCAATCCTTTATGCTTTGACATCCAATCCACTCCTAGTACTACTTCCAAACCCTTGGTTCCAAGTACTTTTAGATTGGCATAAAAATCTATCCCATGTATTCTGATAGGTACAACTTTGCAAATTTTTCTAGCTTTTGTAGTTGAACCGAGGATTTGAACTATCATGACATGCTTCAAGTTGGTTGGGTGAATCTTACTAGTGCATGCAAATTCTTCGGTGACAAATGAGTGTGATGCTCCAGAATCAAACAACACTCTTCTAAAACTGTGTTGATAGAAAACATACCCAACACTACATCTGGCGCTTCTTGGGCTTCTTCGGCGTTCATGTGGAAGAGACGACCGTTGCGGTTGTGAGGGTTCCCTGGGGCGAATCTTCTTCCGGGTTGAACACGACGCTGCTGTTGAGCTGGGGTATTCACATTGGCAGTGGCGGCAATCTTCTCGGGACACTCGTTGCAGTAGTGACCCTTAACTCCACACTCAAAACAAGTGATCTGAGACTTGTCTTTTGTTGCCACGGGCACAACATTGCTTCCAGTTCTGGGTACATTGTTGTTGTTGTTGTTGTTGGACTTGGGCGGTGCATGGTTGAAATTGCTAGAGTTGCCGGGGTTGTTGTTGTTTCCTCCGGACTTCACATTACCTCCGCTACGGTTGGGGTAGCTTGGACAAGACATTGGGGGTCGATTGTTCTGCGGTGCATATCCGGCAGACGGGTTGGGACGGTACTTCTGGTGGCTGCTGGATCCAGCTTAGTGCATCATGCGACGTTAGCAGTTGTCGTTTGCTTGATTAATCTTCCCTTCCATCTGAATGGCAGAGTCGACTAGCTCTTCGAGATCCTCGAAACGGATGTTGACGAGAACTGTCTGCATCTCATCATGCAGTCTATTCAGGAATCTCTCTTTCTTCTTGGCTTCAGTATTGATCTCATCAGGTGCATAGCTAGCTAGGGACAAGAATCTGGCACGGTACTCCACTACAGTCATTCTACCTTGCTTTAACTCTCTGAACTCATCTCTCATTCTGGTGACTAGACCCTGCGGCACGTGGGTGCGGCTGAACTTGATCTTGAAGGCTTCCCATGTCATCACTTGACCATGGTTCATTGTGTGGGTGCTGTTCCACCATGCTCTTGCATCTCCTGCCAAATAGTGGGTGGCAAAAAGAACTTTCTCGTTGTCATCCACTCTGGCTACTTCTAAGTTATTCTCCATTGTCTGCAACCAATCATCTGCATCTAGTGGGTTTTCCGAAGTGCTAATTGGGGGATTGGTATTCTGGAATTTTTTAAGCTTGGATCCTGGATGATCCTGATTTCCATGGTTCTGATTGTTGTGATCCATCTAGGCGATCTGCTGCAGGGTGGCTAGATTTGCTTGGCGCTCTGCCCTACTAGCTTCACGGTCTGCAATGAGAGTCTGCAGAATCTGTAGCATTGGGTCTTGCAATGAGCTACTCCCTTCTTGGTTTCCACGAGTCATCTGAAGATTGAGATAGATAAAGGGGTAAGAGGGAAAGTTCTAAGGTTCATGGTTTTGGTTTCAAAGCTAAAACTTTGAGTTTGACTCAGGTTTTGCAACTAACTTTTTTTCATTCATTCAAGCAAAGCACACGATACAAACTCACACACACCACAACATCAAAAGGAAAATAGAGGGTTTTAAGAACCATTCTGCAAGCTAAGATACAATGGGACCGATACTCCTCACTCTATGATAGTGCTCTAGTGCATCTACTCATCATCAATGAAGTCGGAGTCCTCATCGTCGGTGTAGAAGTCCATGGCATCATCCTCTAGATAGTCATCATCATTGCTGAGGTTGGAGTCAATATCCCCATGGATGTCTTCACCTTCCTCTTCTTCTTCTTTTGCTGCCAGCTGAGCTTCTTGCTCCTTGATGGTCTTCTCGAGTTCGGCCACCTTCTTGCGAAGACGGTCGATGGTGCAATCCTTCTTTGCGCGTTAACAGCGAAGAGACTGGCGATCCTTGGCTAGTAGTGAGAAAGTCTGGGCCTTATGAGCGGTAATGGCGAGGTTGTGGTTGGCGAACTCTCTAGCATTGTCCAATTCCTTCTGTCTGTCGTACAGCAGGAAGTCGAGGTTCTCCACTTGACGCTTCAACTCCGGGTGACTTGGCATCTCCAGAGGCATTCCCATAGAATCACGCCTTGCATAGTGAACAAAGCGGGTTCCTTGGATCAAGTTGACATTCTGTGCGCAAAGACGAGAGAGAGCTTCATGCATTGCCCTATCTAATCCATCTAGCCAGTTGTTCTCTCTTACTGAGAACCGAATCCTCCCGGATGTTGGTGCCTCTATCTTGCCTCGAAGATCAGCAGTTACTAGCCATTGTAAATATCCTCCTAGGGGACCAGGGAGTTGAGCTCTAAGAAATTCCGGATGCAGACGCTCCAAGTACTCAGATAGTGCATCAAGATCCCTGTCGAAGATTAGTTGGCCTCCGTTGCCCAATTGGTAGAACTTGCTGTACTGAGCTTCCATCTATAAGAATTTAGGATGAGAAAGTTAGTGAAGTGATCAAGTGTGTCAAAGTTTTATGTAAGAATTTGGAGGAACATGTAATTTTTTGGAGAGAAAGAATCTCCAAGGGTTAGAGAGGAAATAGATTTCATAAATACTCACTTTGGTTTTTGAAACTAAGTTTTTGTTCGGACGTCCATTCTAACTAGGGTCTCCTATGGTCAGGATGGCTCTGATACCAACTTGTCAACACCCGAATTTTTAATCCCAGATGCCTATTATGCCATACATCGCAATCCCAGGATTACCATTTTTGCGAGACATAACAGATTAGATATCACAGTACATCATCCATTACAAACCATAATAAGGTCTTACACAATTGAAGGATCTCATGATCCATTCTTAATACAACAAGCAGCGGAGATAAGTAATACGCGTAGCGGTGGGGTCCATCTTCAGTGTCACAGGCAATGCTGACGATGGGAGATAGTCCTAGTTATCATAGTCATCATGTTGTCCTTCCTCTTGGTAGTCCTCTTCATAGTCTGGCCATGAGAATAGCCAGGCACAAAAGCCATGAGTACTCTTTAAGTACTCGCAAACTATCACTAACAAGTAAGATAGTTCTAGTAGGAATGCTAACTCTAAGTTTTTTTTGTAAAGTTAAGTTTGGAACCTAAGCTGAGTTCAGAGACAAAGAAAGATAAAATAAAGTTCTAGAACCACTTAAGTTGGGAAACTAGTTTCATAGTCACAACCCTGTTGTGGTCAAGTCAAGATACATCATTCATTTCATAAGTCATTTTGAAAACATCTGACAACGAAATAGTATGGCCACTCCAACTGTCCATAACCATGGACGCGGCTATTCGAATAGTTTGACACTCTGCAGAGGTGGTACACTTTCACCACAAGATTCGATACATCTGTCAGGGATAACCCTGAATCATCATACTTAGTATGCAGATAATCAAACACAACCTTTCCTTTACACACTCTAGTATAAGCACCTCTCCTATGAGCTTGGCCTCCCAGCCATGACCATCTGTCATCCTGGGCACTGTATAGGTGGACAACATTGAGAGGTAGCCTCAGCTCAGACCTCTCCCATGAGGGAACTCATACTAATGCATATAAACTAAGCCTTACCCAATTCAGGTATTGTGGTTGTACGGTAAAATTGGAATGGTATCACATCCGAACCCAACCATCAGTTTTTATAAAAGGGCTAAGGCTCATGCCTTAACATTCATCATAATAAACCATTTGTGTTTCTCAACACATGTCAAAACATCTCAATAGAATGACTCATGATTCCAAGGTTTTCACAAGTCATTGTCACCAAGTATTCCCATCTAAAGTGATCAAGTTTTTGGTTTAGCTCTAAACTACCAAGTTAAGAGTGTTCACTAATGTGGGGTGCTCAGATCAATCTCATGCCATAGAATGACATCTAAGTCTAACTAGATAGGTCAAGTTTTATACTCTTTATGCTACCTTTAAACAAAGTAAAGGACTTGGGTAAGGTAAAGAAGGTAAAGCTTGTAAATAAAACTTGGGGTAGGTAATAGTCAAAAATGTATAACCAAAGCATGCTTAAGGCATCTTGCTTAGGTCATCTAGATTAATTCTAGCTTGCTAACAATAGCTTGCTTAGTTTACTTGAAGTGCTAGGCTTGCCTTGGTTGGTGAAGTGGTTGAAATTCTCTTCCTCTTCCTCTTAGTAGAATTCCTCCTCTTCGTAAGCTTGGTCGGTACTATCGTCTATAAATACATACAGGATACACAATAACCAAACAATAATTAACTAGTCTTTTTAGTACACTAAGGCACACATTTGATGATCTAGTATCATCACAAACATCACAAGGTTTTAATGAACTAGTTTAATTTATTTTATTTGAGAAAAGTAATTTCTACTCGTTGAAATTAACTAAGATTTAATATTCTCCAATTAAAATATGGGATCATGTGGACACATGTCACCACCACATATTCTATCATATGGGAATGTGATTTAAAGGTTGGATCACATTTTAATAAGTTTAAGTTTAATATTTAATGATTTAAAGTGACTAGAAATGCCTATATAGCATTATTTTGGTACTAGTCCAAAGTCACTGCATGCAAACCTTAATATTATTGCATATTAAGATATGTATGGTGAAATGTGATTTTGAGAGTTGGAATCAACTCAAAAGCTATTATGGTTGATTTTTGAAAAATGTTTGAATGTGAAAAAGCTTCTGTCTTGTTATTTTTACTAGGAGAGATCTCTAAATCTAAATTATTTAATCCAACGGGCTTGGATAGAGATTTAAAGTACCTTTCCAACAAAATTTGAATCACTTAATTTGGATTTGTAGAACTCTCTGAATTTATTTTCAAACTAAGGGACAACATCTAGTTTAAGTCTAAAAAGAAAATCCTAATTTGAATCACGGGGCCAGCACGGGAAACTAATTAGGCCGGCCCATGTACACTCCGCGGCGCTGAGGACTGCTGACAGCGGGGGGTGCACATGTCAGCGGTACATCTCACGCGAAGCTGTACGGGGCGATATGGACCGCACGATTAGAACTAGATCAACGGCTCACGGTCGTCGTCGACGACGAACACGTCGCCAGCGAGACGGAAACCTAGCTACACGGTGGGGGTGCAGTGGGGGCGTACCAGGGCTCCAACGAGTGTGGCGAGGCGGGAAAACGAACGAGGAGACGACGGCAGCTCAGGCGAAGTCACAGCAGAGGCTGGGGTGGAATAATCGATGGCAGCGTCTCCTCCTCTGCTGTGGCTGTCTCCGGCTCAATTCCGGCGACTGGATGCTCGAGCTGCTCCGGCGAGAGGTAGGGAAGGACTGGTGGTGAGAGGGGAGTTGAATGGTATGGCGATTGAGGCTGGGGAAGGCCTCCTTATATAGGCTCGAGGAGGGGACCGAGGGGGCGACGGCAAGCTCGTCGGTGACGACGATACAGGGTGCTATCGGCATGGGCGGCATATGCGGACGGTGGCTTGCCTCCTGGCGGTCCTCTACGGCTTTATGGCGATCCTAGGGGCGGTGGCTAACGGTCGGGCGCATGGCATGCTCTGGGAGACAGGGGCGGTGCTCGACGCGGTTCCTAGCGAGTGTTGGTCGCGCGGCGGGGTATGACCGTGTTTGGCAGGGTGAGGTGGTCAAGGAAGAGCGGCGCGCGCATTCTGGTGTCGAGGCATAGCGTGTGGCGTGCTGGCGGTGATGGTGCTCTGGCATGGCGCAGAGAGGATAGTGCAGGGTTGTCCTCGGTGGTCCAGGGCGTGGCAGTGGTCGTGGGGTGGACCGTGGATGGCGGTGAGGTCACGCCTTGCTTCCTGGAGCGGCGGAGAGGGGCTGGCGGTCTGCTGTGGCGTTGGCAAGGTTGGCCAGCGGGCATGTCCTTGTTGTGGCGGTGCACTTCTGCTAGGGACAAAGGGTGGGCTGATTAAGGCTTGGTTAGAGCTAGGAGGGACACATGGAGTAAATGGGGTGCAAATGGGTGGCAATTTCCTGTAGAAATAGTGAAATGACTAGTGTGTTGATTCTGTGCCTGCCAGGTGTTCGACCAAATGGCCGAAAGAATTCAAATTTGGAATTTTGAAATGAAATTTTGTGGAGTGGTTGATCACATGCTTAAGCATCTATGGTTGCTAGGATTTGTCAAATGGAATTCATTTGAATGGTTTTTGAAATAGGGTGATCTAGGTACATACACTTGGTTCCATTTTCAAATGTCTTTTAAAATTAGAGTTTGAATGTTTTTGGGAGATCACAAAGTGGGCCTTGGTACATCACTACTTGTACTAGCAAGGGGTACAAAGATCCACAATTGTTTCTGTTGGAATTTGAGTGCTCGGAATACCCAAAGTGGGCTAGGTGATTAAAATGGCAAAAGTGACCATTTCCTTTTATTAATTCTTTTTGATTTCTTTTTCTTTGGTTTTTTCTTGGGAATGATCTAGATGATGTGACATTCATCATAGAACCATTTTACAACCATTATAACACACAATCATGGCATTTCAAAATAACTCCTATTTAAATGCAACACTCATATGCATGCTTAAATATTTTAAATGGAAAAAGTTTTTGTTAACCCTAAATTGGGTGATTTGGATCTTGATTAACCTTGATTAAAGATTTGGGATGTTACATTATTTCCTCTCAGGCATATTCCTTCCAGTCTCCCTCTTGCACTAGAGTCAATAATCTTGTTTTACATAGTTATGAATCTAACACCTATAGCGTTCTGGTGCCGATCATGTTTTGCCATTGGGAGAGCTTTAGTCCACGGATCTCCAATGTTCAAATCCGTGTCTAGTTTGCAAATCTCTACATCACCACCCTAGACATACTCCCGGATGGAGTGATAACGGTGCTTGAGATGCTTGGAATTCTTGTGAAACCTTGGTTCCTAAGCATTGGCTATGGCAACATTGTTGTCTCAATAAATAACCGTTGGATCCAAAGCACTTGGAACCACACCTAGTTTGGAAATAAACTCCTTCATCCAAACTGCTTCCACCACTGCTTCCACCACTGCTTCTGAAGCAGAGATATATTCCGCCTGCATTGAAGATCTTGCCACCACAGGTTGCTTGGATCTCCTCCAACTCACCGCTGCACCACTCATAATAAATACATATTCGGATTGTGCCTTAGAGTCATCCAGATCGGTGTCGAAGCTAGCATCGATGTAACACTTTGCGATAATCTCTTCTTTACCTCCATAGACGAGAAACATGTCTTTAGTTATTCTTAAGTACTTAAATACATTCTTGACTGCTTTCTAGTGTTGTACACCTAGATTAGATTGGTACCTTCTAGTCAAACTAACAACATGTGCCACATCCGGTCTTGTACACATCATATCATACATAAGAGAGCCTATGGCTGAGGCATAGGGGATATTGACCATCAATTCTCTATCTTGTGATATAGCTGGACTTTGAGTTTTACTCAAAATCATACCTTGTTCCATGAGTAAGAGCCTTTTCTAACTATTATGAATTTTGAACTAATTCAAAATCTTGTCAAGGTATGTACTTTGTGATAATCCAATTAAGCGCCTTGATCGAGTGTGACTAGTGGGAGCGCGCTCTCCAGGAAGTGTGCGTTTTGGCTATAGCGCGCGTGTTTCCGGCCACTCGGCAGCACGTATTTCCGGCCGCACGACAGCCCGCCACGTGGCGTGTGGAAGTTCACCGCGCGTATTTCCGACCGCTGGGCAGCGCGCGTATTCTTGGCCGCACGGCAGCCCGACACGTGGCTAGCTGCTCATGCAGTGCACGCGACAAAATCCAGTTCAACATAGTGCAATGAGGCACTGCGCGAGCGGTGCAACTCGTGTACTGTTGACCAAAAGCAGTGCAACACAGTACAACAAGACAGTGCATGGACCATGCACAACAAGAACACCGCGCAGTGCACTGCGACAGAAGGCAGTGCAAGGCAGTACAACGAGGCAGTACACTTCCAGGACACTACACAGTGCACTTCGAACTAAGGCCGTGCAACATAGAACAACAAGGTAGTGCATGGACGGTGCACTGCCTGGACAGTGTGTAGTGCACTGCCTTGACACCGCGCAGTGCACTGCGATCGAAGGCAGCGCAACACAGAACAACAAGGCAGTGCGTCAGCGGTGCACTGCCAGAACATCAGGCAATGCACTGCGACCTTAGGCAATGCAGCGCAGTACAATAAGGCAGTGCGTGGACGGCGTACTACTAGGACATCGCGTAGTGCACTGCGACCTTAGGCAGTGCAACACCGTACAACAAGGCAGTGCACTACCAGGACACCGTGTCGTGCATTGGAACCGAAGGCACCGTGCACTGGACCAAAAGGCAGTGCAACCTACACATCAAAGGCAGTACGAGAAAAAATTTCATCAAAACATATCAACAATAGATCTAGTTTTGAAGATCTGGACGTGATTAGCAAAGCTATGAAAACGGATATCGATTTGGACTCTTTGTTTGAAAGATATCGTAGTTTTCGTGTTCAAATCTACAAAAATAAAAGGAAAAAGGAACCACGACCCTCTCCGCATCCACCACGTGTCACATGGGAGAAGGCCAGGACAGCGCGTGAGGCACTCCACACCCGCCACATGCAGGAAATAGCAGCGACGCGGCGCAACCTCCCAAGAAGGCGCCCTTTTTCTAGCCTTTTCGGTCTTGATCTATCTCTATAGATCTTGATACCTAAAATATAGGCAGCTTCACCAAGATCCTCCATAAAAAATTACTATTTAAGTAATATTTTATGCTATTCAAAAGATCTACACCATTTCAAATAATATGTCATCCACATATAATATCAGAAATGCTATAGATCTCCCACTCACTTTCTTGTGAATAAAAGATTCTCCTATAGTTTGGACAAATCCAAACCCTTTGATCACTTCATCAAAGCGGAGATTCCAACTTCGGGATGCTTGCTTCAGTCCATAGATGGAATGCTGAAGTTTGCATACCTTGTTAGCATCCTTAGGACCGACAAAGCCTTTTGGCTGCATCATATACAACTCTTCCTCAATGTTTCCATTTAGGAATATTTTTTTGACATCCATCTGCCAGATTTCATAAACGGAAAATGCAGCAATTGCTTACATAATCCTAATTGACTTTAGCATCTCTACGGGAGAAAAAGTCTCCTCATAGTCAACTCCTTGAATTTGTCGAAACCCTTTCACGACAAGTCAATATTTATAATCGGTTACATTACCATCAACGTCAATTTTCTTTTTGAAGATCTATTTATTCTCAACGGCCTTGAGGTCTTGAGGTAAGTCCACCAAAGTCCAAACTTGGTTTTCATACATGGATCCTATCTCGGATTGTATGGCTTCAAGCCATTTGTTAGAATCTGGGCTCATCATTGCTTCCTCATACGTCGCAGGGTCATTGCTTCCATCTACCATGCAATTCAAGACTAGCTTACCATACAGTTCAGGAGCTGCACGTATCCTGCTTGACCTACAATGTAAGGTAGTGTTCTCTTCCGGAGTTTCATGATCCTCATGATCCTCATCATTAGTTCCCTCTTCATTTGGTGGAGCCACAACTAGAATAGTTTCTGATGTTGTGCTTCTCGCCACTTTAGGAGGAGGAGGTTCAATAACCTTGTTGAGTTCTACCTTCCTACTACTCACACCTTTCGTGAAAAACTTTTTCTCCAGAAAGGATCCATTATTGGCAACGAAAACCTTTCCTTCGGATCGGTGATAGAAGGTGTACCCAATTGTTTCCTTTGGGTATCCTATGAAGATGCATTTTTCCACTTTGGGTTCGAGCTTATCAAGTTGAAGTTTCTTCACATAAGCGTCACAGCCCCAAACGTTTGAAATGACAGCTTAGGTTTGTGACCAAACCATAATTCATACGGTGTCATTCATGACCCAGAAGTATAGGGGGGGGGGGGGTATCACAGTATTTTCGATAAGTAAGAGTGTCGAACCCAACGAGGAGCAGAAGGTGTTGACGAGTGGCTTGGAGCAGGAATTCTCTGTAAATACTTAGCAAACGGATTTTTAGGGGTTAATGCAGGTAAATAAAGTACGAGTAGATAAAAGACAATAATAATTGCAGAAAGTGGCCCAATCCTTTATTTAGCAAAGGAAAAGCCGGTTGTATTACTTAAGATGACCAAACGTTCTCGAGGACACACGTGAATATCATCAAGTGCTTTCGCTTCATATAGTTGATTAATCTTCTTTAGTTTGATAAGTGTTCTGTGGGTGAACCTGTGCTAATGTACCAACCTTCCTAGGACTAATACATACTTGTGATTATACCGCTTGCAAGCATCCGCAAGTACAAGAAAGTAATTAAGATAGAAACCTCACCACAGCTTTAAACTCTGAGATCCTAACCTCCCTTGTGCAAAGGTTTCCTAACGGGGGTTTAGGTTTCTATCACTCCGGCAACCCCTACAATTAGTAGCCAAATACATAATGCATTCCCCTAGGCCCATAAAGGTGAAGTATCATGTAGTCGACGTTCACATGACACCACTAGAAGAATAACACCACAACTTAAGTATCAAACCATTGAATCTTCACACAATTCCACTACTAACAATATGACTTCTCCCATGTCCTCAAGAACTAAACGAACTAATCACGAGACATCATATGGATCAAGATCAAAGATGAAATAATAATAAGTAACAATCTGAACATGAACGATATTTCAATGGTTCCAATCAATCGCATCAACTACAACAAGTAATCAACACCAGGAAAGTTTCCCCTAAGAACTATGCAAGATTCAACCCAATTGTTACATCGGTATGGAGTGGTGATGATGGTGCTGGTGGAGATGATGATGGATATGATGATGATGGTACCGATGAAGACCTACTTGATGACAGTGTTGATGGCGACGATCTCCCCTCTCCGTGAAGGAATTTCCCCGGCAGATTTCTGCCTGCCAGAGAGCTCTTTCTCTCTCTGCAGTTTTCCGCCCCATAGAGGCGGTTGAATCTTTCTGTGTCGCTCTCCCAGTCCTAGGGTTTCGTGGGGATAATATACGCCAAAGAGCAGAGCCAGAGGTGGGCCAGGGTGGCCACACCACTTGGTGGCATGGCCAAGGGTGGCCCGCGCCAGGGGGTGGTGTGGTCCCCCTGTGGCCCATCTCCGCTCCCCCTTCTGGCATCCTTCGTCTTCTGGGAAAATAGGATTTTCTATATATTTCCTAGGATTTTCTGATCGTTGCGAATTTCGCCTCAAAACAGTGCCCTTTCCATCAGAATCTGGACTTCAGTGGTGCATCCTCCAAAAGTCATCAACCATTCAAAAACAGATGAAATAACATAAGTATCATCTCTTAATATGAAATATATCAATGAATAATAGTAAATTATGATATAGAATAGTGATGCAAAATGGACGTATCAACTCCCCCCAAGCTTAGACTTCCCTTGTCCCCAAGCGAAAACTGACCTCAATAAACATGACCTCAGGTTTATGGAGTGAAGTGTTGATAAAAGAATACAAACAAGAAGCATCACATTCATCAATATACAAATCATAACAGAAGACAACTCACTATTATATAACTTAACTTGCAAATAAGTAAAGGAAACACAATAAATATACACAAAATAAATCATAATTGGTAATGGCAAACTTTGCTCTTGGTCAAAGAATAGTTAACAATTTGCAGGAGTTTAAACATAATGGGGTTTTCAATGATAGCTTTCAAAGTAATATTCACTAAGATAAGAGCAATGTGCAAAACAAGGAACATAAGAAACATGATTGAATAAATCATCATATGAATGAAACACAACAACTCAAAATACTTGCTGAGATAGAAGGGAATAGGTTTACTGACTCAACTAAAAAGTAAAAGATAGGCCCTTCGCAAAGGGAAGTAGGGATTTCAAGTTTCATAAAGAGCTTCCAAAAATTATGGTACTTATTAGCTTTCAGCTCTCATTACCCCTCTCATAAGCATCTTTAGGTGATTAAGGTTAAAGTGATCAAATATGAGGATATGCTTGACAAGTTATAAGTTGAAAATATCATTGTAAGTACATGTGTATCATAGAGAACCGCCAATGGGGTACCCCTTGCCTAATGATACGGAAGAATCCCCATATCAAAATGACAAGGCAAGCAGACAATAAGCATCTCAGCATCCTTTTATTTCCTATTTGCATATGTATCTTTTTTTGTTTTTTCTCTTCTCTTTTTTCTTTTCTTTCCTATTTGCATAGGCTTTTTTTATAAAGAGGATGCTTCATAGATTGCTCATTATGGTTACGCTGCAGGTTTCCACCATGATTAGGCATGGATTAGACCAGCCGCCTAGGCGTTTCTCTAACACATATACTAACTCCATGAGCCTTACAAGCTCCCCTTTCATTTCACACCACCGGGACCCATAAGCAAAAGAACATGATATCAACTAAATAAAGTGCAATGTTGAAAGCGTTCCCCATGACATCATGGTTCTGCTAATTCCAAACTTACAAAATGCAAGCATATATGCAACATAGATGGGCAGAATAGTTCAAGTTTATTAAGTGCAAGAAAGTAAAGTGTGCCATCAAGTTCGTGAGAGCTTTAATCACTATTTTTCACATAACAAGTTTAATTTGAAAGGTAGATAAAAATATGAATTTACTTGGAATAGCAATAATGCTAATAGGGAGGTATAGTGTACACATATGGTATAGGTTTTGGTTTAAGGATTGGATGCACGAGAAGCATTCCCTCTCAGTACAGGTTTTTGGCTAGCAAGGCTAGGTAGCAAGAATAAGAGTTGAAGTAAACAAACAAACATACATGTAATAAAAACAAACATGCAATCTTCCTTGGAAGCACAAAAGATCTTAACTAGAGAATACTAAGCTTATGAGCCAATCAAGAAAGAAAGATGATGAAATTATATTTTTAAGAGTACTTCTATCTTTTTCATTCCAATCTCAAAATAGTGTTGCTACTTACCGAGCCAGGTTTGCCAAAACCAACTAAATTTACTTCATGATCCCAAAGTGATACCAATACTAATAACAAGATCAATCATATAATAGAAATTGAAAACTAATATAAGATATGCAAAATACTAAATGATAGAACTTCTCATTAATATTCCATAACGGCAACTCACACCAAGGGATACATAGATGTCTAACTAGAGGAGACACACTTCCATAATACAAACCATCCTATATGATAACTTCTCTATTCATGATATGACTCTACTAAAAAGATAAAATGGTAAAAGATAATGATGTGATACCGTGACACTCCCCCAAGCTTGGAACAAACCAAGGGGATGCCAAAAGCTGATGACGAATTACTCCTTCGGTGGTGGTGTTCTCTTGTCATCATCTGACTGCCAAGGTAAGGGCTCCCATCAACAAAAGACATCCTGGCCTCCAACATCCTAAAACTAGCAGCAACACTTATGCATTTAAACCTAACCTCATCGCAGTTTTGATTTTGCATGTCGTAGAGCTGTGCTTGTAGTTGGTTGGTTGTTCGGTGGAGTGAGAGAATTTCATCCTTAAGCTCAGCAGTCTCCCTCTGGTGCTTGGCGATGAGTTCTGAACTAATCTTATGGATGATATCCACTTTGCGTTCCGCCATCTTCTTGTACCTAAAGACTTCTTGCTCCAGTGCTTCCATCCTGTCCTCCAGACTGCCTTCACCTTTAGGGCCCTGAACCTCTTTTATCTGTACCTCCCCATCTTCGAGCAACAACTCCTTGGAATGGATCTTCAACTCACGCATGTACGGGTTGACGATGTCCGTGGAGGAATCTTCCTTGGCTGATCCAGAGGAAGACGATATACGAACCTCGGGGGCTCTGGGGGATTATATATTACGAAGTTTAACAAAAAAAGGAAGGTACTGGGAGAAAACGGGTCGGAGACGGGCTCCGGGGTGGCCACACCCCCTGGTGGCGAGGCCAGGTGGGCCCGTGCCACGGGGTGGTGTGAGCCACCCTGGCTCCGTTTCCGTCCCTCTTTCGCTTTGTTGCTTTCCTTGTTAGATAAAAACTGCAAAAATATAAATTGACAGATTTTTCGCGGACCTTTTCTTACCAGAACTGTTACCTATTCAAAAACAGACTCTACATGTCTCTTAACTTGGTATTTAATAAATTCTTCCAGAATCACCACTTGAATAACATCAATATATTCATCTTCATACACATATTGCTTGAGTCATTTAACCATCCACCATCTTATTACACCATTTTCTCCTACAACTTGGAAATTTCTTTCAAACAAAACTTCACACAATTCTCATTAGAAACATTAGTGCATGCAAGGTAATAAACCTTTTAAGTTCAATTTCAACTGAAATCCATCAAAACATAATCTACTGAAAGAACTCCTTCCCAAAGCCCAAAAGGAATTCATAAAGGAAATCGATTTAAGAGGAAAATGCAAGAATGGTAAAAATCTGTCAAAACAGACCAGCTGGTAAAGATCATTTTTTCGAAAATCTTCTATTTCTCAAATTAAAAAGTGCAAAACTAATGAATTAAATAACAACCTAGGGCAGAAGCACAAAAAATTACAGCTCAATCCGACATACAGAGATTTTTCACAAACTTTTACAGCGAAGCACAAAAATCTGTTTCGGGACATCAACTTTCCCAAATATTACTTCTCTCTCATTAGAGGTTGATCTTGACACAAAAACCAAACAAAAAGGATAAGGATAGGTTATTACAGAAGTAATAACTTCCAAGACTCAAATAAACAAAAACAAACTGAAAGCACAAATATATTGGGTTGTCTCCCAAAAAGCTCTTTCTTTATAACCATTAAGATGGGCATGATAATTTTAATGATGCTCACATAAGAGTAAGAATTGAAGTAAAAGGGAGAATCAATAAGCAAAAATACACATGTTTAAGTCTAACCCACTTCTATGCAAGGGAGTTTTGTAAACAAACAAATTGTTGAAACCAGAGACTACTAGCATAGGAAGGCAAAACAAGTGCAACATAAAGTTTTAAGCATAAAGCGAGGAAACTTAATATAATTGAGATGCATAAGACCACTTTTCCCTCTCTCGTAGTAGCTTTCAGTATCATGCATAAATTTAACGATATAACTATCACATGAACTATTGTAGCAATGATCACTCATTCTAATAGAGAACATATGGACACTAGCTCTCATAACACTACTTTGTGAGACAATATTAGAAGTATCCTTACAGAGGATAGTGTGTCCATATATTACATATTTAGTGACAAAGTCTTTCTCATTTGGTATTATAGGTTCGTCAGCTATTTGTTCATCAGGTTCAACAACTTTATTTGTACTTTCATTAACCATACTAGCTATCATAGAATGTTCCTTTATCTTAACTAGGAAAGGCATTTTCTCAATGTAAGGTTTAGGTAAAGCATGATTAGCAGTAGAAACTTCAGTATCTCTTGCAGGAACACAATTAACAATATCTTTATAAGGTGCATGATACTTATTCCACTTCATTTTAGGAATTTCAATATAAGAAACAAGAGCTTTAAAATAAGTTGTAATACGTTGAGAATCAAGACCATAAGCATTTCTAATATTTTGGAAGTCATCAGTTTCCATAAAAGGTTCAATGCATTCATAATCATAATTTATACCTGACTTTCTTCCTTTATCATTCTCCCATGCTTCAGCATTGTCTTGAATACAGTCTAGAAGATCCCATTTAGCTTCTTCTTTCATGCGTGTAAATGATCCAGCACAAGAAGCATCCAATAGATTCTTATCATGAAGAGAAAGTCTTGCATAAAAGTTATTGATAATTATATTGTTAGGGAGTTCATGAATAGGACATTTGAGAATTAGTAACTTCAATCTCCCCCAAGCTTGGGATGTACTCTCTCCATCAAGAGGCCAAAAGTTGTATATTTGATTCTAATCTTTGTGAATCTCACTAGGGGGATAAATTTTGAATAAAAGAGAGGTACTACTTCCTCCCATTCAAGAGATTGACCATTCTTCAGCAGCTTATACCATTCCTCAGCTCTTCCTTTCAGTGATAATGAGAATAACTTTTTCTTGACTTGATCTATTGTAATACCTACACACTTGAACAACCCGCATAATTTGTGTATAAAGAGCAAATGATCACCAGGATGGATAGTTCCATCTCCAAAATAGTAGTTATCCATAACACGATAAAAAAATCTTGTAGGTATCTTAAAAGTATCATTTTAAGCAGGCGGTGTTTCATCTACTACCTTAGCAGTGGTAGTAGCATTACAAAATAAGAAACTAAGTGAATTATCCATATTGAAAGTAAAGTAACTAACAGAAATAAACAATACTCACAGTAGAAGTTTCCTTTACTAGTTCCACTCTCCAATAGTGCTTCACTCCCCGGCAATGGTGCCAGAAAATAGTCTTGATGACCCATAAGTATAGGGGGTGTATCGCAGTATTTTCGATAAGTAAGAGTGTCAAACCCAACGAGGAGCAGAAGGTGTTGACGAGTAGCTTGGAGCAGGAATTCTCTGTAAATACGAAACAAATGGATTTTTAGGGATTTTTGATAAGCAGGTAAATAAAGTACGAGTAGATAAAAGACAATAATAATAATTGCAGCAAGTGGCCCAATCCTTTCTTTAGCAAAGGACAAGTCGGTTGTATTACTTAAGATGACCAAACGTTCTCGAGGATACACGGGAATATCATTGATAAATTGCAAATGTATCTATAATTTTGGATGTTCCATGCTTGGTTTTATCTACTTTCTTGTGTTTTGTCCATACTTTGGAGTACTTTTTATATGATTTCTTGGACTAACCTATTACCAAGAGCCATAGTGCTAGCTGCCTGTTTTCTTCTATTTTTGGTTCCAGGAAAGTTAGAAAATGAATATTCTCGGAATTGGACAGGACAAAGCCAAAGTCAGTATTTTACCGAGGGACACACGGAGCCAGAATACGAGACGGAGAGGAGCCAGGGGGCGGCCACACCACCTGGCCACGCGGGTCAGGCCTAGCCGCGCCAGGGGGTGGTGTGGCCAGCCTAGGCACCCCCTCGGCCTCTCCTTCCGCCTATAAGATGCCTCCGATATAGAAACCCTAAGTACCCGATCAAAATTCCACGAAAGAGTATGTAGTCGCTGTCATCTCTGTCCCTAGACTGGGAGGGATCTGAAGCTCTTCCCGGCACCCTGCCGGAGAAGGGAATTCACCCTGGAGGCCTTCTTCATCATCATGCAAGCCTTCGGTGTGATACGTGAGTAGTTCATCTCTGGACTACGGGTCCATGTAGTAGCTAGATGGCTGGTTCTCCTCCTTTGTGCTTTCATGTTTAGATCTTGTGAGCTCCGTTCATGATTAAGATCATCTATTTGTAATTCTGCATGTTGTGTTTGCGGGGATCCGATGGATATTGAGATGCTATTTCAGATTGATTATTGATTCTATCATGTCTTTGTTATTTGTGATCTTGCATGCTTTCCGTTGTTAGTAGCTATCTTGGCCAAGTAGATGCTAGCAACTCCAAGAGTTAGTATTTATGCTTTATAATGGGTTCATGCTTCTGGTAATCTGGGGAAGTGACAGAAATCTCTAAGGTACTAGATGTGCTGTTGCTTCTAGGGAGAAAACAACAGTCCTTTGTTCATAGAACAATCATATTGTTTACTTTACACACAATTCGTAATGCAATAATCTGTTGATTGCAACTTAATACTGGAGGGGGTTCAGATAATAACCTGAAGGTGGATTATTAGTCATAGATGCAGTTGGATGGCGGTCTATGTATAATGTTGTAATGCCCAATCGAATCTCAAAGGAGTCAGGATGAGTAGTATATGCATGTATTGCTTTCTCGATGTTTGTCAATTGCCCCACTGTAATTTGTTCACCCAACATGTTATCTATCTTAAGGAGAGCCACCTCTAGTGAACTATGGACCCCGGTCCTTTCTTTTACATTCAATCTACAATCAAACTGTTTACTGCCTTGTGTTTACTTTCTGCAAACTATTACTTTCTTCCATTCGATATGTTTAATCCTTTGTTTTCAGCAAAACCGGTGAGATTGACAACCTCATCCCAAGTTGGGGGAAAAGTTCTGTGGTTGTGTTGTGCAGGTCTCCACGTTGCTACTAGCACCGGTAGTGTGCCCTGCCAAGGCTCAGCTAGCAACACCTTTGGGGTGTTTCCTTGCTCCTACTGGATTGATAACCTTGGTTTCGTACTGAGGGAAAACTTGCTGTTGTGCTCATCATACCATCCTCTTGGGGTTCCCCAACGAGCTCGATATATTTTGGGCCATCAAGCTCTTTTTCTAGCGACGTTGCCGGGGAGTCAAGGACATTGTCACAAGGGGAGTCCCTCATAACCAATATCTTTACTTTGTTATTTTTGTTTTGCTTAGTTTACTTTTGCTTCGTTTGCTTATTTCTTTATCAAAACACACAAAAAAATTAGTTTTACTAGTTTGCTTTCTTATTTAAAAACACAAAAAAATGACTACTCTTGAAAACACTAAGTTGTGTGACTTCACTAGCCACAACAACAATGATTTTATGAGCACACCTATTGCTCCACCTGTTCCTAAAGCTACTTTCTTTGAAATAAAACCTGCTTTACTCAATCTTGTTATGAGAGAACAATTTTCTGGTATTGGTAATGAAGATGCCGCCGCTCATCTAAATAACTTTGTTGAACTTTGTGAGATGCAAAAGCATAAGGATATAGATGGAGATATTATTAAGCTTAAATTGTTTCCTTTCTCTTTGAGAGGAAAAGCTAAAGAATGTTTGAATTCCTTAACTAGGAATATTATTGATTCTTGGACTAAATGCAAAGATGCTTTCATTGGAAAATACTATCCTCCTGCTAAGATTATATCTATGAGAAGTGAAATAATGAAGTTTAAACAATCTGATAATGAACATGTTGCTCAAGCTTGGGAAAGAATGAAATCTTTGGTAAAGAATTGTCCCACTCATGGACTGACTGCTTGGATGATCATCCAAACTTTTTATGCAGGATTGAACTATTCTTCAAGAAATCTATTGGATTCTGCTGCTGGAGGTACCTTTATGACCATTACTTTGGGTGCTACAACAAAGCTTCTGGATAATATGATGGTTAACGACTCCGAATGGCATACTAAGAGAGCTCCACAAGGTAAGAAGGTAAATTCTGTTGAGGAAACCTCCTCCTTGAGTGATAAGATTGATATTATTATGTCTATGCTTGTTAATGGGAAAGCCCATATTGATCCAAACCATGTTCCCTTAGCCTCTTTGGTTGCTCAAGAAGATCAAGTTGATGTGAACTTTATAAGAAATAAATTTTTTGGAAATAATGCTTATGGTAGTAACAGTTATAGGCCTTATCCTCCTAATAATACTTATGGTTATAATGGCAAACCTGAATTACCTAGTGAGGGAAGAATTTTATAAGTTGAAAGAGCCACTAAAAACTTAATGCAAATGCAATATGAGCAAAATAAGTTATTTACTAAAACTATGGAGGAACAATCTACCATTTTGAAGAATATTAGCCATCAACTTGAGAATTTTAATAGGGAAATTCCTAGTTTACAATTGAAACTTTCTAATGCTGAAAGAAATATATCATCTTTGTCTGAAGCACAATCTTCTTTGATTAATAAAATGGCTGCTAAACCTGAAACTAATGATAATCCCTTTGCAGCTACTAATGCCATACAAGTTAGAATTGATGAAAACGTTAGACTATTAGCTGAATTGCATGCTAAATGGGAAAGAGAAGATGAAATTGCTAGAAACATTAGTGTTTCTACTATTACTACCACTAGTGTCGAGGCTAGTAATAGTTCTACTACTTTAGATGATAAATTTGATTTTGATCTTGATGGTTGCAATATCTTTGAAGTTATTAAGTTCCTACAAAAGCTTGCTAAAAGTCCTAATGCTAGTGCTATGAACATGGCCTTTACAAAACACATTACTGATGCTCTCATAAAGATTAAAGAAGAAAAGATGAAACATAAAGCTTCTATCCCTATAAAACAAGAAGATGGTTGGGAACCCATCATTAATATGAAAGTGAATGATTTTGATTTCAAAGCTTTATGTGATCTTGATAGTAGTGTTTCTATTATGCCTAGAAAGATTTATGATATGCTTGATTTGCCTCCACTTGAAGATTGTTATTTAAATGTCCCACTTGATGATAATGCTAAAAAGAAACTCATGGGGAGTATTAATGATGTTCTTATTATGGTTAACAATGCCTATGTCCCCGTTGATTTCTATGTTTTGGATGTTGAATGCAATGCTTCTTGTCCTATTATTTTGGGAAGACCTTTTCTTAGAACTGTTGGTGCCATTATTGATATGAAAGAAGGCACCATTAAATATCAACTCCCACTCAAGAAAGGTATAGAACACTTACCTAAGAAGATAGAGAAGATTTCTTTTGCCTCTCTTATGAAAACAAAATTTGCTCTGAATGCTTCTTCATTTGAGAACACTTGATCCTTTTTCTTGCTTCTTATGCCTAACTTAAAGGCGTTAAAGAAAAGTACTTATTGGGAGATAACCCAAAAGTTTTAGATGAGCCTTGGAAGTTATTACCTCTGTAATAACCTCTCCTTATCCTTTTAATTTGCTTTTTGTGCCAAGAGTAACCTCTAATGAGAGAGAAGTAATGATTGGGAAAGTTGCTGTCCCGAAACATATTTTTGTGCTTCACCGTACAAATTCGTGTAAAATCGCTGTACGTCCTTTTGAGGCGTGAATTTTTTTGCTCCTGCCCCAGGTTTTTATCTAACTTTCTTTAGTTCAACACTTTTTGATTTGAGCAACAGAAGGTCTTCGAAAAAATCCGTCTTTACCTGCTGGTCTATTTTGACAGATTTCTGCCATTTTCTGCATTTGCTTCTTGTTAGTTCTTTTTTGAGTTCTTTTGGGGAATTAAGATTTTTGAGGGAAGTGCTACAGTAGCTTGTGTTTTAATGGAAGTTTTATTGGTGTTAGAACTGAACCTAAATAATTATTATCTTGAGTGCACTAATGTTGCTAATAAAGATTGTGTGAAGTTTTGTATAAAGGAAAAATTTCAGGTGTATGGAAGGAACCAATAATGAGATGAAGGATGGACTAAAGCTCAAGCTTGGGGATGCCACGCGTGTCACCGCAATAAATATCCAAGAAGTACAAGCATCAAAGCTTGGGGATGCCCAAGGCATCCCCTTCTTCATCAATAAAAATCCCAGGTTTCTTCCAAACCCTTTATTTTTATTGTTTCATGCACAATTGTGTTATTCTTGAAGCGTCTTCTTTTTTGTTTTCGTTTTTCGTTTGCTTGGTTTGCTTATTTTTCTGAATAAATTGGTTGGACCCCCTCTTTCATACATTGGTTTTCAAATAGTTTGGTTTGGTTTGAAAAAGAGTAGGAAAGCTCATGCTTAAGTGGTAAAGAGAGCTTGTTTTTGACTGTGGCCTATGCTTAGTCATCCCATGCTTGATATTGTTTTGGCTTTATGCTTAGTATTCTTTGCTGTAGCATGACATGTTATAAACAATTGAGATTGCTTAATGTGCTTTGGATGAATCATGCATTGTTTTAGCATATTAAAGCATAGTATTGTGGTATTCTCCTTTGATGCTTTATTTGGGTTGACTTGGCGCATGCTCATACCATGTTATGACTATCCAAAGTCACCATAGCCTTGATGATCCTTTAGTTTTCAACTTATAGTGTCACTTTATGCTTTGATCAATGATGTTTTGTCGCTCTGCATGATTATGGCCATTATTGCTCTCTTAGTTTGTCGCTCCCAGTCTTTTGCTAGCCTCCATAACCAAGTATGAGTTCCACTCATGCATCCAACTCCTTAAACCAAGTTATTCCAAAGAGTCCACCATACCTATCTACTAGCTTATGCTATTCCAAGTATATTCTTGTTTTTATCTACCTTCCAAATTAAACTTGTTATGAGAAAACTAGTGATTAAAGCTCTCATGAACTTGATGGCACACTTTACTTTTATTTCCCTTAATAAACTTGAACCATTGTGTCGTCTATGTTGTATATGCTTGCACTTATTTGTTGGGGATTAGCAGAACCATGTTGTCATGGGGAACACTTTCAACGTTGCACTTGTACTTTGTACCTAGTTGATATCGTGCTCTTTTGTCTATGGATGTCGTCGGTGTGAAATGAAAGGGGAGCTTGTAAGTCAATGGAGTTATGTATATGTGTTAGAGAAACGCCTGGGCCGCTGGTCTAATCCATGCTGACATGGTGGAAACCTGCAGCGTAACCATAATGAGCTGTCTATGAAGCATTCTTCTTATAAAAATCTGATATTGAGAAAAAAGAGAAAAGAAAAAAAGAGATTATGAAAAGAGGAAAGAGAGAAAAAAGGACCATATTCCCATGGTAAATAAGAAGATTACTGAGATGCTCGTTGTCTGCTTGCCTTGTCATTTTGATATGGGGATTCTTCCGTATCATCGGGCAAGGGGTACCCCGTTGGCGGTTCTCTATGATACACATGTACTTACGATGACAAGAACTTACCTATGACTAAACTTGAGTAGCATGAGGAGCGGCCCTCGTATTCAAGGGACATGATATTTCTAACTTATACTTTGTCAAGCATATACTCCATAGTTTGTTCACTTTAACCTTAATCACTTCAAGATGCTTATGATAGGGGCAATGAGAGCTGAAAGCTATTAAGTACCATAATTTTTGGAAGCTCTTTATGAGACTAGAATCCCTACTTCCTTCTGTGAAGGCCTTTCTTCCACTTATATATTGAGTCTCCACCTTCTATCTTTATGCACCTACTTTGGGAGCATAGTGGCCATTCTTAGTTCTATGTGCATTGTCCCAAGACTAGTTGATTGATGCATACCTTGATATTGCTTGTTTTAAACTATTTGTATCTAGTCACTCTTATGAACTTTGAAGGTGTCCTATGCATTTATATTTGCTGCTCTATGAGGGACAAGCTGAATGCTATTATGCTATGTTTTCTTCATGTGAAACAAACAAACGTCTTGCAAAGCATTGTTATTCATGAATCTTTTGTTTGTGCCTTTTTCATGTTGCAACATAGTTTCTTTGTCTTATTGCTAGAACTTTGTCTTTCACGTTATGATTGAAGTACTATGATCCCAACTTTGAATGTTTTACAAATACTTTGATCAAGTTTATGATGGTGCATGTCACCTCAAAGATTATTCTTTCTTTTTATCACTTACCTACTAGAGGACGAGCAGGAGTTAAGCTTGGGGATGTTGATACATTGCAAATGTATCTATAATTTTGGTGTTCCATGCTTGGTTTTATCTACTTTCTTGTGTTTTGTCCACACTTTGGAGTACTTTTCATATGATTTCTTGGACTAACCTATTAACAAGAGCCATAGTGCCAGCTGCCTGTTTTCTGCTGTTTTTGGTTCCAGGAAAGTCAGAAAATGAATATTCTCCGAATTGGACGGGACAAAAGCCAAAGTCAGTATTTTATCAAGGGACACATGGAGCCAGAATACGAGACAGAGAGGAGCCAGGGGCGGCCACACCACCTGGATGCGGGCCAGGCCTGGTCGCGCCAGGGGGTGGTGTGGCCAGCCCAGACACCCCCTCGGCCTATCCTTCCGCCTATAAGATGCCTCCGATACAGAAACGCTAAGTACCCGATCAAAATTCCATGATAGAGTCTGTAGCCGTCATCGTCTCTGTCCCTAGATCGGGAGGGATCTGAAGCTCTTCCTGGCACCCTGCCGGAGAGGGGAAGTCACACTGGAGGCCTTCTTCATCATCATGCAAGCCTCCGGTGTGATGCGTGAGTAGTTCATCTCTAGACTATGGGTCCATGTAGTAGATAGATGGCTGGTTCTCCTCCTTTGTGCTTTCATGTTTAGATCTTGTGAGCTCCATTCATGATCAAGATCATCTATTTGTAATTCTACCTGTTGTGTTTGCGAGGATTCGATGGATACTGAGATGCTATTTCAGATTGATTATTGATTCTATCATGTCTTTGTTATTTGTGATCTTGCATGCTTTCTGCTGTTAGTAGCTATCTTGGCCAAGTAGATGCTAGCAACTCCAAGAGTTAGTATTTATGCTCGATAGTGGGTTCATGCCTCTGGTAATCCGGGGAAGTGACAGAAATCTCTAAGGTACTAGATGTGCTGTTGCTACTAGGGAGAAAACAACAATCCTTTGTTCATAGAACAATCGTATTGTTTACTTTACACGCAATTCGTAATGCAATAATCTGTTGCTTGCAACTTAATACTGGAGGGGCTTCGGATGATAACCTGAAGGTGGATTATTAATCATAGATGCAGTTGGATGGCGGTCTATGTATAATGTTGTAATGCCCAATCAAATCTCAAAGGAGTCAAGATGAGTAGTATATGCATGTATTGCTTTCTCGATGTTTTTCAATTGTCCTGCTGTAATTTGTTCACCCAACATGTTATCTATCTTAAGGAGAGCCACCTCTAGGGAACGATGGACCCCGGTCCTTTCTTTTACATTCAATCTACAATCAAATTGTTTACTGCTTTGTGTGTACTTTCTGCAAACTATTACTTTCTTCCATTCGATACGTTTAATCCTTTGTTTTCAGCAAAACCGGTGAGATTGACAACTTCATCGCAAGTTGGGGGCAAAGTTCTGTGGTTGTGTTGTGCAGGTCTCCACGTTGCTACTAGCACCGGTTGTGCGCCCTGCCAAGGCTCAGCTAGCAACACCTTTGGGGTGTTTCCTTGCTCCTACTGGATTGATAACCTTGGTTTCGTACTGAGGGAAAACTTGCTGTTGTGCTCATCATACCTTCCTCTTGGGGTTCCCCAACGAGCTCGATATATTTTGGGCCATCAATCATCAAGTGCTTTCACTTCATATAGTTGATTAATCTTATTTAGTTTGATAAGTGTTGTGTGGGTGAACCCGTGCTAATGTACCGACCTTCCTAGGACTAATACATACTTGTGATTATACCCCTTGCAAGCATCCGCAAGTACAAGAAAGTAATTAAGATAGAAACCTAACCACAACTTTAAACTCTAAGATCCTAACCTCCCTTGTGCAAAGCTTTCCTAACGGGGGTTTAGGTTTCTATCACTCCGACAACCCCTACGATTAGTAGGCAAATACACAATGCATTCCCCTAGGCCCATAAAGGTGAAGTATCATGTAGTCGACGTTCACATGACACCACTAGAAGAATAACACCACAACTTAAGTATCAAACCATTGAATCTTTCTCAACACAATTCCACTACTAACAACATGACTTCTCCCATGTCCTCAAGAACTAAACGAACTACTCATGAGACATCATATGGATCAAGATCAGAGATGAAATAATGATAAGTAACAATCTGAACATGAATGATAATTCAATGGTTCTACTCAATAGCATCAACTACAACAAGTAATCAACACCGGTAAAGTTTCCCCTAAGAACTATGCAAGATTCAACCCAATTGTTACAGCGGTATGGAGTGGTGATGATGGTGCTGGTGGAGATGATGATGGAGATGATGATTATGATGATACCAATGAAGTCCCGCTTGCTGACGGTGTTGCTGGCGACGATCTCCCCTCACCGGGAAGGAATTTCCCCACGAGATTTCTGCCTGCCGGAGAGCTCTTTCTCTCTCTGCAGTTTTCCGCCCCACAGAGGTGGTGGAATCTTTTTGTGGTCGCTCTCCCAGTCTTAGGGTTTCGTGGGGATAATATACGCCAAAGAGCAGAGCCAAAGGTGGGCTAGGGTGGCCACACCACCTGGTGGTGCGGCCAAGGGTGGCCCGTGCCAGGGGGTGGTGTGGGCCCCCGTGGCCCATCTCCGCCCCCCCTTCTGGCATCCTTCGTCTTCTGGGAAAATAGGATTTTCTGTATATTTCCTAGGATTTTCTGATCTTCATGAAATTCGCCTCCAAATAGTGCCCTTTCCATCAGAATCCTGACTTTAGTGGTCCATCCTCCAAAAGTCATCAACCATGCAAAAACAGATGAAATAACATAAGTATCATCTCTTAATATGAAATATATCAATGAATAATAGTAAATTATGATATAGAATAGTGATGCAAAATGGACGTATTAGTCATTTCAATAGACTTTGATGGTGCCCTATTTAAAGTGAATGCAGCCGTATGTAATGCATGACCCCAAAATGACAGTGGCAAATCGGTAAGGGACATCATAGATTACACCATACTAATAAAGTTCTATTACGATGTTCAGATACACCATTTCTTTGTCGTGTTCCCGCAGGAGTGAGTTGTGAAATAATTCCACATTGTCTCATGTGCGTGCCAAACTCATAACTAAGATACTCACCTCCATGATCGGATCAAAGAAATTTAATCTTTCTGTTACGATGATTTTCTACTTTACTCTAAAATTCTTTGTACTTTTCAAATGTTTCAGATTTGTGTTTCATTAAGTAAATATACCCATATCTACTTAAGTCATTCGTGAAGGTTACAAAATAATGATATCCACCACGTGTAGACACACTCATTGGATCACATACATCGGTATGTATTATTTTCAATAAGTCAGTCTCGTTCCATCGTTCCAGGGAATGAAGTTCTAGTCATCTTGTCCATAAGGCATGGCTCATATGTCTCAAATGATTCATAATCAAGTGATTCCAGTTGTAACACCCTAAGCCAACCAAGCATTTAAGAGGTTACAACATACATTACACATAGAAAAAAATAACTAAGACTTTTTAGGAAAATTCGACAGAGACTCCTTTGTTTTTGGGACATCCACGACAAGAAATGATAGAAACACACGAGTACAAGGATAAAACTCAACATAAGGTAGATTCATATTCAACCATATAAACGTTCAATACCACAACTATAAAATCTACCATCCGAACACAATACTAGTAACAATGTGCAGCAGGTAACACCAACATAGTTTAAGTGATAAACTTCCGCATACTCCAATACCATTTATGACAAGAATGACTCCTATCGATCAAAAGAAAAGTTGCAAAGTATTGGTGAAGATTGTGTGAAACGTGAGGTGATAATTTTGAATGTGCTACTCCCGAAACTCCCCATGCATGATGTCCTCAAGGGTTACCTAAAAACATGAAAGTAACAAGGGTGAGTACAAAGACTCAACAAGTTCACGAACAAATAGTAACTTTACATAAATCAAAACACCAAGACGTCATAAAACATCATTCATCCATTAGAACATAACATTGTGTCCTACATGCCTATATGCTCATCTCATCTCATCTCATCGCGAATACCGGTATCACTTGAGTGGATGGCCGTTGGTACCCACTCACTCCAACTCGTGGAGAATGCCTCCAAAGTGGGTCCCAACCCATCAATGAAAGACGCATTGTGCCCACCAAAGTGGAACACATTTTTATCATTATCATGGTATGCAAAATTGCGCATAATATGCACGTGCCATCATCATCTTTATCATTGTCATCATGGTTATATCATAAGCATTAAGAATATTGAGTGAAGAGAGATATGTAAAATTCACTATCCGTCATGAACTTGCCTCAACCGCGGGGCACAAACTGTGAATTGTAAGACTCCGAGTCGGAAGGACCAACACCTATTATAGAGCATAGGCCACGCTCAATACATTTATCACTTCAAAAGAATACAAGCTAATCATACCATTGCTCCTACACGCAACAGACCCAAAACAAACTGTTACTTTTATTCTAGAAAAGACCCACATGTTGTACTCTCTGCCAGTACCATAAAAACAATAATTAAATTTGCAGGACAGTCTTTCATAGAGCTAACAAATTTAATTAATCCCAACTTACTAGTACCCGGTATAGGTGAATTCTCATGCAACAAAATTATTGTGGCTCGCTGGTACTAGCAATAATGCAAGAAACCATGGTCTAGCACAAGCATATATCCCATGATTATTTCCGGATAAAGAGGAAGGCGGTACTAGCTATTTCCTAGTAACCTATAGGTTTAATCCCTTTAACGTATTTTTTAAAGAGACAGAGAATGAGCAAACAAAAAACTACAGAGTGCAGAAGTCGATGGGTTCCATCAAGCCCAAGTAGAGCAAAGTTAGCTAATTTTCACACTACACTAATTAATTTGGGTAGGCACAAAAAAGTTTTCTAATATACTTAACTGCTCCCTGTTGGCAAAACTCTAATCAAAGAAGCTACTATTTCTATTTATAAGAAGCACAATAAAACAACACCTGAAGGATATCTGCAGTCTATTGGTATCTGAACAAATAGAATTAGCGACACTCCTACATACTAATCTTAGGGAAAACCAACCCAGGTTTAAATCTTTGTTTGAGAAGTGGGACATAGAATAAATAAAGTGCAGCTCAGTTTAGATCTATCGTTTCTAACTTCTGGACAAATCACTAGGCTACCCGTTGTTTGAAATTTCGGTTCCCTAAATCAAAATCTGAAACTTGCACTACTAGGAAAAATGTTATGAGTGGCGCACCAAAACCGCTTTCTGTGGCGCATCTAGTAGTCGCCACTAAAATTATATTTCTGTGGTGCATATGTATATGCGCGACAGAATTCTCCAAATTCTGTGGCGCATATAGCTATATGCGCCACAAAATTCTATGGTACATATTGTGGCGCATATAGCCATATGCTCCACAGAATCCTTTTTTTCAGAATTTTGAAATTTTCAGAATCTGGTACAAATACAGGTATATAACAGGTATATTACAGGAAATACACAAAAATTAACAGTAATTAATAAAAAACGGCACACAACAGTACAAATGTTCCAGTTCACATATAATACATCAACAAGCACGAATGGTCACAAGTGTTCATCAATCACATCACTTAGAACCGAATAAGTGTACAAGTATATTTCACAAGTGTTCATCTCACTCACATAACTTACAACTGCGCGATGTTGTCACCTTCTACCTTAGGACAGAATGTAGTACACCGTAACCGCGATGCCGATGAGGAGGAGCGGCACCAAGATCTTCGTCTGGTTCTTCTTCCACACGTGTCTCCTCCACTTGGCCACCACTTCCTCTCTAGTCGCGTATCCCTTGTAGCTGTTGCTGCTGAACTTGTCCACTTGTTGGTGGCAGTCCACCCACTCCTCGTAGACACCTGGAACCCGACCCTTGTACAGAACATACGTCGGCATCTCTATTGACAAGGCATATTAGTACATCATGGAAATATATATGTTGACAAATATTAGAGCAAGGCATTCATAAACTTAAAACAATGCGTCGATGACAATGAAAGAAACACGAAAACATGTCCGACACAATAACAACGACGGTTTCAAGTTAGGCAAGTTAAGTTTTTTGACACACACTACATGTACACCGATACACACGCTCTCTCGGTCAAGTAGCCTTCTCCTTGCAGGGCGCCGGGAATGGCTTGTACATGTCTTTCATCGTCCACGTCCTGAAGTCACCCTGCGCCTTGAGGCGGGCTTCGATCTCCCTCTTGGTGAACGACCTGGGCTGGTGTAAGAGCCCACCACTTGTGTTGACCTGTTCCATTATGATATGTGACAGCTTCACCTGCGTATCATGGAAGTCTTCCCTGAGATCGGGGTCACTGATCCCATGCAACTTTTGGGCCCATCCTTGGAGAGAAGATGGCAGCGTTAGCATCTCGCAATCCCGGACAAACCCTTTGAGGTAAACCATAGCTCAGACAGCCTCCTAACATTTCCATGTTTTCACATTTGGCTGAGCTACAACTTTTGACTGCTTATCATCTGGCAAAGGCATCGACCGGTATGATGCCGGACGTGACTACAAGATCAGTATGGTGCTTTTTTGGGGGCTGAAGGAAACACCCTACAAATGTTATGCACTTGTTCTGAAGGAGTAGAACTAGAATGGTAGTGTCAAAAGATTATTGCTTGGATCTGAAGTTTCTGCCCATGATAGACAGATACAGTAGTCATACTAATGCTGAGGTGGGATGAGGAGCAGCAATACGTGTCAGCTCCAGCTTAAAGATTGGTACGATTCTTTTCAGCTAAGGGGAACATTCTACAGGAAACAGCTAGAACAACTTTTCTTGCTTGGTAAACCATAGCTCAGACAGCCTCCTAACATGCCAGATTACCTCCAAACTAGCTAGCTAGTGGATTACAGGGTAGTCGAAATGGCCGAAGCAATAGTGTTCTCCAAATGAAATGCATGCTGTCTGTCAGGCAGTGATATACTTTTTCTGCAGGGTACATTCCGAGGACGGTTTAATTGGTTGTTTCGGAGTACAGTCAAAGGTAACTACAGTAGTACCATTTTTAATTGAGAACAAGCAAGTTAAGATGGTATCGAAATGGCTCTGAAATTTTTGTTCCATGATGCATACGCTACGCAAGGTGAGACGATAAGATACTAGCACCAGAAGCAGCGGTAGCAGGTGTGGATTGGGTCTCACTCACCTGTAGCAGCCGAGGGTGATGACGGTGCGCACGATGCCGTCGAGCCGGAGCCGGCCACGGCCCCTGGCGATGTCGACGGAGACGAGCACGGGCGTGGTGGTCTCCGGCGCCTTGGCCTTGGTGGAGGGATGGAGGATGCCCATGGCGGCGGCGCGCGGAGGAGAGGTCGGCGAGGCCCAGGCGCTCGAGCGTGGTGGCGTACTCCACGTGCTGTGCCGCCGCGCCACGCCGGTACACCAGCGCGCCCTCCCACGGCAAATCCTCTTTGTTGTCCTCGTCAGGGCCCCCCTTGAACTGGTCCAGGTCCAGCGTGAGGAAGTCCTCGTCATCGGCGTCTTCAGGGTCGATGGCGTGGCAGCGCCCCCATGGTGGCCGTCGAGCTGAGGAGGCGGGTGGGTAGGACTGGAGGGTGCCACGACGGAGGAGGGGAGTCGCCGGCGCGCAGCGGGGGAGGAGGAGTGGGCAGTGGCAGTGGCAGCGCACGGCGACGCCGACCGGATAATACACCATCCTCTCCTCTTTTCTTCTCTCTCTACACTCTACAGCGAGTGAGTGAGCCAAGGGAACTTTTCTTTTCTCTCTGACCGGATAATACACCATCCTCTCCTCTTTTCTTCTCTCACTTTCTGTGGCGCATATATCCACATGCGCCACATAATTGAAGGAATTCTTTGACGCATTTGCTACATGCGCCACCGAATTAATTTTAGTGGAGCATTTTTTATATATGTGCCACATAATTAAAATCTACCTATAATCATTTTCCTAATAGTGTTGAACGTACTAGCTACTCCAGTAAATGATGGATTTCAGAAAACGAAAAGGATCGACCATGACCCAACTGCCTAGGAAATTTGCCCTCACAAATTTTGTCCTACGCATCTACAAATCAGGCTATAGCGTAGACCGGAGGAATCAAAGCATCAAGGAAAAATAACGGCAACCCACCGTGGAGATCGTCTGACTGATGACCGGCAGTGATGACCTGCGCTCCCACGTCGGCGACGACCCGACGGAGGCGGTGGCTTCCATCAAAAGGGCAACTGGTTGGGGACAAGATATGAGGAAATCAAAACGGAATAGCGCAGTCCTGAAAATGATGCTACTAAGAGGCTACACAGTAGGGCATGGACATCGAGTCTGATTGGGCCTTGATCCTAGCACATGAATTCTTATTTCCTCTTGTACTGAATAGATAAAAGAAGGAAAACTAGTGTTGTCCTAAAGAAGCACCACGAGACTAGTTGGTTGCTTCTACAAGTTTAGATCAGCAGATCAAAGGTTAAAGTCCCATTACACTCTATTTTCTGCACATTTTCTGTTTTTTTCTCCCAAACCCACATACACACGGTCACATTCTATAAATTTTTAATTTAATTTTTTTAAAACATTGAATAATCATAAAACATTAGTATCAAAATTTGGGGTATGACATTCTTACCCCCTTAAACATAATTCGACCCTGAATTCTTCCTTGTTCTTCTACTCGCACAAATAAATATAACGGTATACCATAATCATGCATCACATACCATCCATGAATAACTCTAGATACTTCTCGCGCATGCTAGACTCAAGTTCGCAAGTCGCCACACGTTCAGTTTGTTGCGACCAAAGAACCTACACATACTTAGTGTCATATGTCTCATCACTCTGTCAGACTCTTCCAATATCCTCGCGGGGCAAACCCCAAAGTTTAAATCTTGTTCCATCATAATTGATTCCAGGGTAATATATCATTTTGGATCACGAAAATGCTTCCGTAGTAGAGACATGAAACACCTTAAGCACACCTTTCATCGAGTAGGGTAATGCAAGTCGCTAGGCTGGATTTCCCACTCGTGCCAATATTAAGTACGATCCAATTTATCATGGACTAAGCTTTCCTCTGATGGTAAATCTTATAACACCTTTAGCGAGTGACACTATTAGGAGTACCTCCTCCCCAACTTGAAATTCCACATTCAACCTCTTGGAATCAGCATAGCTCTTTTGTCTACTTTGTGCTACCAACATATGCTATCTAATCTCAGCTACCCTCTCTGTAGCTTGTTGAACCTAGTTAGGTGCAAGCACTGCCTTCTCGTCCACGACACCCCAACACAATGGAGATCTACACTTTCTTTCATAGAGAGCCTCGTAAGGTGCCATACGTATACTAGCTTGATAGCTATTATCATAAGCAAATTCCACAAGTGGTAAGTGATCATCCCAGCTCCCTTGAGAGGATAGGACACACCACCTCAATATATCTTTGAGTGTTTAAGTGGCTATCCATCGGTGGATGAAAGTCCATACTAAGTCTCACCTGCATCCCTAAGGAACTTTGCAAGCTCTCCTAGAACTTTGATACAAACTTAGCATCCCTATCAGAAGTAATGGTTTTAGGAGTCCCGTGCAAACTTATGATCTCCCATACATATATCAATGTGAAGTCACTTGTAGAGTCGGTGGTGCTGATAGAAATACAATGAGCAACTTTTCTAAGTCGATCCACGACCACCCAATCTACCTCATTCCTCCTTCGCGTACGAGGTAGGCCAACAAAAAAACTCCATGGCAATGTCATCCCATGGCCATCCTTGAACCTCCAAGGACTGCAGTAGTCCCGCTAGCCGCTTATGCCCGGACTTTACTCGCTGACAAACATCACAAGAGAACACATACTTAACCACATAAACTTTCATTCCTTTCCACCAATAAATTTGTTTCAGGTTACAACTTTGTCTCTCTGGGATGAATAGTGTAGGAGTATGATGTGCCTCCTTAAGAATGTTCTCCTTCACTTGAGACTTCAGTGGCACACATAGGCAACCATGAAACCGAACAACCTTGCTCCCATCTATAGTAAACTCTTTGGTTCTGCCTTGTAGAATGCACTCTCCCACTTGTCGTAATAGATGATCACACTTTTGCACCCCTCTCACTCTATTTGAAATTTAACATCCTTTTGGGTTAGCATGGTCATCATCTTGGTGGTAAGAAAATCATTCCCAAACTTCCAATAATAACCCGCCAAGTCCAATTTTTTCTTCCTTGACAAATGGAAGGCTGCAACTAACCAATAATTGTAGAAACCTTATTAGGGTCTACCAAGATACCTTCTAATTAATAACCTGACCTAGAGAAGCCACTTCTAAAATATAGAACTCGCATTTGTTTAGCTTTGCATAAAGATTTATTCTTCCTCAAAGTATAAAATACCAGCTTCAAAAGGCGATCATGCTCTCCTTCTGTTTTGAAACATATGAGAGTTTCATCAATGAACACTACCACAAAGTTAGCGAGGAATCTTTTGAGCATACTATTCAATGCCTCGATAAGTATGGCAGGGAAATGTTTAGTCCAAAATACATAAATTTATATTCATAATGTCCATACTTAGTGGGGAAGGAAAGTCTTGACATGTTCTCGCGTATGATTACGATTATAGACAAGTTAATCTTTGAGGATACCCTCGCTCCATTCATTTGAACAAACCAAGTTCTCGACATGGGGCAAATGATTTTTGTTCTTGATGGTTACCATGTTAAGAGTATGATAATCCACAATCATCTATTGACTACTATCTCTCTTTGATGTAAACATAATAGCCTTTCCCCTAAGTGATACACTGTCGATCAAACCTTTGGATAACATATAATCCAATTTTTTTCTTCCATTCCTCTCAAAATGGTCATATAAAATGACCAGGAGACACAAAGGTAGGTTGAGTGTAAGGAATAAGATCAAAGTAAAACCCCATGCCTCTCTCAAAGAACTTGGAAACAAGGATTGTATCTTGGTCATAAGCAATTGTCCTTGTCCTTGGTGATTTGGAAAGCTTGTGAAGATTCTCAACGGTACACGATCATTGAATGCTCAACATTCAACCTTAGAGCATAGCAAGCGAACACCGCAAAACGTATCTGAAACTCTCTAGGTGGTCTAGAAATTAAAATGGTATCCTCATTGCATCTCCTATGCTTGGCAGCAATTTCCCCTAATACATGTAGGACATCATAACATTCTATGGTTTAGGCTACACAACGTAGTCTCTCAACAAACTAAATAATAGACATTTGATTCACCATTCAACATAACAAGAGAAAATAATAAGGGTAATTGGTATGGGGGGAAATCCATCAAGCACCCAAACTATTAACTCTGTAGCTAAAATAGTGAATCACACAACGCTAACACTAATGAATCCTCAGTCAAATTGCAAACATATTCCATGGGCATGAACCAAAGGTTTGAGGTCGACTCCCATATATCGTTATTGCAAAGCCACTGCAGAATTTTAACCTACCAACCTTTCAAGAGCATGCAGGGTTGCGTGTACTAGACACACATTTTAAAAGAACAAAGCGTTGCTTCATGGATTACGGACTTGATCTAAAAACTAACAGTTGAGGATAAAGGAAGGATAAGGTTATCACCTAATATAGTAACCAAGTACAAGGCTATCTAGAAACAAAACTTTCTTTTCCGAAAGAAAGTATAGGTTGCCTCCCAATAGAATAGTGCATTCACAATTCTTTATATCCCATGGTGGAATAATCGATATCAAGGAATGTAAAAGAAGAATACAACAGATATAGAATAGGACAAAAAGAAAGTGTTAATACTCAAAGACTAATAGTTAGCAAGAAGGACATTTAAGTACTTGATTGGAAATACGTCATAATCATTGGACGATAAGCCACCGTTGATAATTCCTCTACTAGATGATGGTCATCAAACCAATAGTGTAGGTGAAGAACTAGAAAGAATAAGTGAATGGGAATAATGATGACAAGTAGAAGGTTTTTTTTGGTGGTCATGGATAGAGGAAAGATCCTCTTGTAGTGATTTGGATCCACCGAAGTCTTCAAAACAATAATTTACCTTATCCAAAATGACACCTTCTAGGTTAGCCAACCTAACTTTATCCGTTCAAAAACCAATCACCTGGTCGACCTCGTCTTATCAAGATTATAAAATTATTCCCTCAAACTCCTTTAGGATAATTGACACATAACAAAATTTCCAATATCATCCGGCAAAGCCACCATTTAATCTTCCATGCTAACATCATAAACCATTAACGCCAACACCAAACTGCTCAATTGTCCCCTCATGACTCCATCCAAGCAACATGAACACCTAGATCTATCAATACAAATCTCTTCATCGCGCTCTTCACACGTGTATTGGACCAACATAAATTATCAAACATCACCATTCCAATATTGAATTCATCAACCATGAGGAGACTCACTCTCTCTATCTCTAGCTCTCTCTCGTAAAGTCTAGTCAACTGTTTATTACCAATAACAAAGGGACAATAATACATGAAGCAAGGCATGAAGCCTCCCACGGTAACGGCCTGCCCACATACATACCAACATAATAAATATAAAAGGAATCAACAATAACATAGAAGAATATTAAATGCATGCATGACCCAACCCTTCCTATTGTGCAACAGTGTGTGAATTTTAAGGTTATTTAGTAAATTGTTTTTTCATACCACAGACCTAAAGCCCACTCTGATACCAACTGTAAAACCCCAAGCCAACCAAGCACTTAAGAGGTTAAAACATACATTACACATAGAAAAAATAACTAAGACTTTTTAGAAAAATTCGACAGAGTCTCCTTTGTTTTTGGGACATCCATGACAAGAAATGATAAAAACACACGAGTACAAGGATAAGACTCAACATAAGGTAGATTCATATTCAACCATATAAACCTTCAATACCACAAGTATAAAATGTACCATCCGAACACAATACTAGTAACAATGTGCAGCAGGTAACACCAACATAGTTTAAGTGATAAACTTTCACATACTCCAAAACCATTTATGACAAGAATGACTCCTATTGATCAAAAGAAAAGTTGCAAAGTATTGGTGAAGATTGTGTGAAACGTGAGGTGATAATTGTGAATGTGCTACTCCCGAAACTCCCCATGCATGATGTCCTCAAGGGTTACCTAAAAACATGAAAACAACAAGGGTGAGTACAAAGACTCAACAAGTTCATGAACAAATAGTAAATTTATATAAATCAAAACACCAAGACGTCATAAAAAATCATTCATCCATTAGAACATAACATTGTGTCCTACATGCCTATATGCTCATCTCCTCTCATCTCATCGCGAATACCGGTATCGCTTGAGTTGACGGCCGTCGGCACCCACTCACTCCAACTCGTGGAGAATGCCTCGAAAGTGGGTCGCAACTCATCAATGGAAGACACATTATGCCCACCAAAGTGGAACACATTTTTATCATTATCATGGTATGCAAAAATGCGCATAATATGCACGTGCCATCATCATCATCTTTATCATTCTCATCATGATCATATCATAAGCATTAAGAATATTGAGTGAAGAGAGATATGCAAAATTCACTATCCGTCATGAACTTGCCTCAACCGCGGGGCACAAACTGTGAATTGTAGGACTTCGAGCCGGAAGGACCAACACCTGTTATAGAGCATAGGCCACACTCAATACATTTATCACTTCAAAAGAATACAAGCTAATCATACCATCGCTCCTACATGCAACAGACCCAAAACAAACAGTTACTTTTATTCTAGAAAAGACCCACATGTTGTACTCTCTGCCAGTACCATAAAAACAATAATTAAATTTGCAGGACAGTCTTTCATAGAGCTAAAAAATTTAATTAATCCCAATTTACTAGTACCCAGTATAGGTGAATTCTCATGCAACAAAATTATTGTGGCTCGCTGGTACTAGCAATAATGCAAGAAACGATGGTCTAGCACAAGCATATATCTCATGATCATTTCCGGATAGCGGTACTAGCTATTTCCTAGTAACCTGTAGGTTTAATCCCTTTAACATATGTTTTAAAGAGACAGAGAATGAGCAAAACAAAAAACTACAGAGTGCAGAAATTGATGGGTTCCATCAAGCCCAAGTAGAGCAAAGTTAGCTATTTTGCACACTACACTAATTAATTTGGGTAGGCACAAGAAAGTTTCCTAATATACTTAACTGCTCCGAATATACTTGAAACCAAGTTCAGCCGATCCTCAATCTCACACACGTGTTGTTGCCTGTTGGCAAAACTCTAATCAAAGAAGCTACTATTTCTATTTATAAGAAGCACAATAAAACAACACCCGAAGGAAATCTGCAGTCTATTGGTATCTGAACAAATAGAATTAGTGACACACCTACAGACTAATCTTAGGGAAAACCAACCTAGGTTTAAATCTTCATTTGAGAAGAGGGACATAGAATAAACAAAGTGCAGCTCAGTTTAGATCTATCGTATCTAACTACTGGACAAATCAATAGGCTACCAATTGTTTGAAATTTCAGTTCCCTAAATGAAAATCTGAAACTTGAACGTACTAGCTACTCTAGTAAACGATGGATTTTAGAAAATGAAAAGGATCGACCATGACCCAACTTCCTAAGCAATTTACCGTCACAAATTTAGTCCTACGCATCTACAAATCAGGCTACAGCGTAGACCGGAGGAATCAAAGCATCAAGGAAAAATAACGGCAACCCACCGTGGAGATCGTCTGACTGATGACCGGCAGTGACGACCTATGCTCCCGCATATGCGACGACCCGACGGAGGTGGTGGCTTCCATCAAGAGGACAACTGGTCGAGGACAAGATATGAGGAAATCAAAACGGAATAGCACAGTCCTAGAAACGCTGCTACTAAGAGGCGACACAGTAGGGCACGGACGTCGAGTCTGAGTGGGCCTTGATCCTAGCCCATGAATTCTTATTTCCTCTCGTACTGAATAGATAAAAGAAGAAAAACTAGTTTTGTACTAAAGAAGCACCACAAGACTAGTTGGTTGCTTCTCCAAGTTTAGATCGATAGGTCAAAGGTTCAAGTCCTATTTCACTCTATTTTTTGCACATTTTTCTGTTTTCGTTTTTCTCCCAAACCCACATACAAATAGTCACATTCTATAAATATTTAATTTAATTTTTTAAAAACATTGAATAATCATAAAACATTAGAATCAAAATTTGGGGTATGACACCAGTAGTCCATCAGAATGGAGCTTCTTCATGCATTTAACACCAATATGACCTAAAGACAATGCCACATATATGCAGCAATATCATCACTCCGCTTGATTCTTTTGGCATTCACATTTTGAATATGTGTACTACTAATATCAAGATTAAAAACAAATAAACCATTCAACATAGATGCATGACCATAAAATATATTATTCATATAAAAAGAACAACCATTGTTCTCATACACAAATGAATAACCGTCTCGCATCAAACATGATACATACATGATGTTCATGCTTAACATAGGGACCAAATAATAATTATTTAGGTTTATTGTCAATCCTAATGGTAGATGAAGTGGAAGCATCCCAACGGCGATCACATCCACCTTGGATCCATTGCCTACACGCATCGTCTCTTCATCCTTCGTCAGCGGTCGATTATTCCTTAGCCCCTATTTCGAGTTACAAATATTAGCAACCGAAGCAGTATCAAATACCCAGGTGCTACTTCGACTACTAGTGAAGTACACATCAATAACATGTATATCACATATACCTTTGTTCACGTTCCTGACCTTCTTATCTGCCAAGTACTTTGGGCAGTTATGCTTCTAGTGACTAGTCCCCTTGTACTAGAAACACTTAGTGTCGGGCTTAGGGCCTCCTTTCGTTTTCGTTTCAGGCTTGGAAACAGATTTTCCAGCCTTCTTAGAATTACCTTTGGATTTGCCTCTCTTGCCCTTTTTCTTAAAACCGGTGGTCTTGTTGACCAACACCACTTGGTGTTCTTTCTTGATGTCTACCTCAGCAGTTTTTAGCATAGCTACGAGTTCAGTGAGTGACTTGTTCGCTCCACTCATCCTCTAGTTTAGCACAAATCCTTTGTAGCTAGGTGGAAGTGACTGCAAAACCCTATCCGTCGTGAGATCAGGCGGAATATCACATCCCATTGTCTCAAGAAATTGAGCGTAGCCCGTCATCTTAATGACGTGCTCATTCACAGAGCTATGCTCCTCCATCTTAGCGCTAAAGAACTTACCGGAGATCTCATATCTCTCAGCACCGATTTGGTCCCCAAACATAGTTTGATTTCCTCCACCATGACATCAGCATAAGTAAGTTCAAAGCTCTTTTGGAGTTCAGGCTCCAATGACTAGAGGATCGCACACCGCCCAAGAGTGTAGTCTTCAAATTTCACGTCATATGCGTCGTGATCTTCTTGAGTCATGCTAGCTGCAGGGGCGTCACCTAATGGACCGTCTAGCATATGTGACTTCTTCATGCCCGTGAGGATAATCCTCATGTTGCGGTGCGAGTTGGTGAAGTTAGACCCATTATCTTGTAGCTTTTCTCTATCTAGGAATGCATTGAAATTGAATGCAGGGGATGCCATGATCTATAAATATTTACAAAGACTATTTTTTTAGACTAGGTTTATAAAAGATAGAATTCAAGTCAATTCAAAATTACTATGAGAACTCCCACTCAAAAACAACATCCCTCTAGTCATATTTAGTGATTGCATGAACCAAATTCACTACACCACGACCGATCATCACGAGTGGTGGTGCAAATCCAATGGAGAGCATCATATGGACATCATATCATTCATATGACTTGTGCTTTACCTTTTGGTTCATGTTCCAAGGCCATGTCTGTACATGCTAGGCTCACCAAGTAAGAACCTTAGTACCCGCTCGTGTAAAACTCTCTTACACCCGTTGTATGCGAACGTAGATTCTATCACACCCGATCATCACGTGGTGCTTCGAAACGAGGAACTTTCTTAACGGTGCATACTAAGGAAGAGCATATTATTGTCTTGATATTAGTGGGAGGGATCATGTGGTGGACTCTCCACTCATATAAAAACTCTCTCCACTTTCTCCCATTCATTTTCCACTAAAAAATCAAGAGTATTTTCATTAAAACCACTTTTAATTCACTTGATTTAATGTCACTCATTTAATGAACACTTCACTTAATGAATACTTCATTTAATGAACACATTAACAATTCACTCCCTTTCTTTGTTTCGATACCCCGAAACCATTATCCCATTCATTTTCCACTCAAAAATCAAGAGTCTTTTCATTAAAACCACTTTTAATTAACTTGATTTAATATCACTCATTTAATGAAAAATTCATTTAATGAGTACTTCATTTAATGAATACTTCATTTAATGAACACATTAACAATTGAATCCCTTGCTTTGTTTCACACCTCGTAACCATTTTGGGAGATTCGACAAAACAAATTCCTGCGATATACACTATCTTTTCTTGTGTTCCCTATCCACTCAATTTGTGTTGACTGCCCTTAATTATGTCTCCCTATGGGTCACGAACTGTGTGGAGATGATCGAGACTTTCTCCGATCAATAATCATTAGAGGGACCTGGAGATCCATAATGACCCCCACCAGTTCATGCGATGACTTAGTGATCGCGTGACCTTTTATTCGTAGTATCCAATTCCTTTTGTCTCGCAATATTTTACTTGTCCGGCATCCGATCATTCGGCATCATACATACCTAGTTCGATCGCGTTACGGACAAGTACTCTTTTTCTTGTTCCCGTGATATGACATTGTTAGTAATCACTATCACTTGCTTGCAAGCTAGGTCAATGTGATATAACCGAGAGGGCCCTGAGTATATCTCTCCGTCATCTGGATGGACAAATCCAACTCTTGATCCACAATCCTGAACTAACACTTTCCAAGTATCCGACGACACCTTTATGATCACTCTATTATGGTGTGACGATTGATGCAATCAAAATACTGTTCCAGAGTCAGTGATTGACATGATCTCATGGTCTAAGGATTAGGGTTACTTTGAATGACGTTATATTAGTGTAAACATAATGGCTTGATTGTGTTACTCTACTTTGGGAGTATGTTGATCACATCATTCAATCAATAGTGTGATCTTGTTATTAACAACATCCAATGTCATGATCAGGAAACCTTGATCATCTGTTAATCAATAAGCTAGTGTAATGAGAGGCATCACTAGGAACCTTCTATTTTTTATTAAACACACATGTATTAACGTTTCCTTTCAATAAAATTATAGCATGAGAAATAAACATCTATTATAAACCTGGAATAACATAATAACCATTTATTATTGCCTCTCGGGCATATTACTTTCATATTCTTCATGGGCTTTGCGAGCCGTAGGCCTTTATACAACTAGGGAAACTTATAATAAGGACCCAATTAGTAATACCCATGTTAGTAGCCCCCGAGACTCCATATGAACCATAGATTTAGGTTGAGTCTAAAAGACAATTTCTGCCAAAGACTCGTATGAATAAATCGACATTCTTTATATTGACTGTCGTAGGGATTTGGTATAACAGGTCTGATGCATCTGACAGATCAGGAATCAGTTAATTGCTCTTGAGAAAAAATACCGTGAACCTACATCAAATTCAAGTCCCCGGGCCTAAACTCGGTATTTACTGGCGTAATTCAGTTTGGATCGTTGAGGTCTTATCAAATAATGAATTCTGGTGCAATCAGATCCTCACTGAAATTCCAATAAAAGGCAAAAAGTTTACTTGGAGTAATACGCAATCAGATCCTCTGCTGGAGCAATTAGACTGGGTTTTCTCATCTCTTCATTGGACTGAGTCTTACCCTGCTACTTCTGTCTTGGTCCAGGGTAAACCTACTTCTGATCACACACCATGTGTGATTTCTATATAGACTTCAATTCTTGGATCTAAGATCTTTAGATTTGAATCCTTTTGGACTGCTCACTCAGGATTCTTTGACATCGTGGCTTGCAATTGGAACAAGCCTGTATTTAAAGGGAACATTGCTGCAGTATTGAATGACAAATTTAAAAGACTTCGATATGATCTGAAAATTTGGAGCAAATCTATCTCCAAATTATCTATCGGTATTGATAATTCTAATAGAGCTCTCATGGAACTAGATAAAATTGAGGACAGAAGGTAGTTAACAATTCCTGAGAAAATTTTAGACAAATCATTAAGAAGCATATCATCAAATTATTTGACTAAAAAGGCAGTATTGGAAAGCCAGATGTACAATTAGATGGACAAAGTTTGGAGATGAAAATTCCAAATTCTTTCATGCTATGGCTACTGAAAGATACAGAAGAAACAACATATCTCATTTGCAATTGAATGATGGTATTGTGGCAACTACACATGATGACAAAGAGGAGGATATTTTCCATGATTTCAAGGAAAGATTGGGTACTACACAGAATCCTCAAATGATCATGAATCTGACAGACCTCATTAAGCCCATTGAGGGACTTGACAAACTCTCTGAACCTTTCACAGTAAATGAGATTAATTTAGTTGTCAAGCAAATGCCTCCTGACAAAGCTCCAGGTCCTGATGGCTTTAATGGGTACTTTATCAAGACTTGTTGGCATATCATTAAAGATGACATCTACAAATTGTGCCAGGATTTCCATACTGGAAACCTGAATTTGGAAAGCATTAATGTAGGATATATTACCCTGATCCCAAAAAAGGGTACACCTGAATCTATTAATGATTACAGACCTATCACCTTGCTCAATTGCTGCCTCAAAATCATCACAAAAATTCTTGCAAACAGACTACAGAAGGTGGTACTTGGAATAGTGCATAAGAACCAATATGGATTTCTTAAAGGAAGATCCATCCAAGACTATTTAGCCTTGGCATTTGAATTCATCCATCAATGTGAGCAATCTAAGAAGGAAATAATCTTACTCAAACTAGATTTTTCCAAGGCCTTTGACACAATTGACCACCATGCAATGATTAAAATAATGGCACAAACGGGATTTGATGACAAGTGGCTTAAGTGGATTGAAATAATATTTGACTCTGGGAAATCCTCTGTTCTGCTTAATGGTGTCCTTGGAAGACAATTTCACTACAGAAGAGGTGTCAGACAAGGGGATCCTCTTTCACCTCTTATTTTTGTTCTTGCTGCTGTCCTCCTTCAATCTGCAATCAATAGAGCCTTATCTACTAATACACTGGAGTCACCAATTCCATGCAACCCAAATATGGATTACCCAGTGGTACAATATGCTGATGACACCATCATTATCATGCCTGCCAAGATTAATCAAGTTATTACAATGGAAAACATTCTTGATACCTATGCTGCTTCCACTGGTCTTCATATCAAGTATAGTAAATCTATTATGATTCCTTTGAATATTAATTATCAATTTACTAAAGAGCTGGCTACCCTTCTTGGCTGTGTAATTAGGAAAATGCCTTTTACTTACCTGGGTTTGCCTCTAGGAACCACTAGGCCTTCTGTGACTGATCTTATGCCACTTTTGGACAGAGTTGAGAGGAATCTTTCTGCCAATTACATGCTGATGTCTTACAGTGGTAGAACAACTCTTATAAAATCAATGTTAACTTCCATTATCATGTTCCCTATGTATACTCTTAAGATATCACCAAAAATAATTGAACATGTGGACAAGATCAGGAGACATTGCTTGTGGAATAAGAAGGATGAGGCAGGAGAGCGTTGTAATGCCTTAATTGCCTGGGACAAGGTTTGTAGACCAAAGAATAAAGGAGGTATGGGTGTTCTAAATCTTAAAATCCAGAATGATGCACTGCTTCTGAAGTTTCTACATAAGTTTTACAACAAAATAGACACCCCTTGGGTATCTCTAATCTGGAACACATATTATATTGGGAAAATTCCACATGCCTCTAAAACATGTGGATCTTTCTGGTGGAAGGATATTGTTAAACCTTTCCCAATTTACAGAGGGATTACTCATTCTATTGTTAAAACTGGGAACACAGTGTTGATGTGGAAGGATAACTGGTTGGAAGGGGTGGCAGCTGAAATGTTCCCTAGAGCCTTCTCTTTTACATCTAAAGAGGACCCTTTAGTGGCAGAATTTCTCAGTGCCCCTGACCTTGCCACAAATTTTGCTTTATCGATTTCGCCTCAAGCTATGAATGAACTGAAAGAATTGCAGCAAAAAGTCAGAAATGTAGAAATTACTGACTCTGTAAAGGATATCTAGAGTTACACTTGGGGATCAGAGAACTATCAGGCTATAGCATTCTATCAATTCTGCTTCAGAGAGATGGAAACACACATTTCTTTCAACTGGTTATGGAAGAGCAAATGTACACCGAAGTTAAAAAAATTCTGCTGGCTATTACTCTCTGACAGATTGAATACTAAAAACATGCTCAAACATAGACACTATAATAGTGTTTCTACTTTTGACTGTCTAATATGTAACAATAACTATGAGGAAACTGTGGAACACATCTTCTTCGGCTGCTCTTTCAGCAAACAATGTTGGTAGGCTCTTGGTATGTACTTGGATAACAATGGGGATCGTCTGCACATCATCGAAAGAGGGAAAAAGGATTCAACAAGGAAGTTGTTTATGGAAATTGTTATTGTAGCAACCTGGAGCATCTGGAAAGAGAGGGATGACCTGTGCTTTAACAATATTACTCCCTCTGTTGACTCATCGAAGAACAGATTTCAGCAGGACTTTAGACTATTGGTGCATAGGACTAAACCTAAATTTCATTAGGAGATACATAATACTTGTAATTTTTTGTAGCTCTTTGTAGCTCTTTCCCTTACTCCTTTCTGATCCCTCTACACCCCCTGTATCAGTTTCTGCCATAGGAACACATCTAACCTTCCTAGGCTTCCCCAACATGGGGAATCCTAAAGTAATATAAAGACAGTAGGACAACACCTACTGTCAAGAGTTTCAAAAAAACATTTCAGTGCTTTTATTTCGGGTACCCAATGTGTCCGTCGAGATTTTTTCATCGTGTCGTGGGTACAAATAATTTACTGGTAGAGCGCATTCATGTACGGTTACTAGGTTGCACAAGACAGATCCTGGGTCTTACCTTCATGTCATGGACACAATTTTCAGACGTATTATCCCGGCGAACACGGTCTGAGGATTTTTTTGGTTTTTTGTCGACTGCCTTGTTTGGTTGTTGGAATTGGTGAAGTTGTTAGCTTTATTTTATCGGATGGTATATAGGCGCTCCCGATGGGAGTAATCGTTTGAGGATACAATGATGTAATGCTCATAGGTGTTTATACTCTTTTTGACTACATTGGAGTTTTTATGCTCATTTTTATCGGGTACGCTTTCTTCGCACGAGGACAACATTCATCCAAATTTTTTTGTTACTTCAGGTTTTTGTCGACTCTGTTCGAAGCATAATTTTCTATCAGGTGCGGCAGCGCTCCCGATGGGAGTATCCCCGGAGGCTATGTTCGGATGCTTAGATAGGGACATAGGCTCAGAGTAGTATCTCTAACTGAGGATATGCCCAACTCAATCCTTGATTATCCCAATACTGCATCATACAATTTTATTGGTCAGCGCTCCCGATAGGAGTAGTCCCCGAGGCTATGTTCAGATGCTTGTATCGGGACATAATCTTAGAATTTATTCTTGATTTCCTTATGAAATTTCCCTTTGTTTGTCTGTCATCCTGAGATGAAAGTAACTATCCAAGCATCACAAGTGTTTATTTGTCAAAATAAAAATATCCTCTACTAACGAAGCCCCAAGGTGCTAGGGTAAGAAGAAGTAAAAAAGGAAAAAAACGAGGCTGAGCTTCGGGAACTTATCTTTCATTTAACGTTGAAGACGGGGGTACATGTTTTGGTGTAATATCCTAGTTGTTGGTCTTATTGAAAGTAAAGTACGAAGTCTCGTGGCTAAGAAGCCTAGCCATATGCCTTATTTAATGTAAGTTGTAGAAAATAAAATTCTAAGCATAGAAATGTCACACCTGCACGACGTTCCATGGGTTGGAGTACTTGAGTCATATTTTCTTGTCTTGTAGCCGATATGCCCCGCTAGGGATTACTTCTGTGACGATATAAGGTCCTTCCCAAGGCAATCCCAACTTGCGGTGACCATCTTGCTTGAGGTGAAGGACTAGGTCCCCTACGACGGAGGACCTGGGACGCAGCCGACGGCTATGCTAGTTGCCTAAATCATGCTGGTATATGGTTGTTGTTTGTATAGTAACATCTCGACCTTCATCAAGTGCATCAACGTCATATTCGAGTGCTTCTCTGAAGGCTTCTTCGTCATATTCGATGACCCAGGGTGACTCATGAGTTACTTCAACTAGAAGGACGGTTTTAGCACTATGGACCAGAAATAATGGTGTTTCTTGTGTTGCATTGTTTGGGATGGTACGTAAGCTCCATAGTACTGATGGTAACTCATCTATCCAAGCTCCTTTAGCTCTATCAAGTGCCTCTAATAATCTTTTCTTAATACCATTGGTTACGATACCATTGGCCTTTTGCACCTGGACATTGGTTTGCAGGTGAGCAATTGAAGCATATCTTACTTTTATACCTACCTCCTTGCAATATTCTTTGAACTCGTTGGAGGTAAAATTAGTTCTATTATTTGTGATGATGCTATTTGACACCCAAAATCAAAACACTATTTACTTGATGAAGTTTACAGCCGAAGTTCCATCTTGGCTAGTGACGAGCATTACTTCGATCCATTTTATGAATTTGTCGACTGCTGCGAGCAGAAAGACATGTCCTCCTGGCAAAGACTTGTGAAACCCACCATATCAAATCCCTATTGAGGGAACAGCAAGGCAAGATGTGTGGGGTTTAGTTCTGCGGCAGGTGCATTGGGTTTCGTCATGAAGTGTTGTCCTTTGCGTCCTATACTACTATGAGCTAGTAAAATTCTTCCCGAAAGGCTTTGGCCGCAATTGCTCGGTAGCTGGCATGATGGACACATACTCCTTCGTGTATATCTTTAAGGATGACCTTTTCCTTTTTGGATGTAACGCACCGCTGCAGTACACCCGAGATGCTTCTTTTGTATAACTCTTCTTTGACAATCCGGAAGCCTTTAGATCGACGGGTGATCCGTCGTGCTTCGATTACATCTTCAGGGAGTTCTTCCCTCATCATGTATGCCACATATGGATGCATCCATGTGGGCTCTATCGCCATGACTTCTTCGGGTTCCAATTCTTTGTCGAGGGCACCTGCCTCGTTCTCTGATGCGGGCGTAGCCCCCTGAGTCACCTTTATCTTTGACCTTCTTGCCACCTTAGGTGCCTCGACTTGAGGGGCCTTATTTGCTTTGATGGAACGCTATGTTATTTCTTCCCAAAAAACTCCGGATGGCATGGGTAGGCAGAGGGATCCAATATTCACCAAATTGTCGGCCTCCTTGTTACTTTCCTTTATTATGTGCAATACTTTGCACCCATCAAAGTGGGCCCCCATGATATTGTACATGTCTCGATAAGAGATCATATTATCGCTGGCGGCATCGCATTTGTTCATTGCCTCAGGTGCAACAAGATTTGAATCGTCGAATATCTTGAGGCGAGTTACACCGTAGGTTTTAGCCATAAGCATGCCGTGCAACAGGGCCTCATGTTCTGCTTCATTGGTTGATGCATTTGAGAAACTCATATGAAGTACATAACATATTTTATCGCCTTGAGGTGACACTAGTATAACTCCAGCTCCTGCTCCTTCTGTTCTTTTGGACCCATCAAAATACACTATCCAAGAACTGGAGAGATCTAGCGGACCCGCACATTGGAGTTCTGTCCACTCAGTGTTGAAGTCAGGCAAAACCTAAGACTTGATTGTTTTACGTTTCTCGTATGTGATATCTTGAGGAGATAGCTTGATGCCCCATAGAGAGACACACCCTATGGCTTATAGATTGTTAAGTATGCTGGAAAGTGGTGCCTCATTGACCACCATAATAGGGTGCTCCAAAAAGTAGTGTCGCAGCTTGCATGCTATCATAAAAACTCCGTATGCTAGTTTCTGATAGTGCTGATACCTTTGTTTGGATGGCGAGAGGACTTCACTCAAAAGATAGACTGCTCTTTGGATGCCATGAGTTATTCCTTCTTCGGGTCGCTCGACAACCAAAACTGTGCTTAGCACTTGATTGGTAGCGGCGATGTAGAGTAGCAAGGTTTTCTTTCTCTTGGCAACATGATGACATGGTGTGTCAAAAGTGTTTTCTTGAGGTCTTCGAAGGCTAGCTGAGCTTCGTCTGTCCACTCGATTTTTTCTGATTTTTTCATGAGGGCATAGAATGGGGGTGCCTTCTTGCCCTAGCGAGCGATAAATCGACTAGGTGTTGAGACTCGTCCAACCAATTATTGCACACCTTGAAGATTAGTTGGCTTCTTTATTATGAGGATTGCCTGTATTTTTTCATGGTCCACCTCTATTCCTCTTGCCGATACGAGTTATCCGAGGAGTTGCCCCGCGGGGACTCCAAAAGAGCACTTCGTCGGGTTAAGTTTAATGCAGTATTTGTCGAGGTTACCGAATGTTTCCCGAAGATTGTCCATAAGGGTCGACCCTTGCTTTGTCGTGACTATGACGTCGTCGATATATACCTATACGTTTGTTCCAATTTGTCTTCCAAGGTCATTTTACATCATCTGCTGATACGTGGCACCCGCATTTTTAGTCTAATGGGTATTATAGTGTAGCAGAATATGCCATACCATACGACATGATAAATGTTGTTTTATCCTAGTCTTCCTCCTTCATCCAAATTTGGTGATACCCAGAGTATGCGTCTAAAAAGGAAAGACGCTCACACCCAGTGGTTGCATCGATTATTTCGTCAATTCGCGATAATAGGAAGTGATCCTTTGGATAATGTATATTTAACATGGTCAAGTCAATGCACACACGTAGTTCTTTTGTATTTTTCTTCAGGTAGCATACTAGGTTGGTGACCCACATATCTTTCTTGATTTATTTGATAAACTTAGTGTCTATTAGGCGATGGAGTTCTTTTCCAATGGCCCTACGTTTGGGTTCGATGAAGCAGCGAAGTGATTGCTTAACCGAATTGGCATCGAGATTTAAGTTAAGTTCTTGCTCAGCGTGTTCCCTGGGGATTCCTAGCATGTCGGCTGGTACCCATGCAAAAATCTCCGAGCGCTCATGGAGGAACTCGATGATCACGCTTTCCTATGCGGGACAGAGATTGGAAGCCACAAAGATCATATTCTTCGGGTCCGTAGAGTGGACTTGGATTTCCCTTGTGTCCTTTGAAGTGTCGAAAGCTTGATCACGGGTGACCCATGCCTTTGGTAGAAGCTCTGTATCCGTCGAGATTTTCAGCTACTCGAACTCTGCTTCCATACCTAAATATACATAGATTTTGTTGAATTCCCGATCATAGTTATCGGAGCGGGTGAAGCTGCCTCTCACAGTTATGATTCCTTTGGGTGATGGCAATTTCATTACCAGATACACATAGTGTGGTACTACCATGAATCATACGAAAGCTGGTCGTCCTAGGATTGCGTGATACTGTGATGGCTAATCCATGACTTTTACCTCGAGCTTTTAGCGCCTGAAATTTTCCCTTGATCTGAAGACAACGTCAAGATAAATTTTTCCTAAAGGAATTTCGGCTTTACCTGGGACTATGTTGTGGAAGGATGTGTCTGTTGGTGCCAAGTTCATTAAGGAACAGTTCATTTCCTGCAATGTTTTGGCGTAGATGAGGTTGATGCTGCTTCTCGTGTCCATGAAAACCTTGCTCATGTCGAACCCGCCGATTTGGGCCTCCACTATAAGAGCTGAATGACCCGGTCATGGTACTTGAAGTGGGTGATCAACCCTGCTAAATGTAATTTCTTTCTCTGACCAATGGAGATATTCGGGTGTAGGTGGTGGTGTTGTTACCGCCATGTTGACTTGATGTGTGATCAATTTCTGAATCCTGTTCGACGAATGCCCTTTTTGGATCATTGAAATTGCACCCTTGGACCTTGGGTACTCATCCTCCTAGTTTCTGTTTACTGTGGATTGGGGCTACCCTACTGGCGGCTGTACTGGTGGTGGTGGGTGCGGTGGCATACCATTTGTTTGCTGCTTCGGTTGCTTTTGAATTATATACTTCCTACATTTTAAGGAATGTGTGGTAATCCCTCATGAGGTGGTTTGAGTGCCTTCTTCCCCGGAGTCGATGTAGAAATGCATAGCGCAAGGTCCATCGAGCATCTACATTGGAGACATTGGAGGCTCCCAAGCCCTTTGCTGGTACCGCTGTGTCGGTTGGATTCCACCGTCGTCATCTTTGTTACTGTGATATCCACTATCGCGATCGTCACTTCTTAGGTTGTCCTCTACTGAAAAACTAGTCACAACATAACTTGGCCCGTTGTATCCATCATTGCCTTGCCTTCTCCTGTCATTATTGCGCTTGTCCCGATCTACCTCGGGTGAGCACCCTCACTTGTTGTTTACTGCGTCTTCGCTATCTGCCCAGCGATTAGCCATGTCCATGAGCTGGGAAATTGTTTTGGGTTTGACCCCTCCCATCTCCTCAATAAATTCTCTTCGGCAAAGGACATCGTTGAAAGCATCAACCATCCTTTCATCTGATATGGCTTCAGATGAATTTTTGATGATGTCCCACCACTGAATAAATGCTCGTATTGAATCTCCTAATTTCTTCTTGCATGCCCGCAACTACTCTAAGGATGCGGGACACTTGAATGTAGATGTGAAGTTTTGGATGAACTTATCTTCGAGGTTGTTCCATCTACTGATGGATTCTTCGGATAGCTGTCTGAGCCATGATCGGGCGGTGCCGCTTAGGTGTAGTTGCAGGCTTGTATTGCGGTAGCCTTGGAGCCACCCTAGAGCTTGACAGTTTGCAGGTAATCAGCCAACCAAGATTCAGGTTCTTGGAGACCGTCGTACTTTTGGCGATCGTGAGGAAGTTTGAAATCCTTGGGTACTAGGGACTTGTGAACCCGTTGGGTAAAGCAAATGGACCCAAACAATTCATGCTCATCCTCGCTTTTCCGTCGTAGTATCTTCGGCGACTACACTCCTCCCTAGATCTGTCGAACTTGTGCTGTGTAATGTTGTTTCTTACATCATCTTGTGTTTTGGAGTTTGGAAAGTGCACTCGATGTGGCGACCGTGATCTTCTGGTGTGTCCCACATGCCGAGGGTTACTACGATGGCGTGGTAATTTGTTGGGTTGCCATGTGATTCCTTGTTCTCCCTGTGCGAGGGGTGCTCCCACCATACCAAGGTTCATGCAAGCAGAGCGATGGAGAGCCATCCGGGGATTGTCGGGTGCAGGTTGAGTTGTGAGTAGGTAGGTCTAGGCGGTGATAATGGCAACTTGCGCTGTTTTTTCTTTTATGTGTCATGCTGGATCTACTGACATGAAGGACATGTCTAGATCCCGAGGTAGCTCGTTTCTCTCGGCTTCCAGAATATTCTGTAGCCTTGAGGTTCCTCTCCTTGGTGGTGCGCCTCCTGTGACACTGCCGGATCCTTGGGTGAAGCTTAGCTGCGCCTGCCGGATGCTAGATTTGTCGGCTAGCCTTCTCCTTTTGTCGTGTTGGCTCTGCATTCTGAGAAAGTCCCTCTTCTTGTTGTGGAGTAAGTACTGGTAGGCCATCAGATCTTCGCGTGTGGCGTTCGCTGTCTTTGGGGCTATGCCTAAAACTGCATCCCTTGATCTTTTCCATGTTTCCACTAATAGTCGAAGAGTTAGCCACTCACCGTTGTGCATTCGTTCTCTCCCTTGTGTGATGCGATTGTTGGGCGGATCTCCTTCGTTTCCTCGATTTCCTACATCATTACCCGATAGAATATCATTGGACCGAGGATCGGGTTACCATTGGAGTCACGAGGTGTTGACATTCCTTCACCGATAATCACACACACTTTGTGGTGCGTCATGTACGAGCTGCTACTGTCGCCATCAGATCCATAGGAGACACGGTTTGATAAACCAGTGAAATTGCACGTGTTCTACTCTAGATAAGTTTCAACTTTCTTGATTCCAGAGTCGACGCTTTCGTTGTCTTCATTGGGTTTGATGTTTGTTGAACTTGAGCCACGTGGTGGCTTTATCTTAGGGTCTGACCCAAAGGAGAGACCGTCGTATAGATCGGCCAGATCCCCTAGGTATGCAGAGTTTTCGGAATTTTCCTTGCCGATTTATCGGCTGGGGTGCGGCTTCTTTAGATGAGCCAACGGAAGATGCAGGAATTGCCGTAGGCGCCACTGTTACGACCGACGAACCCGAATAGATCGGGGCCAATAGGAAAATATTTTCGGGTTCCTCCATGCGGATGTGGAAACTCCCGATTATAAGATCGGATCCGCCGTTGAAGTCGACGGGAAAAGAAATAGGGGTGGGCGGGGGTGGGTCCACTGTTGTCGAGTTTTTGCTTGGTGAAGAGGGGGTCGCCGAATCCATGACTGGAACATTCCGATTTCCCACATACGGCGCCAATTAGCGAGGAGTAAAATCGACAATGGTCATGGTTATGGACTTAGGGTTTCGTGGAAAGAGAATGCTGGGGGTTTCATCGGCTGATAAGGCAAACAAGGAAGTCGAAGTCATCTGATTGCTTATGGACAATGTGATTACAGATTGCCCAAAGTCGTATACGGATAGGTTACAAGTTATAATTACAACACTAAATAATGACGGTTCCTACTTTTTCTTTGATTGTCAAGACATGATTTCCGTCCATCGGATGCTTTCCAGACCTTTCTTTATTCTTCATGGGGGGTTTTGCAGGCCGTAGGCCTTTATACAACCAAGGTAACTAATCATAAGGACCCGATTAGTCATACCCACAACAGGTTTATTCTCAATAGAGTCCCGAATTAGATATCACGGATTTTTATAGATTCACATATATCTCTATGCTAATACACAACTATCTAGACAAATCTACAACTAGTAAGGGCGCGTTCTGTAAACTGCATGAACTTTTCTGCCTGGCCGGACAGTGCTGGACAAAAACAGGGTTTGGCCATGTTGCACAAGCCATTTTGTTGCCTACATGAGAGGTGATTGCATGAGGACATATACATATATACATGTCATTTGGTTGTCTGCACTCGGTTTGTTTGCCATGTAAACAAACATTAGTAGACATAGCTAAACTGTCATTAGTAAAGACAGAGTTCTTTGTGTGTGGGATGCTGCACCTGTTGCGACTGCACTAGTAGCGGAGGGCAGCGCATGAGGACATGGAGAGCTCAGGCTTGCACGCCTTGATGGAGGAGGCAAGGTACTGGTCTATGTGTGCCATGATGCGCATGAGCATGGTCTCCATGATAAGCCCGAGACACTTCTTCTAGGCGCGGTCGATGATCCAGAGTTTCACGGACTGAAAGGCCACCTTGAATTGGTCGAGGGGATGGAGTCGCAGCCAGGGTATGCCATGCGCAGCTCGGAGCCGTGTAGCGACGTCGGGATAGGTCCAAAAGGCCTTGTTAGGTACTTCTTCCGTTTTAAAATATAAGATGTTTTAGCTTTGTAAAAAAAGTATACGTAGACTCTTTTTAGTATGTAATTCATTCTAAATCTAGATGAACCTACACACTAAAAGGAGTACTAGAGTATTTGTAGGAATTAGAGGGGATAATCCTCACCAAATCCTAAATCCTCACTTATTTCAAATAGTATGTTTGTTTCTAGAGTATTGGACTGATTCAATCCCTACTTTTCCCCAAATTCTAGTGTATTTTTTCCCATATCCAATACACTACCCCTATCAAGTGGATTGGTGGGGATTGGAGGTTTTGTGGGGATTAGAGGAGTTTAGGTGTAGGTAGAGGTTTCACCCAATACCCTTAGGGATTATCCCTTCTAATCCTCACTAAAACACTAGTACCAAACATGGCCTAGTACTGATCACAGGGATCAAGTCCAGCACCGACCTATTTAAAGCCGACGCTAGCATCGGTACGGCGGGCCGTTGACGGAGTTGGGGCCGAGCACGGCCAGCCTGCTAGAGAGGATGCAGCTACTTAGTCACTCAATCCTCAACCAATAAACGAGCTTAGCTAGCACATGAGAATAAGCTGTTCAAGCGAGGAGGGAGAAAACAACTTCATCTAACCTTGAGAATCTAGAGATGGATTCATATACCTTCACCAAAATGAAAAAGTTGCAACACGAGAGTTGTGGGAAACATCGAGATCAAGGTACCCATGAAAGAAAATTCAGAATGGTTGATTGTGTGCAACGAATCTGACGAAATACGAAAAAAACTCAACTTTAACCACGATTCTAAGAAGATATAGTTCACAAAACTCGGCGCTGATGGTCAGAATGGAATCCCATCATCGATGAAATTATTTTTCACGTAGATCTTATTTTGAATCGGAGCATAGTTATGCTAGTTACAAGTGGTGAGAGGTGAGCTTGTTTAGGGAGGAGAGATAGAAACTAACCTCACATACCCACTCGTGCATGGACTAGAATGAGTCAGTACTGCCTGCTGAAAATGGACGGTGACATGGGGTAATCACGTTAATTCCCATACTTGATGGACTTGGGTTTTTCAAGAAGAGAGATGCATTGGAGACTTCACCAACTAATAGAAAAGCGATGGGGACACAATGTTTACCCAGATTTAGGCCTCTAAAGGGAAAACCCTACTCCTGCTTGTCTGCTCTTGATTGATTGAAGGATCAAAGGTTACAAGGGTGCCGAGATGGATATGGTTCACATATTGGATCTAGCGTGTTTATCAAAAGTTAAAGTCGTCCTCCTCGATAGTCCCTCTAGCCTTTATATGAAGAGGCTAGGTCTCTAGAGCCATCCGAGTCGGTTACAGATTGAGGATGTAACCCTAAAGGTTTCCTATCTAGTCTCTATCTTGTCCATCAAGGAGTTGGTGCCTTCATGGGCTTTGATTCACCCGAATCATCATGGGCTACAACAACTCCATAGATCTTCACGGGCTTGTCGATGGACCATACCAGATAGGCCGAGGGCGTACACCCGTTCGATATACCTATGTTATTATCCCCAAGTGTCCAACCGAATCATAGATTCGGATGAAGACTTAACATTCATCGGTCTTATAAGGTGAATGGTTCTGTCGTGGGAATGACCACGGCAGTCGCTACCAGGGGTAGCGATTGAAAGGATTTGGGGCAAGAGCGAGTTGCCATCTACGGTGCAAGATTGAGGGCAAAGACACAGGGTTTTACCCAGGTTTGGCCCCCGTAGGGCAAAGAGCTACTCCTGCTAGATTGTATTATCTGCCAGTGGATTACAAGGGTGGTGAGCTCGGCGGCTAGGCAGAAATTCTCTTGGATGGGGTATTCGATGGAACGTAAGTATGCAGAGTACCCTAGGGAGGTTTATATAGAGGGTACCTCGCTAGGGTTTACAAGATTACAAACGAATTAGTTAAGGCTTCAGAGGATCTGACCTAATCCGACTGGGCCTATCTACACTTCTGGGCCTCCATCTTCTAGTCACCAGGCCTCTCTTTTAGTCGCTTTCTAGTTGCTGTTCCTGCAGGCCCACTCGCAATGGGCCTGGTATAGTCAAAACGGCCTTCTAGGTATACCCTACTTGGCATATCCCCATCAGTAGTCCCCGAGGCCAGCGGTGGTTCGACACAGGTGTTAACTTGCTAGTCGGAGTAGGCAAGTCCGGGTGAACGCCTAGTCGAATCGGCGGTGGACTCCTCCAATGAAGGGAGAAATTCCTCAAATGTGTCTCGGTCGCAACATTGGCGAGGGGAAATGTGCTCGAGTCACCATGCGAAATCGATTGTAAGGCATGAAGCTGGACCGTCAAGCTGGTCAAACTAGCCATTGGTTAATGCCAACGGTAACTTTGGCGAGTTTACCACGAGGTAATGGCTATCCCAAGATTGTCGGGTAGTGCCACTGTATAAGGAAACTAGTAGGGGATTCACGGGTATTCTTCTCATTTCTCCGCCTCCGTTTAGCCCCAGTCTCCAGATCTTCTCTGATCTTGAATTTCCGGGCCGAGCTTCCTTCTTCCTCTCTCGATGGCGCCTCCAAAGGATCTGTGGGGCAAAGCGAAGTGCACCACGGCCGCCCTGAAATCCTTTCAGGACGCCGGGATTCTCTGCAAGGGGAATTAGCAGATCCCTAGGTCTAGAGAGATCGAGCCGAAGCCACGCCCCGGTGAATTAATCTACTTTCAGAGCCACCTAGAGAGGGGACTGGGATTCCCCACGCCGATCTTCTTCCGGTGCTTTTGCGCATACTACGCAATCAATCCATCGGACCTAGGGAGTCATAGCGTCGAGCAGCTTGCCATCTTCATCACCTTCTGTGAGTGTTACCTGGGGTGCTGCCCCTATTTCCCCCTTTTGCTGGAGCTGTTCCATGGCCACCTCAGTCGTGAGGGGATGGGAGGCCCCATGTTGGCGGCGGGCGGTGTCACCTTTCAACTGAAACCCAAGGCCAAATTCGTGAAGCTGATTCTGCTAAAGAAGGCCACGAGCGAATGGAAGAAGCACTGGTTCTACATGAAGGAGTCAACTCCTGCTGGTGAGGTGTCGCTGCCAATGTACACTGCCGAAAGAAGCGAGCCGTGCCGATTGTCGGTGGCCAAGATCCCTGCCAACCAGAAGATGGCCGTGGAAGAAATGTTGACCCGAATCCAGGAGCTGAAGGACAAGGGGCTTGAAACAAACAACCTGTACAACTGCTGGCTCGGGCGGCAGCTGGTTCCGCTGCCTACTCGAGCCCACTTGATGTACCAATACACTAGGAAGGGAGATCCCACAAGATCAAGAAGAAAATCTTGGGAGTCTGAAAACTATGTCATAGCACTAAAGAGGATCACAGAGGCAGAGTACGTCGACCCCAAGGCTGGGCTGGCCCCATACACTGCCGGGAAGCAAAAGGCTCCTCCGGTGAGTTTCTTTGGTTATCTTGTTTGCAGTCTCATAGTCGTAGTTTTGCAATCGTAGTTTGTAGTCGTGGTTTTGTAATCGCTTGAATCAAGTTGGTGTTACCTTTGATTTTGCCAGCTGTTCCAAGTGCATGAGAATTGGCTTCCTCCTCTTGATGAAGAAATTCCCAAGGAGCTCGAGGAGGAGGAAGAATCCCTAGGAAGCGAATACGAAGTCGCGGAGTTGCAGGCGCCCTCATCCGCCGCCCGGAAGACCTGCAGGCAGAAGCAGCGTGAAGTCAAGGCGAGCCGTAGCCTTAGGGAGCATGGCAGCGACATCGACATTGTTGAGGAGCACAACTCACGGAGAGCAGCCATGCTGGCCAAGCCTGCCCCAAAGCTAAAGTTGAGGTCATCGACGAAGGTCAAGCCAGCAGCAAAGCTGAAGTCACCAGCGAAGTCGCCGGCCAGATCATTGGCAATGTTTGAGTCGGACGGCGAGTCCGATGATGAAGAAGGTGTAGATGCAGCTAAGACTCCGGAGGACCTAGCTCCAATGATGGAATCAGTGGTCGTAAATGTTGTTGTGGGGATGGAAGCCCCACTCGCTGTGATAGCACCAGAGACCGCGGCACCCCCGGAGTAAAGGTTTGAAGCAGTCACGGGTTCAGCGAACCTATCACCGAAGGAGATGTTTGCATCGTCAGTGCCGGAGGTCCCTACGGCTATGGCCTCATCGGGGAAGAAGCCCGTGGCGGCATGGCAGGCAAGCTTATTGGAGAGGGGCCTCACTCGCAAGATAGGCCCTGATCTAGAGAAGCCCGCGTACATTAGCACGGGTCTGTGTGCATTCCGGTCTCCAGGTGAGTTTATCTTTTGTTACTTGCCACAATTTGACATCTTTCGAGATTTCACACTCGCTGATAGTTGTAAATTTGCAGGGGTGGCCCCAAGAAAATCATTCACCCGTCAGTGACCAAAGTTCCCCTTACTGGTGTCGAAGGAGAAGACCCTTCCAAAAAGAGAAAGGCGGAGACCACCGAGGCGTCAAGCATAGACGCGAAGAAGAAGAAGGAGGGCGACCCCATTGCCAAGACGGATGAAGGCGCGGGGAAGGGCGACTCCGTAGTCCCTCTTGGAGAAAAGGCGACCACCGACATGGAGCCAAGCAAGGTGGACCTCCCTTCGGAGGCGCCAGTACCAGCGACCGGTGCACTAGGGGCGACGGCCGCAATGTTCCCACGTTTCATGGCAAGGGCCTTTGTCGCGGTGACTGAAACTCTATTGCCGCAGGTTCCTAAGATCATCGATAGCGACGTCGGGCGGTGTCGTGGGCAGACACCATTCCTGATGCCCTTAGTGGACGTCGTGGAGCTTCACCGCATGCTAGGGCCGCAATCGAGGTATGTCCAGTTCCCGAGGGTCTAGTCGCTAAATTTCAGCGGCTAGACACTAAAATTTTGATTGTCCAGTCCCCGAGGGTATAGTCGCTGAATTTTGGCGGCTAGACACTCAAAATTTGATTATCCTGTCCCCGAGGGTCTAGTTGCTGAATTTCAGTGGCTAGACACTCAAACCTGTATTGTCCCTGTTCTGACTTGAACTTTGTGTTTAGGGTTTGCAGAACGAGTCGACTGAGCGGCTGGCTGCGGTGGAGCGACTGGAGCGTGACATGTGAGTTGCCTAGGAGGCCAATCGGCGACTCCAAGCAACTGCAAATTAGCTGTTATATCTTTTGAGGTTTGAAGTTCTTGTGACTATGCAATTTTCTTATTGTGGTCTTCTTTGCTGTAGATGAGCATGTTGCCGCACTTGCCAAGGCCCGCGAGGGTTATGTTCCAATCGCTGATCTGGATGCTTCAAAGGCTTCGGCGACCGCAGTGGAAGAACGGGCCAGCTCGCTGGTGAAGGACTGGAGGCGTCAAAGGCTCCAGCGACCGCATCGGAAGAGATGGAGGCAATAAAGGACTCGATGACTTCCTCTGAATAGAGGGCCAAGGCCATAGTCGTCGTGGCGGAGGAGGAGCAGAAGGCCTCGGGCTCGATCATTGTCGGGTTGCAGGGAAAGCTCTCCACGCTGGAAAAGTGCTTCATGGATAACTGCCGCAAGCTTCTTGGTGAGGCATGTTTCTTTTTTCCTTGTATTGTGGCGCATTGTGTAGCTATGGCGAGTCCCCGAGTGGTCGAGTAACTGAGCGGGCGAGTCCCCAAGCGGGTGAATCCCTGAGTTGTTCTTCTGCATGAGGTTTGATTTTCTGACATGGCAACTATTATAGGTGTAGGAGATCTGATGGTGCAGACATTCGATGCAGATCGATGTGTGGCGGCGGTGCTGAATATGGCCACCATGTCGGCGATGTGCGTCCAGGCCATCCTCCAAGGCATTTCACCCACCGAAGTAATTTTGGGGGGATTGACCGAGGTGTGGCGGTACCTTGAGGAAGCGCCCGCGGCCGTCGAGTGGATGGCACGGTCTGCATTCCACCGCAGAGCCACTAGGGCATTGAGCCTTGGACTCGCGCACTTCCCCGATGATTTTGATCTTGACGATGTCACTAGTGGGTACCCCTCGTCGACTGGGACGGTGGAGATTGCGGAGGTCCTTAGGCTGACCGCCAAGGCCACTCCATTCATAGAGCATGTGTTGGCGATGGGCGATCTGCTGCCTTATCAGGAAAAGCTGGTGGCACCGACCGACCCCGAGCCAAAGCATTGCGACCTGAAGTTGGAGTTGCCATTCCGGTCGTCACTCGTGAAGCAGTTGACGACCTACCCAGCGAATCCCTGGGAGCCTTTCGTCCGAGTCAAGGGTGATGGCGGTGCCTCCTCGTCCAAGCCTGCATAATGAAGAATTGCCTTGAGACATGAGTTAGCATGGCGACTGGCCCTTTTGTAGATTATTTTGATGATGAACAATGTATTTTGTCACTTTGTGGATATAACAATTGACTTAGTATGAAATTTTGTGAGTTTGTGTTTTGGATCATGCGAGTCCCCGAGCGCGTCCGCTGTTGGGAATTGACCTCGCGTATGTGTTTGTTGGTTTGTTTGAGGTTGTTAGGTTAGCCTAGGTTGACTCGCCGTGGCTCGCAGAGCCAGTCGCTTGGTGACCCCAGGGGGTGCTCTATACTTGGTGTTTTCCCTAAACACAAACAGGGTCGGTTAGGCGAGTCCCCGCGCGTGGTACTCAACCGTTCTAGTCGCGTGCCCAAGGTAGGTGAGGACGTGGTATGTTGTTTGTAACGTGTCTCTCCTCCTGACTTAACCAGGTCAGTCGTATGGCGAGTCGAGGGCAAGCTCTCATACTTGTTGTGTTCTCGAGCCATGTTAGGGTCGTTTTGGATGAGTCCCCAAGCGTGGTACTGTACCATTTGAGTCGCTTTACGTGAGGATGAGGAGGATGGGGCGCTGTGGGAAGCGGGTCGGTGCTCTTGGCTCGGAATGCGAGTCGAGCGGAGCGACTCCAATGGTGGCTCTGGGTTGGCGTTTTGGTGGACGGTCAAGTCTCGAATATTTTTGTTGCCGTTGAGCTGCACTACTTAGCCGTGCTAGTCACTTTGACCAAGGGTTGACAACCATGGTTAGCGTATTTCTATATGTACGAGTGCGCTTGGCACAAGAAATGGCGAGTATACACAATTTGTGTGAACAGAGTTTTTATTCCATGATTGGTACAACTGGGTACAAGTTTTGGAGTTCTATGTGTAGAACTTCCGGAGGAGATTCACATATGGCCGCTCGACGTCAAGCTGGCCGTCGCCTTGTATGTCGATGAGGAAGTAGGCATCGTTGCCTAGGACTCGCCCTATGGCGAATGACCCCTCCCATGGGGGAGAGAGCTTGTTCATGCCCTTCTTGTCCTGAATGAGGCGCATGACGAGGTCGACCTCCTAGAAGGTGCGAGTCCATACTCGGCGGCTGTGATAGAGGCGGAGTTGTTGCTGGTATATGGCGGTGTGGGAGCGAGCTAGGTCACGGGCTTCATCAAGAAGGTCGACCCCGTTCTGGCGGGGGAACTCGTTGTCATCTTCCGCATAGTGGACGACTTGGGGCGAGTCGTGTTCTAGGTCGGTTGCATGATAGCTTCGGCACTGTACACCATGAAGAAGGCGGTCAACCCTGTCGATCGGTCGACGGAGGTGCAGATGCCCCATAGAATGGAGGGGAGCTCTTCGACCCAGCATCCAGGGGTCTGTTCTAGGGGTACCTGCAGTCTTGGATGTGCAGCTGAGGCGAGGATGAGTCGTGTGTCGTGCTCCTCATAGAAGTTGATGGGTTCGTAGCATGGAAAACAAAAAAATTCTACCGCAAGAACGAACAAAACCCAGATCTAATCTAGATAAAAGCCAAGATCTAATCTATTGGACATGTGCAACGAGATAGATCTGTACTAACCCTTGTAGATCCGAATAGTGTTACGAGATCGGATCTCGTGGTTGATGTAGTCGATCACTTGCCGATCTCAAGATCGAGTAGACGATCCTTCCGGTGCCATGTTCCGGCAGCGCTTCCGCAGTCGGTCACACGTGCGGAGTCGAAGCAGACCTTCCTCTCCCCGTTCCAGCGAGCAGCAGAGGTAGTAGATCTCTCCACGGAATCCTAGTAGCACGATGGCGTGGTGGTGGTGGTGGAGTAGAGAATTCTGCAGGGCTTCGCCTAAGCCAGAGCAGAGGAAAGGAGGAGGAGAGAGGCAACTTGAGATCTAGAGAATAGAAGGGGCAAGGGGCTTTGTGCCTCCACCCCTCTATTTAAAGGAGGGAGGCGCCATGGGAGGGGGAGTCCTAGTAGGACTCCCCTCCCTCCTTGGCCGGCGGATTGGGAGTGGGGGGAGGAGTCCCCACTACTCCTTGTCTTGCCCCACAAGGATTCCTTGATCCTTTCTTGGTTTTCAAGTAAACTCCAAGAAATCTTCTAAAACCTTCCGGAACGTTCCGAAACCTTCTAGAATCCCCATACAAATACTCCGGAACATTTCCTAACTTAGAAAATGATCCCCAATATATGAATCTTATTCCCCGGACAATTCCGGATCTCCTCGTGATGTCCCGGATCCAATCCGAGACTCCGAACAACATTCGGTCTCCAACGCACATTCCATATCTACTTAAAACAACTTCGAACCTTAAGTGTGTCACCCTACGGTTCGTGAATATACAGACATGATGGAGACACCTCTCCGATCAATAACCATCAACGGGATCTGGAGATCCATAATGGCTCCCACATACTCAACGATGACTTCGTGATCTATAGAACCATTAACATACGAAACCAATTCCCTTTGTCACGCGATACTCTACTTATCCGAGGTTTGATCGTCGGTATCTCCATACCTAGTTCTACCTCGTTACTGATAAGTACTCTTTACTCGTTCCATGATATGTCATCCCTTGTGACCTAGTCACATGCTTGCAAGCTAACTAGATGACATTCCACCGAGAGGGCCCAGAGCATATCTATCCGTCATATCGATGGGAAATCCCAATCTTGGTCCATGCGCTTCAACACATACTTTCAGAATACCCAATGTCACCTTTATAACCACCTAGTTACGAAGCGGCGTTTGATGTCATCAAAGTACCCATCCGGTGATGGTGATTAACATAACCTCATGGTCGAAGGATTAGGTTAATATGCATTTGAAAAGCTTGTAGCAAAACGAACTTAATGACTTGATCTTATGATATGCTTACTATGGGTGTGTGTCCATTACATCATTCTCCTAATGATATGATCTTGTTATTAACGACATCCAATGTCCATGATCAGGAAACCATGATCATCGATTAATCAACAAGCTAGTTTAACAAGAGGCTTACTAGGGACTCTTTTATGTTTACAAAACACACAAGTATTAATGTTTCCGGTTAATACAATTATAGCATGGGATGTAAACATTTATCATAAACATAAGGATATAATAATAACCACTTTATTATTGCCTCTTGGGCATATCTCCAACCGTCTCCCACTTGCACTAGAGTCAATAATCTAGTTAAAAACTTGTGCATTCAACACCTATGGCTTTCTGGTGTTGTATAGACACTATTGCTAGTGGTAAACATAATCTTCGGATCTGACACTTCCAGGTCCGTGTGTATTTGCATGTCCTTGCGTCTCTACGCATTACTCATTCTCCAATGAGATGGCATTGTATAAATTTGGTCCTTTGGTGAGACCTTTAGTTCCTTGGGATTAAATCATGTTGATACAATTTTCATACAATGTATCTTCATAGTATTATCCCGCTATGAACCACACCTAGTTTGATAACAAACTACTTGACGCAAATGCCCTCATTTGCTGCTACAATAGTAGTCATATACTTAGCCTTTTGTTGTAGTATCTGTCACAATGTTTTAACTTTGGTACTCAACCAAATCCGTTATGGAACTTCCTTTCCATTACATTATGCCACCCATAGTTTAAATTGAGATAAACTTAATTTGTGACAAAACTAGTATCAATGTAACAATTTACAATGAACTATTTATCACCACTATATAAATAATATATTCTTAGTTCTTCCAAAGATCATAGGAATATCCCTACTATTGTCCAATGATCATCTTATGAGTCATTCTGGTATATGCTCATAACATTTAGAGCATAGGACATATCTGGATGTGTACATCTCAAAGAATGATTGATCAAAATATTCTTGTGATTTCACCAAGTGTCAAAACACTTGAATCTCGTGTCAACACACTTGAATCTTGATTCAGTCCTTTCCGTGCGTCAAGAACCTTTCTTGTTGTTTCCATATTGAACTCATTCAACATCTTATCTATGTACATTTGGCAAAACCATATTAGCGCCACAATCTATTCATATAGACATTGATGCCTAATTCTTGGGTTATGCCTAAGTCTTTCATCGAAATGAAATTCTTAACCTGTGTCAATAAAAGATACATCATTTCTAATCAACAATATGTCTTTCACATAATGTATTAGAAATATGTCTTAGCGCTCCCACTTAATTTCTTGCAAAATGCAAACATCTTCATCGTCTCTGATGAAATTAAACCTTTTAACGGTTTCATCACGGTGAAGATTCCAACTCCGTGATGCTCACTTCAACCATTGAAGTTTTGCATACTCTTTTAGCATCCTTTTAATTTAACAAAACCCTTTGGATCGTGTCATGTACACGTCCTAGGTAACCATTCTATTAGAAGAACTTGTTTTGTTTGTTCAACTACCATATACCAAAATATATGTAGTGGTTGCTACATTAATCCGTCCAGACTAAATATCGCTATGAAAGATCAAATCTTATCATAGTCAATTCCTTGAACATTGTCGTAAACTCTTTCCGACATCCATGTCTATTTATAGATCCATATACGACTGTAAGGTCTTGCACCTTTCTAGAGGGTCTTTCAAATTCAAAGCTTGATTTCTCATGTATGGAATTATCACGGATTTTATGGCTTCAAGCCACTTAACGAAGTCAGGGCCCATCATTGATTATTTGCATGTAGTCGGTTCATCATTGTCAAACAACAATGATTTAACTCTCAAATCTTGGCATTTGATTACTTACCCGACCTACTTGGTTCAATAGGAACTTAGATCTCCGTGACCACAACTTTTGAGGCACATGAGCCATGAGCATTGTTGCTGCCTCCGGGACACTTACCGACGCTGCGCAACTCAGCACATATTAGCCAAGGTTCAACAGCGTTGTCAAAGTTCTATTGTCCTCCCACTTAACTTTTCACCAAAAATTCCTTCTCAAGAAGCTCGACATTCTAAGCGAAAAACACTTTTGTCTTCGGTGTTATGGAGGAATACCCAATGGTTATTCGAAATAACCTACAAAGACATGCTCATCCGACTTTGGTTGTAAACATTTTACTTATGCCTAGCATACCAAAAATTTAAGAAAGGACAACCTGGGTTTTATCCCAAACCATGACTTATATGGTGTCATTTCAACGGATCACGATGGAGCTCTTTTCAGTGTAAAAGCGGTAGTCACTAAAGCTTTAATCTTTAATATATAATGGCAGTTTTATAAATGACACCTTTGATCTTACCATGACAAACAAGGTTTCATTACATATCTTGAACACTCCATACTCCTATGGTGTTTTGGGAAATGCAAATCCATGGAACGATTCCTCAAATCTTAGGTGTTTTGCTAAACTTCTAACTCAAACATCTTTCTTTATGATCCAATCATAAACTTTTTTATTTTCTTGTTACAATAATTTTCCACTTCATCTTGAAAGTTTTTTGAACATTTTCAAATGTTTCATACTTCTTCCTTATTGAGTAAGTATATACATATACTCACTCGAATCTTCGGAGAAAGCATATGAAGTTGAAATCCATCGCCCACGACTACACATAATGGACTATATACATCAATATGTACAAATTCAAATCAGTTAGTCGTCCATTATTCCTTTGGCCTACGAACGGAGTTTTAATTATCTCCAGGAAAGTATCACAAGCGTCCTTTGATCAAAATCAAAGACTCCAAAAAATCCATCAACATGGAGTTTCTTCATGTATCCCTTTCAATATAATTTAAACGGCGATGTCACTTCGCAAGTGATCTTTCAATCATTTGTCTTGCGACATTTTAGCATTAGTTTTATGGTCGTTATTTCTCCAACCAGACTTGTATATCATCCATCTATTATGGAATACGGTAATTATTTGAACAACCTTTTGTCGTCATAATACCTGATCAAAATAACAATTATTGAAACAAATCTTGAAGGCAAGCTTTGATGTTAACGAGCAACACAACAACCCTTTGTTTGTTTTCGATGAACATCATCACATATTCTCTTGCTAGTTACTTAGGCCATTGCAGTTCATGAGTTGTGTTGTCCTGTATGACACTTCATACCAACCAATTCGGTATCCAATACCGCAGAACCACATTGTTTAACAACCAAGGAATACATCCATAACATGTATCTTCTATATACCTAAGTTGGACATCTCCAATCTTTTCTTTTCTGCCAAATATTTTATAGATTCTCTTTCAACAATTCCTTTTCTTTTAAAAGAATCTATCAACATCAATAGTGGTGTCATTCACATGACACATAGTACAAAGTGTGTATAGTCAAATACCAATACCTTTGGACTTGCACTTTGAAGTGGATCACCTTCATCAAATGTTTGGCATTCTTTCGAAATTCCATTCTTTAGTAATCTTTTAGTGTAGTAAACATTTTACTTACATCTTCTATTCATCCTTATCATGACAACTTTCACGATCAAGCTGCTATAGCTTATAAAGGTGAATTGCGAGTATAATGTTTCTTTTTCAAAACCTTTTGGAGGATTAGGATGACTAGCGTCTCCAACCTTCACAAATTCTCATCAAATATGAGGACGTATACTCTATCATGTTGTAACCAACACATTGTTTTAGATATCGCAATACCTTTCACATATGATGGTTTCTGAAACATTGCTTTCAGCTCTTAGATAAACTTGATATTAAAAACAATCTTTTGAGTATCAAGAATCATGGAGGCAAACATGATACATTAGATACTAACACTGGAATTGTTACTCTTGATTTAATACTATTTATTAAACTTCACAGAGTAAACGGAGTTTGCTGAAAGTTTGCAACATGACTTTTAAACTTTAGATTGACACTCAAAACAATATGATACCAGTTCGTAAAGCAAATATCCAGAATTTCTATAGTTCCACTATCTCAACTATAACTAAGCGTAAGGTGGTGAACGGATGCCAATGACTACAACAAACTATGCAAATTTACTTTGATTGTGTTTATGATAAATTGAGTTCGACTAATCCAAATTACAAATGAAATCCCACTCAAAACAACATCCCTCGAGTTGTTTTAGTGATTACATGAACCAAATCCACTACACCAAGTCCGATCATCACGTGAGATGATGTAGCTTTAAAGGCGAACAATCAATATGTTCATCATATCATCCATATGACTCATGCTTTACCTTTCGGTATTCCGTGTTCCGAGACCATGTCTGTACATGCTAGGCTCGTCAAGGTTAACCTTAGTTTCCGCATGTGCAAATCTGGCTTGCACCCGTTGTATGCACACGTAGAATCTATCACATCCGATCATCACGAGATGCTTCAAAACGGCGAGTCTTAGCAATGGTGCCAACTAAGGACGAACACTTTATTACTTGATATTTAGTGAGAGGGATCATGTTATAATGCTACCGTCGCGATCTAAGCAATAAAAGATGCATAAAGGATTAACATCACAGGCAATTCATAATATGTGATATGATATGGCCTTTCTTCTTGTGCCTTTGACCTCCATCTCCAAAGCATGGACATGATCTCCATCATCACCAGCGTGGCGTCAAGGTCCGTGGCGCCGCTTCATGGTTGTCCATCACCAACAACAACTATTACAACTACTTGGAATAAAGCTATTACATGATGAATAGACACGCAGGTCTTAAACAAAATTTAAAAACAACCATTAGGCTCCTGCCGGTTGCCATATTACAATAAGGATCATTACATACATCAAATATAATCACAATCACATAATGGCCATATCACATCACAAAACCCCTGCAAAAACGAGTTAGACGCCTCTAATCTTCTTTGCATGTTTTACGTGGCTTGGGGCTTTCGAATAAGAACGGATCTTACCTACGAACATGAACCACAACGTTGATACAAGTGCTATCAAGTGCAAAGTGTAGATTGGATCTATACTATGGTGGGAGAGACAGACACCTGCAAAGCCACTTGTGCAAAGCAAGTTACACGTCAAGCGTGGAGCAAGTCTCATGTGCGATGACATGTAAGGTTAGCCCGAGCTGCTTCATCCCACCATACCGCAAGATGCAAAGTACACAAAGCAAAAGACGGCACGAGCACCAACGCCCACAAAACCATTGTGTTCTACTCGTGCAACAGATCTACGCATAGACACGGCTCTGATACCACCGATGGGTTCGTAGCATGGAAAAAAAATTCTAGCGCAAGAACGAACAAAACCCAGATCTAATCTAGATAAAAGCCAAGATCTAATCTATTAGACATGTGCAACGAGATAGATCTGTACTAACCCTTGTAGATCCGAATAGTGTTACGAGATCGGATCTCGTGGTTGATGTAGTCGATCACTTGCCGATCTCAAGATCGAGTAGACGATCCTTCCGGCGCCGCGTTCCGGCAGCGCTTCCGCAGTCGGTCACACGTGCGGAGTCAAAGCAGACCTTCCTCTCCCTGTTCCAGCGAGCAGCGGAGGTAGTAGATCTCTCCACGGAATCCCAGCAGCACGACGGCGTGGTGGTGGTGGTGGAGTAGAGAATTCTGCAGGGCTTCGCCTAAGCCAGAGCAGAGGGAAGGAGGAGGAGAGAGGCAACTTGAGATCTAGAGAATAGAAGGGGCAAGGGGCTTTGTGCCTCCACCCCTCTATTTAAAGGAGGGAGGCGCCATGGGAGGGGGAGTCCTAGTAGGACTCCCCTCCCTCCTTGGCCGGCGGATTGGGAGTGGGGGGAGGAGTCCTCCTCCCCCACTACTCCTTGTCTTGCCCCACAACGATTCCTTGATCCTTTCTTGGTTTTCAAGTAAACTCCAAGAAATCTTCTAGAACCTTCCAGAACGTTCCGAAACCTTCTAGAATCCCCATACAAATACTCCGGAACATTTCCTAACTTAGAAAATGATCCCCAATATATGAATCTTATTCCACGGACAATTCCAGATCTCCTCGTGATGTCCCGGATCCAATCCGAGACTCCGAACAACATTCGGTCTCCAACGCACATTCCATATCTACTTAAAACAACTTCGAACCTTAAGTGTGTCACCCTACGGTTCGTAAATATGCAGACATGATGGAGACACCTCTCCGATCAATAACCATCAGCAGGATCTGGAGATCCATAACGGCTCCCACATACTCAACGATGACTCCGTGATCGATAGAACCATTAACATATGAAACCAATTCCCTTTGTCACGTGATACTCTACTTATCCGAGGTTTGATTGTCGGTATCTCCAAACCTAGTTCTACCTCGTTACGGATAAGTACTCTTTACTCGTTCCATGATATGTCATCCCTTGTGACCTAGTCACATGCTTGCAAGCTAACTAGATGACATTCCAGCGAGAGGGCCCAGAGCATATCTATCCGTCATATGGATGGACAAATCCCAATCTTGGTCCATGCGCTTCAACACATACTTTCAGAATACCCAATGTCACCTTTATAACCACCCAGTTACGAAGCGGCGTTTGATGTCATCAAAGTACCCATCCGGTGATGGTGATTAACATAACCTCATGGTCGAAGGATTAGGTTACTATGCATTTGAAAAGCTTGTAGCAAAACAAACTTAATGACTTGATCTTATGCTATGCTTACTATGGGTGTGTGTCCATTACATCATTCTCCTAATGATATGATCTTTTTATTAACGACATCCAATGTCCATGATCAGGAAACCATGATCATCCATTAATCAAAACAAGCTAGTTTAACAAGAGGCTTACTAGGGACTCTTTTATGTTTACAAAACACACAAGTATTAATGTTTCCGGTTAATACAATTATAGCATGGGATGTAAACATTTATCATAAACATAAAGATATAATAATAACCACTTTATTATTGCCTCTTGGGCATATCTCCAACAGAAGTTAGCCATGGCGTCTTTGGTGAAGTTTGTGCCATTGTCCGTGATGATGTTGTGCTGGTAGCCGTACCATTAGCACGCGGACAAATTTGGTGGCAGTCTTGCCGTCGCATTTCTTGATCGGCTTCTCCTCGACCCACTTGGTGAATTTGTCGACTGCGACCAGGAGGTGGGTGTAGCCTAATGGATAGGTTTTGAACCAGCCCACCATGTCGATGGCCCACACGGCAAATGGGCAGGTGATGGGGATTGTCTTGAGGCTGAACCAGGGATGTGCATCTGGTTGGCGTACTTCTAGCACCCGACGCGACATTGGACGATGTAGGTGGCGTCACCGTGTGCGGTGAGCCAGTAGAAGCCGTGGTGCATGGCCTTGGCGACTAGTGACCGGGTGCCAGAGTGGTGGCCGCAGACACTGGCGTGGATGTCCTGTAGGATCTTACGTCCTTCTTATAGCTACACGTAGCGTTGGAACACGCCAGTCACGCTGCACTGGTGGAGTTCTCCGTTGATGATGACAAAGGACATGCAGCGGTGCACGATCATCCGTGCCTCAGTCTCGTCGTTGGGCAGGACCTTGTGCTTGAGGAAGGCGATGTAGGGTGCGGTCCAGTCGCTGGGCTCCATGATCATGGCGACCCGAGCGGGTTCGGGCTGCAGTGGTATCCTATTGTCGATATCCTTCGGGGGGAGACTGATGGCTTGTTGATGATGTCGAGGAAGACACCCGGAGGTGGTGTTTGGCAAGCCAACCCGATGCGCGAGAGTGCGTCGGCCTCCTTATTGTTGCGTCGGTGGATCCATTCTATAGAGTAGCTGACGAAGTTGCCCCCTAGCTGGTCCACCGCTTGGCGGTATGCTATCATGGTGGGGGCAACAGCGTCGCAGGTGCTGGCGACTTGCGTGGCGATGAGGCCGGAGTCGCCGTAGCACCTTATGCGATTGATGTTCATCTCCTTGGCACCTCATAGGTCGTGGAGGAGGGCCTCATACTCGGCCATGTTGTTGGTGCAGGACGTGTTGATCTGCAGCACGTATCGAAGCTTGTTGCCTTTGGGGAAGGTGAGTACAATCCCAGCCCCGGTGCTATCCGAATTCTTGAAGCCGTTGAAGTGGAGCGACCAATAGTGGAGGTAGGGAAGCTTCTCTGGCTGTTGTGCCTCTTCCCAATCGTCAAGGAAATCGCCCAGACCTTGCGACTTGATCACTTTGCATGGCCCGTACTTGATGTTGTGGATGCTGATTTCAACAACCCACTTGCCGACTTGTCCAGTCGTGTCGCGGTTGCAGATAATGTCCTATAGTAGGGGAGGAGACGATCGTGATTGCGTGGTCCTGGAAGTAATGTGGGAGCCTTCTTTGGGCTCGGAAGACCGTGTAGACCAGCTTCTCGTACTTCATGTAGCATTGCCTCGACTTGGTGAGGACCTCGCCGATGTAGTAGACGGGGTGCTGCATGGGATGCTCCTTTCCTTCCTCTGGTCGCTCGACCACCATCACGGTGCCGACGACTTGACTGGAGGCCGCGATATAGACGAGCATTGACTCCTTGTCTATGGGGGCAGCGAGTACTGGTGCCATGAGTAGCACCTCCTTGAGCGCTTTGAGTGTGTTGTTGGCTTCGTCATCCCACGTGAATGTGGGGTTCTTCCTCATCATTTGGTAGAGAGGCATTGCATTCTCACCGAGCCGGGGGATGAAGCGACTAAGAGCCACGACTCGCCCGGCCAGCTTCTGGACGTCGCGCAGGCACTCGGGTTTACCAAATCATGCAATGGTGTCGATCTTGGAGAGGTTGGCCTCAATGCCTCGTTTGGAGACCACATAGCCTAGTATATGGTTAGTGGGCACGCCGAAAGTGCACTTCTCCAGGTTGAGTGATAACCCACAAGTATAGGGGATCGTGTGTAGCCTTTTCGATAAGTAAGAGTGTCGAACCCAACGAGGAGCTAAAGGTAGGATAAATATTCTCTCAAGTTCTATCAACCACTGATACAACTCTACGCACACTAAACGTTTGCATTATCTAGGAAATAAAACTAGAGCAATAATACGAGTAATAGAGATAGCTTTGCATGATAATAAATAACAAGAAAGTAAAGCTAGTTGCTGCAGCAATAAAATACACTATACTAACAGAACCATGAGTGTGGAATAGTGGTGGTAATTGTGGTGGCTTTGTCCAAGTTTAAATAGATAATATATCAGGTTCATTGTCTTCGATGCAGTTTTCTATGTGGGAGAGGCTAAATATACATGCGCTTCACTGCTTGAATTACATGTACTATATGATTGGATTGTTAGCAAACATCCGTAAGTACTAATCAATGCATTAAGGTTTCCCAAACCATAGACTTAAGTTTAATGGTCCTCTTAATCCCATACGTGCAATGTTCCGGTTCGCGTCCTCAGGTTTCCATCACTCCGGCAGAACTCCCCCTTCCTTTTACACATACTACAAACCCTATGATGTTTAATCCATGCGTGCACAAATATATTGGACACCAAAGGACTGTACCATATCAACATACAACTCTAAGTAACCAAAGAAGTTCAACCATTCAATCTAAGAACAAAGAAACTACGCAAACATGACATAGATCATAAGATTATAACTTATAGCATCAAACACCATGTTTACATAGGACGGTACAGAGGTGTGTGGGAGGATGAACCACTGTATACTAGGAGGATTAGGTGATGAATATGGTGGTGAAGATGGTGAAGAGGGCGGCGGTGGCGCCGGCGGCGGCGCGGGGGACTCCTTCCCCGCCGCCGGTATTATGGGGGAGCACCGCCCCTTAGCCCCCTTCCTTCATGGCTTCTTGGGAGCCCTCCCCCATGGAGATGAGATCCATGGGGGATGCAAAAACATGGCTTTGGTGGCTGCAAATTCGTGGGTGGAGATGCCCTGGGCGAATTAGGTTTCCTCCCTTTTTATAGCTTCTTGGATTCCCGTCATCCCGTCTTATTTCCAACAACTTTGTAGTTGAAGAGTTTTCCGTTTGACGCCGTCTTTGACCCGAAACGTGACCATCTTCAAAAAGAGTTCTGAGACAGATTTCTGGAAAATTCCCAATTTGACTCCAACAAGGTTTCCACTTGTATTCTTGGTAATTCCTACACATCAAAGTGTAAAACAAGAATATTGTGCACTTTTGCAACTATTAGTAGGTTAGTCCAAATAAATCATAAACTTTATATAAAAGGAGTGTCAAAAGCATATTATTAGCATAAAACCATCAAAAATTATAGATATGTTATGGACGTATCAACATCCCCAAGCTTAGTTCCTGCTCGTCCTCGAGTAGGTAAATGATCAAAACAATATAATTTTTAAGGTGACATGCAGACAACACAATATTGATCATCATTATTGTAAAAGCATTGATAGCTGGAATTAAGTTACTCTAAACATGAATCATGAAAGATAGAGTTCTAACAATAAGACATCGCAACTATCTTGTAACATGAAAAGGCACAAACAAAAGATTCATGAATAACAATGCTTTGCAAGAAGTTTGTTTGTTTCACATAAATAAAGCATAATGAGAATGGTATTCAGCTTGTCCCTCATAGAGTAGCACAACATAAATACATAGGACACCTTCAAAGTTCATAAGGGTGACTAGATACAAATAGTTTAAGAACAAGCAATATCAAAGTTATGCATCAATCAACAAGTCTTGGGACAATGCACATTAAACTAAGAATGACCACTATGATCTCTTAATAGGTGCATAAAGATAGAAAATGGAGACACAACATAAAAGTAAAAGAAAGTCCTTCTTAGAAGGAAGCAGGGATTCAAGTCTCATAAAGAGCTTTCAAAAATTATGGTACTTATTAGCTTTCAGCTCTCATTGCCCCTATCACAAGCCTCTTCAAGTGAGTAAGGTTAAAGTAACACAACTAAGAGGATATGCTTGACAAGTTATAAGTGAAAATCTCATGCCCCTTACTTACGAGTACCGAACCTCAAGCTACTCAACTTCAGTCAAAAGTAAGCTCTTGTTATTGTAAGTACATGTGTATCATACAGAACCACCAATGGGGTACCCCTTGCACATGATATATGAGCTATTCCATAATCAAAATGACATGGAAAGCAGACAATGAGCATCTCAGCAATCTTCTTATTTGCTATTTGCATAGGTTTTTATTGAGGATGCTTCATAGAGTGCTCATTATGCTTATGCTGTAAGTTTCCACCATGATTAGGCATGGCTTAGGCTAGCGGCCCAGGCCACGTAACCAAGTCACGCAATGGTGTAGATCTTGGAGAGGTTGGCCTCAATGCCTTGTTTGGAGACCACGTAGCCCAGGATCTGGCTAGTGGGCACGCTGAAAGTGCACTTCTCCAGGTTGAGTGATAACCCACAAGTATAGGGGATCATGTGTAGCCTTTTCGATAAGAAAGAGTGTCGAACCCAACGAGGAGCTAAAGGTAGGATAAATATTCTCTCAAGTTCTATCAACCACTAATACAACTCTATGCACACTAAACGTTTGTATTATCTAGGAAATAAAACTAGAGAAACAATATGAGTAATATAGATAGCTTTGCATGATAATAAATAACAAGAAAGTAAAACTAGTTGCTGACGCAATAAAATACTCTAAACTAACAGAACCATGAGTGTGGAATAGTGGTGGTAATTGTGGTGGCTTTGTCCAAGTTTAAATAGTGAATAGATCAGGTTCATTGTCTTCGATGCAGTTTTCTATGTGGGAGAAGCTAAATATACATGCGCTTCACTACTTGGAATTACATGTACTATATGATTGGATTGTTAGAAAACATCTGTAAGTACTAATCAATGCATTAAGGTTTCCCCAACTATAGCCTTAAGTTTAATGGTACTCTTACTCCCATACGTGCAATGTTCCGGTTCGCGTCCTCAGGTTTCTGTCACTCCGGAAGAAATCCCCTTCCTTTTACACATACTACAAACCCTATGATGTTTAATCCATGCGTGCAAAAATATAATGGACACCAAAGGACCGTACCATATCAACATACAACTCTAATGAACTAAAGACGTTCAACCATTCGATCTAAGAACAAATAAACTACGCAAACATGACATAGATCATAGGATTATAACTTATAGCATCAAACACCATGTTTACATACGACGGTACAGAGGTGTTTGGGAGGATGAACCACTGCATACTAGGAGGATTAGGTGATGGAGATGGCGGTAAAGATGGTAAGAGGGCGTCGATGGCGCGGGTGACTCCTTCCCCACCGCCGGTAATTTTTTTGGAAATGGGCGCATATATTACTTAAAAGCAATGTTTACACCCGACCTCTGCATAATTAGGATGCACACAGCCGATCAACCACACACCAGAGGTTCAACATAATACGAAGAAAATTACACAAAAAACTAGAAATAAAGCGGCTCGAGCTAATGTTGATCAATACGGAGATCACGCTGCCATCCATGTCCGGAGAAAATATCTCTCGCCGTGTCCTCCAATCGCGTACATCCCTCTACAAATAAGTCACGGAGCTCCATACGCTGGACGGTAGTCCACGATCGGAGGATAGCTGTAGCCCGATAGATAACCTGCAAAGAAGAAGACACAACATTATTATTATTATTAAAAATCTTGTCATTTCTACATAGATAAAGCAACCAAATAATGGCAAGCGCTCCCACCCTAAACATAGTCCCATATTTATCATGTATCCCATGTAACCAATCAAGGAGGCGATAAACCCGAGGCCATTTGGATGATTGACCATATAGTACGAGCAACTTTGCACTTGGAGAATAAGTGTTGAATTGTCTCATTATGATGACAAAAAACACACTGAGTACTTCCATGCCAATTCCTCTTAACAAGATTATCCTTTGTGAGAATTACCCCTTTACGTAAATACCTTGCAAATATCTTTGTTTTAAGGGGTACTTTCATCTTCCAAATTTTAGTATTATTATCGACTATAATATGAGGTTGGATCAATGCTCTATACAACGAGTGCACAGAAAATTTACCACTCTCTAGTAAATTCCATTTGAACTCGTCCACACCCTCTGACAATTGTATCATGACTAATCTTAATAAAAGATTGTTCCACGACACTAGTTTAGGACCTATGGGACTTCTTCTGAAAGCCACATTAGGTGGATTAGTTTCCAATACTATGGAAATTGTATCCCCTTTGTGTCTAACAATAGAATATAGAGCGGGATATTGTTCCCGAAGAGTAGAATGGCCAAGCCATTTATCTTCCGAGAAATGAAACTGTGAACCATCCTTAATATCAAAAGTACCAAAACAGAAGAAATGTTTTTGGATGCCATAAGACCACCCCAAAAATGTGAATCTCCCGGTTTCCAAACCAGTTGAGACATAGCTTTGGAGCCAACATACTTCCTCCATAGAATGGTTTGCCAGACACCATCTTTCGTAATTAGTTTGAACAACCATTTACTCAAGAGTGCGGTGTTTTTTTCACTATCCCCTTGCCAAAAGAATCTTGAACAGAAATATTCCACTTTCTTCAAGACACCTTTTGGCAACTGGAAAAACGTGATCATATAGAATACCATATTGGTGAGTACTGAATTTATGAGAAAAAGTCTTCCGCCAAGGGATAACAACTTACCTTTCCAACTATTAAGGCATTTCTATAATCTTTCCTTAACGATTTTCCATTCTGCAATCGTGAGACGCCGATAATAAATCGGTATTCCCAGATAGTTGATAGGAGATTGCCCCAGACCACAGCCGAAAAGATCAACATATAGTTGGGCATCGTTAATAGCCTTGCCAAAACAATACAAATCGCTTTTATGGAAGTTAATTTTTAATCCGAAGAGTTGCTCAAATACTGAAAGGATTAACTTCAGATTCCTAGCTTTCTCTAGATTGTTTTCCATAAATAAAATTGTATCATCCGCGTATTGAAGAATAGAGAGACCACCATCAACAAGATGGGGAACTAATCCTTCAACTTGGCCATCATCCTTGGCTCTCTCGATAAGGATAGCCAACATATCCGCCACTATGTTGAATAGTATGGGCGATAGTGGATCCCCTTGCCTTAGTCCTTTTTTGTTTGGAAGTATTTGCCACTGTCTTCATTGAAATTAATAGCAACACTACCACCAGACACAAAAGATATTATGAGAGCACACCACTCCTCCAAAAAACCTTTCATTTAGAGTGTCTGCTGGAGAAAAGACCAATTAACCTTATCATACGCCTTCTCGAAGTCAATCTTGAACAATACACCATTTAATTTCTTTGAGTGTAGTTCATGAATTGTTTCATGCAGGATTACTACTCCATCTAGGATGTTTCTTCCTTGCATAAAAGCAGTTTGAGATGGGCGTACAACATGATCAGCGACCGAGTTTAATCTAATCATAGCAACTTTTGTGAAGATTTTAAAGCTCACGTTAAGAAGGCAGATTGGACGATATTGTTGTATTCGTTCTGCACTATTAACCTTAGGCAATAAAATTATGTTGCCAAAATTAAGACTAAAAATGTCAAGCTGACCAACATGTAAGAACTCAAAAAGATGCATCAGGTCTTCCTTAATAACTTCCCACAATTTTTGGTAGAATTCCGCTGGAAAGCCATCAGGCCCTGGTGCCTTGTTATGCTCCATTTGGAAAAACGCTTTCTTGACCTCCTCCGTATAAGGAGCGGTTAGAAATTTGTTCTCCTAAACAGAAACCTGTGGAATATCAGCTGTTTGGATCTCATCCAATTCAAAAGAATTTGCTGGCGTTTCCCCAAGCAGTGATTTGTAATAAGCAGTAAGGTAAGATTTTAGTTTCTCCTGACCCTCAATCGTACCATCTTCCTGAATTAAAGAGTGAATAAGTTTATTTTTATGCTTTCCGTTAGCAATAGCATGAAAGTATCTTGTATTCACATCTCCTTCAAGAATAAACTTCGCTTTAGACCGTTGATACCATTTGAGTTCCTCCTCACGGAGTAGTCTGGCAATGTCTGCATTCGATTTATTCTTGAGCTCAATCTCTTGTGCAGTCAAAAGCCTAACTTCTGCAGCAGCCTCTAAATCGTTAATAATAGATGAAAGGCGCATTTTCTCTTTTTTTAAGATTCCGGCAGTATGTCTAGCCCAACCATGAAGGAACTTGCGTAGTGCACGCATTTGATTGTTCCATCGTTGTATCAGCGTATGACCACTAACAGGTTTCTCCCAAATAGCCTTTACTAAAGCATAAAACCCATCACATTCCATCCATCCAAGTTCAAATTTAAACCTATGTTTGGCATTTCTAGCTAGAGTTCCAATAGATAATAAAATAGGGGCATGATCCGACAAAGCATCAATACGCTCTAGAGCACGAACAGTTACCATAGGGAATTTATCTTCCCAGTCGGTATCCATAAGAACTATATCTAGTTTTTCATATGTAGGCCCCGAAAGACTATTAGCCCAGGTGAACTGTCTTCCTAACATCGTAACCTCTCTCAGGTCTAAACTATCAATGTCAACATTAAACTTGAAAGGCCGTCAAAACGTCCTTCTCATGAGGGAATCTTAGCAGGTTAAAATCCCCACCTATAATAATAGGGTACGGATTATCCTTGGCCAGATTAACTAGCTCACGCAAAAAGTCAGCTTTAACAACATCTTGGGCAGCCCCATAAACAGCGACTAGAGACCATATGAAACCATCAGCCTTGTTACGAATATGGAGCTTAATAAAAAAGTCTCCATTCGAACTAGCTAGGACCTCCATAGTCTCATCTCTGACGCCCAATAGGATTCCACCAGATCTACCTTGCGGCGGACGTGATACCCACGTAAAGTCCACTCCACCAGAAAGGCGATTGAGCTGGGCTTGTGAGAAATCACGTCTGCTGGTCTCAGAAATACTCAGAAAATCCAACTTATAATCTCTCACACAATCGGAAAAAACAAATGTTTAGCCAAGTAACAAAGACCGCTGCTATTTGAGAACATGCCATTCATTGAGAAACAATAGTAGATTTGGATACACGAGTCCTTTTGCGAGACTTTAGGTTTTTTGATGTTCGACCAGAAGCTTTAAGGTCATATAATGAGCCCAGCCCAGTCTCATCAAAACCCACATCTGACACTTCACCAACTAAGTGTGAAAGGAGTTGACCATCTACTGTGGCATGCAACTCCTCCTCCTCTGTTGATAAAGAATCAGGAACAACTGGGACCTTAGGAGTAACCGTTAGACGGTCAACCTCCATATGTCTTAGAATAGAACTAGAAATATTTATTTCCTTTACAGATCTACCCATGCTAATACCAACCTTGGCAAGTTTATCAACAATAACAGGGGTTGAAAAAGAAAGGAAAGACGAAGATGCATTATTTATACCATTAGAATCCAAATTCTTCTTAGCCTTCCTCCGCATGGCCTTGGCCAACGAGTCCTCATCCGTGACCAACGCCCCATGTGCATCGATGCCATGTCGAGAGCTTCTACGAACATGCCTACTCAGCTGGCCGTTAGAAGCCCCACCTGGGCCACAAGAAGACCTGATAGGACAGAAACCCGACCCCTCCTGGGCCAGGTTCCCCTCCACGTGCAGCCCCACCTGGTCCTCAATGGCGTCGGCCCCTGGGTGCTCCGCTTGGGCCCCCGAGTCCGACACCGCTGCCAAAGCCGCCACCTGGGCCTCAAGGGCGTCGACCCCCGGGTGCCCCGCGTAGGCCCCCGAGTCTGACACTACCGCCAAAGCCGCCACCTGGGTCACCTCCATCAGCCCCGAAGGCCTCGCCGCCACAGCAATCACCTCAGAGGAGGCGGCGTCAGTCGGCCCCTCCTGAGCAACGAAGGCGTGATCCACGTCAACTTGTCCCACCGAGTCCACAGATCGATCAACCAGCTCCTCCAGGACCAGCCCATCGGTCACCACCTCCGCAGAAACCTCCATTAGCACCGGCTCCGGTCTAGGGATAGATCACCCCAAGATGTTCGGCCGACACCTAGCGGGTGTAGCCAACACAGTAGGAGATCCCTTGACCGAACGAAGAGCATCCTGCAGCTGGGCAGACATAACACGCAGCAAACTAGCAGACCAGCCACGCCCGCGCAGAGGGGAATCCAAAGGCAAGGCATCCAGGAGTTCCTTTCCACGTGGAGTAGAAGGACAAGCATTGAAAGGAGTAACCACATAGACCGTCAATGGCACCTGTCGTGCAGAGGATGAAGAATAATTCCCCTAACTCGGCGGCTGCCCAAAAGACGTCCCATCCATAGGTGGAGCAATAGTATCCGAGGTGTCCATCACATCATCACCATTATTACCCGTGTCATCTCCCTCAGAATCATCATTTGGCCTCTTCCACAAGAAAGGTGAAAAATCAGGCTCTGGGACAAACCCCGCATGCTCCAACCTGAACCTCAACTCATAGCCCTTCAGCTCAACCACAGCATCTGAAGTGAGATAAGAACCCAAAGCATCCTGGCACCAAAACACCGTAATATCAAACATGCCCACCAGAATGCAAACAATACCCCTCCTCCACAAAAACAATAAATCCACATCTAGAGGTGTACCCAAAAGTGATCCAACAACCCACGAACCAAGAAAAGTGCGAAGGGAATGTGGCACCCCTTCCACATGATGCCGAACATGATACAGTTCACATTTATGTGGCACTTCCTGTGTCTTGTAGGCAGACGCAGCTAACTAGGTCTTGCCCAGCGGCATGGAAAACTGACTCTCATCCACCCGATCCAAGTCCTCGAAAGACGGATAGCTAACCAAAAAAGCATTGACCCCGTGCGGCACTGCTTCCCACTTCCAGTTTGGCCTAATCTCGCACCTACGCGCAATCTGCACCTAGACCACATCCGCAGCGACACCATCACCAGAAATCTGGACCAAAGCAATGGGAATATGGCTAGGCCCCATATCATCACGAACCACACTGTCAGGGATCTGCGCAAACAACATCTTATCATGACCACATCCAACAATGTAGGCCGTAGGGTGAGGTTGCTTCAACACAGGGCATCTCAAAGTTGGACGAGAAGAGACATCGCAAATATAGCAGTAATGAGCGGCCTTGCAATCCTTGGTGGCATGGGAATCAGTAGCGCACTTCCAACATCTGACCGCCTTCTTAGGCTTCTAAGGGACCGTCACAGGTATCGGAACAGCCTGAGCCTCCATACCCCTAGCCGGTGGAGCATACTGCAAGTGCTGGGGCTGTCCAGAAGTCTGCGTGAAACCAACCTGCTGATGACCCAAGAACTGAGGTTGAGGAGCCGCAAGAGGCACATTACCAAAACCAGGCTACAACGTTGGTTGTGCAGCCCCAGTAGGCTTCTTTTGCTTCCTCTTCGGCGCATTAGTCACTGGTGCACTCCCACCCACAACAAAATGCTGCCCCCACCCGAGGCCGACATGTGGGGTGCACCAAAATTACCAGAGCTCGATGGCATCCCGACGTAGCAACAATGAAACCATGGGTCGACCCTCCAGCATATGCCACCGGATTCGGCCCACGGTAAGGAGCTTGAAGTGGCTGCATCAGCATCGGTCGAACCACAGCGAAGTAGGCAGCTAGAGGGCGGAACTGCACCCTGGGCAGAAAGACGGGTGGCCTGACGAAGGTACCCGCCGACGCCATGGGCTGTCCCGCGAACACCGAAGTTCCCGCCGGTGCCCCACCGGGCGGAGGAGCGGCGGGCCGAGTTGCGCCTTGCGCCACATGAGCCACGGAAGAGGGGCCCCGAGGCGGAGGCGCCCCCACAGGTGCAGTCTGGGGCTGCGACACCGTCGCCTAGGAACCACGAGGATTGAGTCCCACCATAGCCGCAGGAGTTGACCGGAGTGCCGCCGCGTATAATTGCCCCTCAGAAGTCGCCCGTGCCGATGCAGGGGATGAAGGGTTGGTGGTGATAGGTGGTGACGACGATCGAGAGAGGGCAGGCGAGGTCGGGCAGAGGTTTCGATTCTAGGCTGCCTTAAACCTCCTAGCGATCACGTACCAGGAGTACCGATCCGAGGCAAAGGCGGCCTCGGTCGAACCGACCGAGCCCGACACAGCAGCGTGCGGCCCATCACAGATAGGCATGGTAGGGCCCACCATCCGTCACACCACCTCAGCCCTAGATTGATCAAGTGCCACCTCGATCAGCCGCCCCATCAGCGTCAGAGCAAATGCACGCCCTCGACGTAAAGGACGGCGCCATGGCCTGTTAGATCTCGGCAAGACTGACACCAGGCGGCGTAGAGACCACCGTTCGCTAGCCCCCTTTGCCTCGGCACCAGCTGATGCCGGAGAAGAAGGCCCTGGAGAAGGCCGAGGCGACGAATCTCCCGGCGGAGAGCCGACCTTCTCCCAGAACCGAGACACCTTCGTCGGAAAACCTATGTCCTCCCAAAAGCTCTGGCGCAGTTCCTCATCCGTTTGCCGCCTCTGCCGTGGAACACTGATCCAGCCGAGCCCACCGTCAGTGTCCACCAACGCCTCCAACACCTCCCGCTCTGCCAGCGACTCCTCCCCATCTGATCCTGTCCCCGACCCGAGGCAACGAAACCTCGAGCCAGATCCAAGACTAGCCGGGGAGGTGGCAGAGCGGAAGAGGTGTCCGGGCACGAGGGTAAGCCGCAGGCGCCGCTCCATTTCCGTCACCTATCTGCAATGGTGGAGTTGCATGCAAGCGTTAGAAGATTGTTTTCCAAAAATGGAGGGAGGATTTCACTTCCCCGGCCTCTGGACCAACTAGGGATGCACACAGCCATTAAGCATGAGTATTAGGATTTAACTTGGTTAAACACCAAGCCTGGTCCTCAAGATAAATTGAATGAGTACCAGGATAGCTTGGTCCTCAAGAATAAATAGGAACCTAAATTCGTATCCGTGAGGATTTGAACCCAGGTGTTGGGTTTGTACATCCACTCCCCCAACCAATTGGGCTAGGCTCACTTCCCTAAAAATGGAGGGAGGATTTCACTTCCCCGGCCTCTGCAACAACTAAGGATGCACATAGCCATTAAGCATGAGTATCAGGATTTTTAAACTTGGTTAAGTACCAAGCCTGGTCCTCAGGATAAATTGCATGAGTACCATATAGCTTCTCGGATTCCCGTAACCCCATCTTGGGCTGCAGTAAATCAGGCCTAGAGGGCCCGCCTGGACTCGAAATAAGCTAAATTTTATGTCCAGTACGTTCATCGCAAAATTTCCAAAAACTTTGTAGTCGAAGAGTTTTGTGTTTGACGCCGTCTTCGACCCGAAACGTGACCATCTTCAAAAAGAGTTCTGAGACAGATTTCTGGAAAAATCCCAATTTGACTCCAACAAGGTTTTCATTTGTATTCTTGGTAATTCCTACACATCAAAGTGTAAAACAAGAACATTGTGCACTTTTGCAACTATTAGTAGGTTAGTCCAAATAAATCATACACTTTATATAAAAAGGAGTGTCAAAAGCTTATTATTAGCATAAAACCATCAAAATTATAGATACGTTATGGACGTATCATTGAGCTTGATCTTGTACTTCCGCAAGTTTGCGAAAGTCTCGGCCAGGTCGGGGAGTAGATCGCTCTGGCAAGTCGATTTCACCACCACGTCGTCGATGTAGATGTGGATGTTGTGGCCAATTTGTCTCACTAGGCACTCCTAGATGCACCGCTAGTAGGTTGCGCTGGCATTCTTCAGGCCGAACGTCATTGCGGTGTATCAGAAGGCTCCAAACGGCATGATGAAATCCATTTTCTCCTCGTCCTTGACCACCATCTTGATCTGGTTGTAGCTAGAGTATGCATCAAGCACAGCGCCTCCGACGCTACGGTCGAGTCGATGATCTGGTCGATGCGCGAGAGGACGAACTCCTCCTTCAGGTAGGCGCTGTTGAGGTTGTGTACTCGATACACATCCTCCAGGTATTGTTCTTCTTCATGACCAGGACTGGGTTTGCCAGCCACTTGGAGTACTTGATTGGACGAATGAAGCCTGCAGCGAGTAGCCGCTATACTTCTTCGGTGATTGCTCGGCAACGCTCTTCATTTAAGGGTCGTAGCGATTGCTTCAAAGGTCGCGCTTTGGGGTTTGTGTTTAGTTTGTACTCTGCGAGTTCCCTCGGGACACCAGGCATGTCAGATGGCTTCCATGGGAAGATGTCACAATTCTCACGCAGGAACTCGATGAGCGCGCTTTCCTATGCGGCGCTCATGTTGGTCCCCACGGTGACCTTCTGGCTCGAGTCGCTTGGGACGAGCTCGACGGTGCGAGTGTGCGTGGAGGCCTCAAAGGTTGCCTAAGAGGCACTGGCCATGGTCAGCTTCCTCAGGATCGTGAGGTTGTCCTTGTCGATGCCACTCGCATATTTGGCGAGCTCGTCGGCATGATTTTATTCCTCGGCGATGATGGCATCGGCAAGCTTGGCGCTGTTGTCCTTGCATTGCATGACCATGTCGGGGTCCCCGTGGATAGTGATGATGCCGCGTGGACCGGGTAGCTTCATCATGTTGTAAGCGTAGTGGGGGCCGCCATGAACTTGGCGAATGCATGTAGCCCTAAGACGCAGTGGTAGGGACTATGGAAGTTCACCAGCTCGAAGATGGTCCGCTCGGTGCAGAAGTTGGCTGGTGTGCCGAAGGTGACTGTCAGCGTCACCTTGCCGATTGGATAAGCCTTCTAACCGGGGATGATCCCGTGGATGGTGGTGAGGGTGGATTTGACCATCGACTATAGGAGCTGTAGTTTCCTGAAGGTGTCCAGGTAGAGGATGTTGATGGAGCTTCCACCATCCATCAGAGTCTTTGGGAACCAGTAGTCAGCCACTTTGGGCTTGACCACCAGGGCGACTCGCCTGGGGTACTCGATCCGCGGCGCGTGGTCCTCGTAGCTCCAGGTGATACTTTGTTCGGATGAATTGAGGAAGCAGGGGATGTCGACTTGAGTCACCATGTTCACGATGACTGCATGGGCGAGTACCTTCTTCTCGCGCTTGGTGCTGAACCCGGTGAACTTGTGCAGTGAGCCAGAAGTGTGGACGAACCCGCCGGCGTTGTTGTTGTCCCTTGGCGGGTCGTCATTGGCCCTCACTCACTGTGCTTTCTCGATCTCTTTGAGAGAGTGGCAATCAGCGGTGGTGTGGGTGGAGGGCTTTCCCTCCCTGTTGTGGTAGACACAGGGTTGGGAGAGTAGGGCCACGGGGTCAATTTTGGCCTTGTGGTGTTGTTGGCCCGGTAGTTTCCACTGTCGCGGTAGTTGCTTTCGTCACAGCGGAAGTTCTTGAGGTCGCGCTTCCCGTAGCTGGCATTGGCAAGGAAGTCAACTTGCCCGTCACCGCAGTGCTTGCCGGTGAGGCAAGGGTTGATTTAGCGCATATCGTGCTGTCTACCATTGTCGTGGCCGCCAGTGTGGTGTCTCCTACCCGACTCGTCATCGGAGTCTTGGTTGGGGTCCTCCTACGCATAGCGCTTGGCGATCTCGAGGAGGTCCGGGATGTTTTCGAGCATCCGGTAGACTCTCTTTATCTTGGCGACCAGAGGTTCATACTGGCATGCATTCTTGAAGAAGTGGATCGCCGTGTGTGGGTGGATGCCGAAAGAATTGATCCACATGTCCTGCCACCTTTGGACCCAGTGGCGAGTCGATTCGTGCGGTCCCTGGATGCAGCGCTCCAGGTCCTCGATGGTGGTGGAAGGGGTGTAGGAGCCCTCGAAGTCCCTGATGAAGGTTGTCTCGCATATCCTTGCACGAGTCAATGCTGTTCTTGGGGAGGGTGTTGATCCATTGCCGGGTCGCTCCCTCCATCTTCATGGGGAGGTAGCGAGCGGTAAGCAGGTCAGTGTGGCCAGCGATCTCCATCGCCATGAGGTATGTGTCGATCCACACCACTGGATTGTACGTGGGATCATACTTCTCGATGTCCTTTGGCGCTTTGAAGGTGGATGGGTACCTGTCACCTCAGATCATTGGTACGAAGCATTGTTGGCCAATTTGGCTGAGGGAGCCCCTAGGTTTGGGATCGCCGTGGTTGGTGAGGATGGTCCTCAGGTCATTCGGCTGGCGAGCATGCCAGGTTTGGTTGTTGAGGATGTGGGTATGCGCGTCGATCGGCTGACCGTTAACGGTGACCATGTTGTTCATAGGTCGTGGCTCGTTGGTGGAGAGTGCAGGGCCCCCGCCCAAGGTTGGAGCTGCTGGGGCTCGGTCTGGGGGCAATTAAGGGTATTGGTGACCGTTGGACGACCGCTTGAAGCCGCGTGGCTCTCGGATGAGCGGGAGTTCATACTCCCCCCGCGGGTCGACTCCCGCGGCTTGTTGCTCGACGGCCCTTGCGAGTAGGTCCTAGACGTACTTGACCTGCAGCGTGCCCTCTCCTGTGATGTTGATATTGGCAACTGCAGCTTGCCATGTGATGGTGTGGTCCATCAGGGTGGAGTAGAGTGGCTGTCCGTTGGAGTCGCGTGCTTGTGGTGAGATGATGATCCGCGACTGGTCCGAAGGAGGCGAGCGGCAGGGTGGTGGTGGAGCTCTGGTCGCAGGCGCCCCAGCGGGCGTGCGACTGCCCCAGCGGGCATGCGACTGCCGCCTCAGGCACCCCCTCGGCATCCCTCTTCACCTATATATTGCCTCTTATACAGAAACCCTAGGTACCCGATCAAAATTCCATGAAAGAGTCTATAGCCGCTGTCATCTCCATCCCTAGATTGGGAGGGATCTGAAGCTTTTCCCGACACCCTGCTGGAGGGGAGAGATCACCCTGGGACTATGGGTCCATGTAGTAGCTAGATGGTTGGTTCTCCTCCTTTGTGCTATCATGTTTAGATCTTGTGAGCTCAATTCATGATCAAGATCATCTATTTGTAACCCTACATGTTGTGTTTGCGAGAATCCGATGGATATTGTGATGCTATTTCAAATTGATTATTGATTCTATCATGTCTTTGTTATTTGTGATCTTGCATGCTCTCTGTTTTCAGTACATATCTTGGCCAAGTAGATGCTAGCAACTCCAAGAGGGAGTATTTTATGCTCGATAGTGGGTTCATTCCTCTAGTAATCTGGGAAGTGACAGAAATCTCTAAGGTACTAGATGTGCTATTGCTACTAGGGAGAAACCAACAATCCTTTATTCATAGAACAATCGTATTGTTTACTTTACACACTTTGCTTAATGCAATTATCTGTTGCTTGCAACTTAATACTGGAGGGGTTCGGATGCTAACCTGAAGGTGGATTATTAGTCATAGATGCAGTTGGATTATGGTCTATGTATAATGTGGTAATTCCCAATCAAACCTCAAAGGAGTCAAGATGATTAGTATATGCATGTATGTTTTCTCGATGTTTGTCAATTGCCCCACAGTAATTTGTTCACCCAACATGTCATTTATCTTAAGGAGAATCACCACTAGTGAACTATGGACCCTGGTCCATTCTTTTACCATCAATATACAACTATTTACTGTTTACTATTTACTTTCTGCAAGCAATTACTATCTTCCACACAATATGCTTAATCCTTTGTTTTCAGCAAAACCGGTGAGATTGACAACCTCACTGTAAGTTGGGGACAAAGTTCTGTGATTGTGTTGTGCAGGATTCCAAGTTGGAAACGACACCTTGGAGGTGTTTCCTTACTCCTACTGGTTCGATAACCTTGGTTTCATAACTGAGGGAAAATTTGTTGCTATACTTATCATACCTTCCTCTTGGGTTCCCCAATGAGCTCAACATATTGAGTAAGAAAGGCTTTTTCTGGCGCCGTTGCCGAGGAGTCAGGGACATCTTCACAAGGGGAGTCCCTCATAACCAATCTCTTTACTTTGTTTTATTTGTTTTGCTTAGTTTATTTTCTTCTTTGTTGCTTGTTTCTTTATCAAAAACACAAAAAAAATTTAGTTGTACTAGTTCGCTTTCTTTATTAAAAAACACAAAAAAATGACTACTCTTGAAAACACTAAGTTGTGTGACTTCACTAGCACCAACACCAATGATTTCATGTGCACACCTATTGCTCCACCTGTTCCTGAAGCTACTTTCTTTGAAATTAAACCTGCTTTACTCAATCTTGTTACGAGAGAACAATTTTCTAGACTTGGCATTGAAGATGCTGCTGCTCATCTAAATAACTTTGTTGAACTTTGTGAAATGCAAAAACATAGGGATATAGATGGTGATATTATTAAGCTTAAATTGTCCCCTTTTTCTTTGAGAGGAAAAGCTAAAGAATGGTTGCAATCCCTAACTCGAAATAGTATTGATTCTTAGACTAAATGCAAAGATGCTTTCATTGGAAAATACTATCCTCCTGCTAAGATTATATCTATGAGAGGTGAAATAATGAAATTTAAACAATCTGATAATGAACATGTTGCACAAGCTTTGGAAAGAATGAAATCTTTGGTAAAGAATTGTCCCACTCATGGACTAACAGCTTGGATGATTATCCAAACCTTTTATGCAGGACTGAATTATTATTCAAGAAATTTACTGGATTCTGCTGCTGGAGGTACCTTTATGACCATCACTTTGGGTGCTACAACAAAGCTTCTGGATAATATGATGGTTAACTATTCTGAATGGCATACTGAGAGAGCTCCACAAGGTAAGAAGGTAAACTCTGTGGAAGAAACCTCCTTCTTGAGTGATAAAATTGATGTTATTATGTCTATGCTTGTTAATGGGAAAGCTCATATCGATCCAAATCATGTCCCCTTAGCTTCTTTGGTTGCTAAAGAATACCAAGCTGATGTGAACTTTATTAGAAATAATAATTTTAGCAACAATGCCTATAGGAATAATTTTGGTAATAATAATTATAGGCCATATCCTCCCAACAATGGTAATGCTTATGGAAATTCCTACAACAACAATAGGAGTGCACCCTCTGAACTTGAAGTTATGCTTAAAGATTTTATTAGTAAACAAACCGCTTTCAATAAAACTATTGAGGAAAAACTCTCTCATGCTGACAGAAATATATCATCATTGGCTGAAGCACAATCTTCTTTGAATAAAATGGCTGCTAAACCTGAAACTATTGAAAATCCCTTTGCTGCTACTAATGCCATACAAGTTAGAATTGATGAAAATGTTAGACTATTAGTTGAAACGCATGCTAAGTGGGAAAGAGAAGATGGAATTGCTAGAAATATTAGTATTTCTACTATCACTAGCACTAATGTTGAAGCTAGTAAACCCAATGGAACCTTTTCTAATGAAAATGCTGAAATCCTTCGAAACATGGGAAACAATAGCTCTACTACTTTAGATGATTTTGATCTTGATGGTTGAAATATCTCTGAAGTAATTATGTTCCTACAAAAGCTTGCTAAAATTCCTAATGCTAGTGCTATGAATATGGCCTTTACAAAACACATTACTGATGCTCTCATAAAAATTAAAAAAGAAAAGATGAAACATAAAGCTTCTATTCCTATGAAATTAGAAGATGGTTGGAAACCCATCATTAATATGAAAGTGAATGATTTTGATCTCAAAGCTTTATGTGATCTTTATAGTAGTGTTTCTATTATGCATAGAAAGATTTATGAAATGCTTGAGTTGCCACCATTGGAAGATTGTTAATTAAATGTCCCAGTTGATGATAATGTTAAAAAGAAACTCATGGGGAGTATTAATGATGTTCTTATTATAGTTAACAATGCCTATGTCCCTGTTGATTTCTATGTTTTGGATGTTGAATGCAATGCTTCTTGTCCTATTATTTTGGGAAGACCTTTTCTTAGAACTATTGGTGCCATTATTGATATGAAAGAAGGCACCATTAAATATCAATTTCCACTAAATAAAGGTATATAACACTTCCCAAATAAGAGAGAGAAGATTCCTTTTGCCTCTCCTATGAAAACAATATTTTCTCTTAATACTTCTTCATTTGAGAATACTTGATTCTTTTCTTGCTTCTTATGCCTAACTTAAAGGCGTTAAATAAAAGTACTTATTGGGAGATAACCCAAAAGTTTTTATTGAGTCTTGGAAGTTATTACTTCTGTAATAACCGCTCCTTATCATTTTTTTGTGATTTTTGTGCCAAGAGTAACCTCTAATGAGAGAGAAGTAATGCTTGGGAAAGTTGCTATCCCGAAATAGATTTTTGTGCTTTGCTGTAAATATTTTTGAAAAATCTTTGTACGTCGGTTTGAGCTGTGATTTTTTGTGCTTCTGCCCCAGATTGTTGTCTAACTTTCGTTAGTTCAAAACTTTTCGATTTGAGCAACATAAGGTCTTCGAAAAAATTGGTTTTTACCTATTGGTCTGTTTTGACTGATTTCTGCCATTATTTGCATTTGTGTCAACACCTGGATTTTTAATCCCAAATGCCTGTTATGTCATCCATCGCAATCCCAGGATTACCATTTTTGCGAGACATAATAGATTGGATATCACAGTACATCATCCATTACAAACCATACATAAGGTCTTACACAAATAAGGATCTCATGATCCAGTCTTAATACAACAAGCAATGGAATAAAAGATAAGCGTAGCGGTGGGGTCCATCTTCAGGGGCACATGCAATGCTGATGAAGGCAGATAGTCCTAGTTATCATAGCCGTCCTACTGGTCATCATCTTGGTAGTCTCCTTCATAGTCTGGCCATGAGAATAAGCAAGGACAAAAGCCATGAGTACTCTTTAAGTACTCGCAAACTACCACGAACAAGTAGTATAATACTAAGTTAAAGTGCTAACTCTAAGTTTAACTATAAGGTTAAGTTTGAAACCTAAGCTGAGTTCAGAAGCAAAGAAAGATAAAATAAAGTTCTAGAATCACTTAAGTGGGGAAGCAATTGTCATAAACACAACCCTGTTGTGGTTATGTCAAGATTCATCATTTCTTTCATAAGTCATTTTTGAAAACATCTGACAACGAAACTGTATGGCCATTCCAACTGTCCATAACAAAGGACGCGGCTATTCGAATAGTTTGACACTCTGCAGAGGTGGTACACTTTCACCACAATATCCGATACATCTGTCAGGGATAACCCTGAATCATCATACTTAGTATGCTGATAATCAAAATAACCTTTCCTTTACACACCCTAGTATAAGCACCTCTCCTATGAGCATGGCCTCCCAACCATGACCATCTGTCATCTTGGGCACTGCATAGGTGGACAACATTGAGAGGTAGCCTTAGCTCATACCTCTCCCGCGAAGGAACTAATACTAATGCATATAAATTTCTGGCTAAGCCTTACCCAATTCAGGTATTGTGGTTGTACGGTAAATTTGGAATGGTATCGCATCCGAATCCAACCATCAGTTTTGTAAAAGGGTTAAGGCTCATGCCTCAACATTTTCACCATCATAAACCAGTTGTGTCTCTCAACACATGCCAAAACATCTCAACAGAATGACTCATCATTCCAAGGTTTTCATAATTCATTTCACCAAGTTTTCCCCCATCTATAGTGACTCAAGTTTTTATCTACTCTAAACTACTAAGTTAAGAGTGTTCACTAAGGTGGAAATGATGGGATCAATCTCATGCCATAGATTGACATCTAAAGCTCATCTAAATAGGCCAAGTTTTATACTCTTTATGCTACCTTCAAAACAAGTAAGGGACTTTGTGTAAAGTAAAGGAAGTAAAGCTTGAAAATAATACTCGAGGTAAATACTAGTCAAAGTGGTCTAATCAAAGCATGCCTAAAGCATCTTTGCTTGGGTTAACTAGAGTGCAAGGGTTAGCTTGCATTGCTAATGATGGTTTGCAAGTACAACTTGCAAGGGTTAACTTGGATAGTGCTAGCTTGAAGGAACACAGAGCCAGAAGACGAGACGGAGTGTGGCCAGGGGCCGGCCACACCACCTGGCCGCGCGGCCCGGCCTGGCCCACGCCAGGGGGTGGTGCGGCCGCCTCGGGCATGTCCTTGGCCTCCCTCTTCGCCTATATATTGCCTACGACACAGAAACCCTAGGTACCTGATCAAAATTCCACGAAATAGTCTGTAGCCGCCATCATCTCCATCCCTAGATCGGGAGGGATCTGAAGCTCTTCCCGGCACCCTACCGGAGGGGAGAGATCACCCTGGAGGCCTTCTTCATCACCATGTCTGCCTCCGGTGTGATGCATGAGTAGTTCATCCTTGGACTACGGGTCCATGTAGTAGCTAGATGGTTGGTTCTCCTCCTTTGTGCTATCAGGTTTAGATCTTGTGAGCTCCGTTCATGATCAAGATCATCTATTTGTAATCCTACATGTTGTGTTTGCGGGGATCCAATGGATATTGAGATGCTATTTCAGATTGATTATTGATTCTATCATGTCTTTGTTTTTTGTGATCTTCCATGCTCTCCGTTGTTTGTAGATATCTTGGCCTAGAAGATGCTAGCAACTTCAAGAGGGAGTATTTATGATTGATAGTGGGTTCATGCCTCTAGTAATCTGGGGAAGTGACCGAAATCTCTAAGGTACTAGATGTGCTGTTGCTACTAGGGAGAAAACAACAATCCTTTGTTCATAGAACAATCGTATTGTTTAGTTTACACACTTTGCTTAATGCAATTATCTGTTGCTTGCAACTTAATACTGGAGGGAGTTTGGATGATAACCTGATGGTGGATTATTAGTCATAGATGCAGTTGGATTACGGTCTATGTATAATGTTGTAATGCCCAATCAAATCTCAAAGGAGTCAAGTTGATTAGTATATGCATGTATACTTTCTCGACGTTTGTCAATTGCCCCACTGTAATTTGTTCACCCAACATGTCATTTATCTTAAGGAGAATCACCACTAGTGAACTATGGACCCTGGACCATTCTTTTACCATTAATCTACAACTATTTACTGTTTACTGTTTACTTTTTGCAAGCAATTACTCTCTTCCACACAATACGCTTAATCTTTTGTTTTCAGCAAAACCGTTGAGATTGACAATCTCAATGTAAGTTGGGGAAAAAGTTCTATGGATGTGCTATGCAGGATTCCATGTTGGAAACAACACATTGGAGGTGTTTCCTTGCTCCTACTGGTTTGATAACCTTGGTTTCATAACTGAGGGAAAACTTGTTGCTATACTCATCATACCTTCCTCTTGGGGTTCCTCAACGAGCTCAACATATTGAGTAAGCAGCGAGCAGGGTCATGTTCATCGTAGAAGTTTAGTGTGCGGTCCTGGACTTTGGAGTTCAGGCGACTACGGATGCGGTGCTGGTGATACAGCGATAGCTCTTGCGTCGTTTGCTGCTCGAGGTGAAATTTGTCGTGCTCGGCCTGTTCCCTGGCCTTGGCCGCCTCCAGCTGCTGGCGGTATGTCTCGATCTCCGTTGCCATCGTGGTCGGCGGAAGGTGCATAGAGAAGGGATCTGGTGGCATGGTGATGCTACCGGCCATGTAGATGGCGTCGTAGGGACTGGATCTAACCCCCGCCTTGTCGAGGGACGCCGACCCAGAGTCTAAGTCGAAGAGCCTGAGGATGGAGGGATCCTCAAAGTCCTCAGCATTGGAGACTCGCGTGATGGAGTCTTCGCGTGATGCGGCTGTGATGGATCCGGTGACTGACGTAGGGATTCTCAAGTCGGCGTCGTTGTGGAGGGCTGCGTCGCTCGTGGCCAAGCCATACTGGGAGGCGAGGCGAGTGATGGAGAGGATCTGGGCTTCCGAGAGGAGATCGCGTGATGGCGATCCGCCGGGTTGATGGCCTCTGTGAACCCGACGAAGAGGTTGATGGTGCTGACCGACATCATCGCGCTGTACGTCATCGGGCACGACGCCGGGATGTAGCTACTGGGCAGGATCTGAAGGATCCCGCCGCTTGCGATCATGCGGCCGGTGGTGATCGGCCGATCGATTGGAGAGTATGGTCTCGCCGGAGAACTCATACTTGATCGGCCATGCCCCATGGTGGGTGCCCGTGTCGTGGGAATGACCACGGCAGTCGCTACCAGGGGAAGCTGAAAGGGCATTTCCTGCCCTAATCATGTTTTGATGTTTGGTGTAAACACAAGATAGTTTTTACCGTGTGCTAAGCATTGCAGGTACATCCGTAAAAATCACAAGGCAGTGTTCTAGTATTCGAAGGAGAAGGGTTCAAATTTTCATGGAGAAATGGTGCCTATTGGAAGCTTGGAGTTCTGCCTCCCCTGGGTCAGGAGACTCCAGGGTCCAGGCCATGAGACTCCTTGGTCTTGGACCGGAGACTCCGGCTAGGTCTCTGGGCAAGTCTCTGCCCCCCTGGCGATCTCTCTGTGTGTAGGTCCAGAGCTAGACCAGGAGTCCTGCGTCCTCCCCGGAGATTCCGGCCGCACCGAAGACTCCGGCCCTGGTCACCGGAGACTCCGAGGCTAGAGCCCGGAGACTCCAAGATTGTCTCCGGCCTGGTCTCCGGGGTGGCTCGATTTGCTCCCAATACACCCCTCCGGAGTCCTGCCTCCCTCACCAGAGACTCCGCCCACCCGGAGACTCTAGCCCTGGAGCCCCGAGACTCTGGGTTAGTGATGCTGCAACTGCTATTTTCCTGGGGGGTATATATACCCCTTCTTCTCCAAGTGAAGGCTCCAGCTTCAACTCTCTCTCCTCCATTAATGCTGAGCTCCAACTACCTAGATCTCCCTCTCTAGTCACTCAAACTTGTTTCCCTTTGGGGATTTTAGGGAGGGGACCTAGTCCTAGCTTTCCACCAAAGGGATTTGTGTTTCCCCACCATTTGTGTAAGCTGTTGTTGATCTAGGATTTGAGGAAACCCTAACTTGAATAAGTTGCCATCCATAACTCATCCTCGTGTGTAAGAGCTTCGAGGTCGTCTTGGGAGCCTCCAAGTCAGTTGTGGACAAGTGCCCCAAGGTTTTGTACAAGGTTTCGGTCACCACCTTCAAGGTCACCGCATAGTGGATCATGTGCTTGCCGCAAGGCGGGTGCTCGGGAGAATAGGGTGAGGCCTTAGTGGCGTTGGTGGTATCAGTACCGTCCACCCCTCCAACGGAGACGTACTTCCCCTCAAAAGGAAGGAACTTTTGGAAAACATCTTCATGTCCCCTCTCGGTGATTTGTATCCTTTAGTCCTTATTATTGTTATTAGCTTGCTTGCTTGTCACTTAGGTTCTATCACTTAGTTGCATATCTAGGAAGGATCTTTCAATTGGTATTAGAGCAAGGTGCTCTTCTTTGGCTTAACCACATAAGAGAAGTACGAGTGACTCAAGGGGGAGTGAAACCACTCACGATGTAAACCCCGTCACTAAGAGTGAGCTGTCCACTTCCATGGATACGCTTCAACAAGAAATGAAATACTTTCTTGAATTATATCTTGGTAAAAAAGGAAGTTGTGGTTGCCGACACCATTGATAATTCATCAAGTGTCTCCAAACCAATGGAAGATCCGCTCAAGGAATCTCCCATTGATGAGGATGGCAACATGGCTAAAAGTAATCCCATGGGAAACATGCCCCTACCATCTAACTATAATAATGCACCTCTTCCAATGCCACATATAAATCATCGTGGTCCACCACATAAGCTTGATGTATCTAATTTCGCCAATTGGAAATATCTCATGAGCTCTCACTTTAAAAGTTCTAGTCTTCATCTTTGGAAGGTGGTGGAGTTTGGCTTTTATCCGCACAACATCTACAACATGACACGCACTGAGAAAATCAACAATCAACTCAATGCCACCACCATGGCCATTCTCCAAGATGCATTGACTCCTAAGCAGATGACTCACATTCATGCTTTTGACACCGCCAAGGAAGATTGGAATGCTCTTCAACGAGTCTATCTTGGCAATGAAAGCATTCAAAACTCCAAGTTTGAAGAAATGCATTATGAAGCTGATTCCTTTTGTTGGAAAGGAAGATGATACTCCTGAAGATCTCTATCAAAGGGTCACGACCCTTTTGATTAGAATGATTGACCATGGTTGTAAGGATGTGGATGACAAGTGGATTAAGCGCAAGTTCATGTAAGCCATCTTGCCCTTCCATAGGGAAATGGCCAACAATATTCACTCAAGGGCGGCTTCTATGCCATGTCCTCCAATGAAGTGCTAAATGAGTTTGTGGCTCTTGGGATCATGAACAAGACCACCGATGATGCTCTTGGTCGAGTTCGAAGAATGGATTCCCCCACTCTTGCTTTGAAGGCCAAGGCTCATGTCTATGAAGAAGAAGTTGACTCCTTGGGAATGATAGAAGGAGACGACGAAGACATCAAGTGTGCTCTTCATGAGCAATTGACATTAGTCTCTAGAAGGTTTCGGAAGAATCAAGGAAAGGACAATCCATCAAGGACTACCACAACTAGTTGAAGACCCAAGGTGAGATCATGCTACAATTGTGGAGAATCCAACCACTTCATCGCTGAATGCCCGTATTAAAAGAGTGAAGATCATGGAGGAAGACTCATTTTGAAATCCAAGTTCAAGCCTACTCCAAACAGGAACTTCATCAAGAAAGTCCCAAACAAGAACTTCGGAAACAAGAACTTCCCCAACAAGAAGGAGCCACAAAAATATGTGTTGGTGGCCCATGAAGAATATGAAGAGAACAATGAGAATGATAGTGATGATGAAGATGATGGAGAGATTGTTGGCATGGCCGCAATTGCCACAATTGCCACCACCTCTGCTACTACTACCACAACCTCTTCACCAACATATCTCTTTGACTCTCCCAAGGAGAATAAGGGCGCCACCAAGTCTACATGTCTAGTGGCCACTACTTCTTGAATCTCATCACCGACATCTCTCTTTGACTCTCCAAATGAGGACAAGCTCGTCACCAACCCCACATGTCTCATGGTTAAAGCCTCCATGGGAACTCCTCCACCCACTACTCCTCCTTCTATATATGTGTCATCATATGATGATGAAATGAGTCACAAGATTAAGAAGGAAATAGTGGAATCCACTAGTTGTTTGGATAACTTGGTAGGAGAAGCCAAGATATGTGTTGAGGCTCTCTTGAGTCAACTAGGTGAAGCACATTATATCATTGACGAGAGAGATGACTCCACCTCAGAGATGTTTGGTCATGCCAGGGAGGCCGCCATGGAGGCAGCCTCCTTGACTGATGCTCTTGGGGAAGAGAAAAGTAAAAGAATTACCCTAGAAGAGAAGTATATTGCACATGAAGAATCTTTTAACTTGAATATGTCTAAACATTTTAAAGAACGTGACCATGCTCTTCCTTTAACTAATGTTCTTAAAAAGGAAAATCTCGAATTTGGGGTTAGTCATGAGAGACTAAATGAAAGTTTTGATAAACTCAAAAGGGAATATGAGTCCTTGTTGAGCAAATTATATACTCTCTAAAAGTCACATGAACAACTTCAAACTCAAGTAACTAAAGATGTTTCATCCATGCCAACTAGTAGTGCTTCATGTTCTACTAACCCTTGTTGTGAGCATGGAATTCTTCTCGAGGAGAACAAGAAGTTGAAATCTACAATTGAGAAAGGCCTCGTCTCATGCATTCAAGGTGAGAAGAGTCAAAATGCCCTCTTTAGTAATCAAAGAGACAATGTGGCTAAGGAAGGACTTGGGTTTGCATCCAAGTCAAAGAAGAAGAGCAAGGGTAACAAGAATAATTAGAACTTGTCCTCTCCCCCTTCCAAAATGATTACTTTTGTGAAGGAGGGGAAGATGGCAAAAGATAAGGAACCAAGTGTCACTAAGAATGGTGATGAACCATCTCATAATGATTTCGCAGGAAAATATAACACATCCTATGTTCTTACGAAATCTTATGATGGTCATGTGCATGCTAAATATGTAGGAACCTCTTATGGAGATGATTATCATTGGGCCATTTGGGTTCCCAAGATTCTTCTGACTAACAAACAAGGACCCATTCAACAATGGGTACCTAAAACCAAGCATTGATTTCTTGTAGGGCTATGCTTCCGGTGGAAGAAAATGGGTGGTTGATAGTGGTGCCACTAGTCATATGACCGGAAGCAAAGATATGCTTAACAAAACGACACCTAATACTTCAAATATGTTTGTCACTTATGGAGATGGATCAACTTCTAATGTATTGGGTTTGGGTAAGGTTGTGGTCACACCGGATATATCCATTGTGGACATTATGTTTGTCAAAACCCTTTCATACAATTTACTTTCTGTTCATCAACTCACACTTATGGGCTTTAATGCCCACTTTACTCCTAAGGTTATGGTTCTCATGTGGAGGAATACTCTCTCTATAGCCTTTGTTGGGTACGCCGAGAACGGTTTTTATGTGGTTGATTTCGATAAGAAACCCACACATATCGCAACATGCCTAATGGCTAAAGGTGACATGGGATGGCTTTGGAATCGCCGTCTTGCCCACGTCAACATGAGGTCTTTGCAAAGCCTCCATACGGGAGGCCACATCCTTGGTCTAAAATATAATGTTCATTTTGTCAAAGATCGTGTGTGTAGGGCATGCATTGAAGGGAAGCTCCATGAGACGGCACCCCCCAACTACTACCATCTAGTCCGATGGGATCTTGGAGCTCCTTCACATGGATCTCTTTGGTCCTCCATCCTTTGATAGTCTTGGGTGAACAAGTATTGTTTGGTTATTGTTGATGACTACTCAAGATATACATGGGTATATTTCTTCAAGAAGAAGAGTGAGAATCAACAAACCATCATCAACTTTGCCAATGAAGTGCAACATCAACACAACAAGAAGATATTGGACATAAGAAGTGACAATGGGACCGAGTTTAAGAACTACACCCTTGATGAGTTTCTTCGTGATGAGGGGATCAAGCATCAATATTCCGCTCCATATACACCGCAACAAAATGGTGTGGCGGAAAGAAAGAAGCACACTCTTATGGATATGGAAAGAAGCATGATTGCGGAGTTCAAGTCCCCATATAACTTTTGGGCCAAAGCTATCTCTACCGCATGTCATATTGCCAACCAGGTTTACCTTCGCAAGCATTTGGATATGAATCCATATGAGATCCTCACCGGCAAGAAGCCTAGTATTTCCTACCTTTGGGTGTTTGGGTGCAAGTGCTACATTCTCAAGAAAGGTAACCGGTTGTCTAAATTCGAGTCTCGCACTATTGAAGGTATCTTTGTTGGCTATGCATCAGACTCTCACGCTTATAGGATCTATAACAAGTCCACCAAGCAAGTTATAGTTTCCTCTAACGTGATATTCGATGAGCATATTGGCTCCCAAGTGGGGCAAATTGATCTTGTTGATGTAGGTGATGAAATTCCTCCTCAATCCATAAGAAGAATGGGTGTGGGATTTTTCCGGCCCGGTGAGGAACTCCTTGTGGTAGAAGGAGAAGGACAATGCTCTACACAAGTGGAGCCATCACCTTCACTAGATCTACATCAACCCCATAGCCATTAAGATGCCATTGTTGAAGAGATAGCTCGTGATCGAGGTCAAGATCAAGTAAATGAAAGGTGTTCTTCACCCCATAATGACCAAGGTCAAGCTCATGTGGATGGTCAAAGTCAAAATGTCGAGCAAGCTCAAGTAGTGGAGCAAGATCAATTTCAAGGTCAAGACGAGGATCAAAATAGTGGCGATGACCAAGTAGCTTCTCAAGAATCCATTAAGGAAGCTTATGCTCGTCGTGAAGCTTGGAGGATCACCAAGCTCATACGAGAAGGAATTACTCTTGAAAATGTCGTTGGTGATCTTTAAAGGGGCATTTCTACTTGTAACCAAGTGGCTAACTTTGTTGGCCACACTAGTTTCATTTCTTGTGTAGAGCCCCAAAAGGTGTATCAAGCGCTTGAAGACCCAGATTGGCTTGATGCCATGAATGAAGAACTTCACAACTTCGAGCGCAACAAAGTTTGGTCATTGGTGGAGAGACCCAAGGAGTGCCATAATGTCATTGGAACAAAGTGGATCTTCAAGAACAAGCAAGATGCAAATGGGATGGTTATTCGCAACAAGGCAAGATTGGTGGCTCAAGGCTTCTCCCAATCCGAGGGTATCAACTACGGTAAAACTTTCGCCCCCGTTGCCCGTCTTGAATCCATTCGTATCTTACTTGCCTATGCATCTCATCACAACTTTAAGCTAAAAAATGGATGTTAAAAGTGCATTTATTACCCTTAAATGAGTTGGTGTATGTCAAGCAATCTCCAGGTTTTGAGGATCCCAAGTTTCCAAACCATGTCTACAAATGTGATAAGGCTCTCTATGGCCTTAAACAAGCCCCACATGCATGGTATGAGCACCTTAGAAAGTTGTTGGTAGACCGTGGTTTCGATGTTTGGCTAATTGACCCCACTCTTTTTACTAAGAGAGTTGGAGGAAACTTGTTCATATGTCAATTTATGTTGATGATATTACCTTTGGTTCTCCTAACAAAGCTTTTAATGATGTATTTGCTAAGCTAATGACCGATGAGTTTGAAATGTCTATGATGGGAGAGTTGCAATTCTTTCTTGGTTTTGAAGTGAATTAAGTTATTGGAGGTATCTTCATCAATCAAGCCAAATACATTCAAGATATGCTCAAGAGGTTCAAGTTCATGGATTTAAATGGAGCCAAGACTCCCATGCCTCTCAAGTGTGATCTCACTCTTGATACTAAGGGTAAATATGTGGATCAAAAGGTATATCGTTCTATGATTTGTTCTTTTCTCTATCTCTATGCATATAGACTGGATATCATGTTGAGTGTAGGTATTTGTGCATGGTTTCAAGCCACCCCAAAAGAAAGCCACCTTGTGGTGGTCAAGCTAATCTTTCGATATTTAGTTGATACTCCAAACTTTGGCCTATCATATCCCAAAGGCTTTAGCTTCGATCTTCCTGGTTTCATGGATTCGGATTGGGCAAGAGACAAAGTAGGAAGGAAATCAACCTCCAGGGCTTTCCAATACCTTTGTAGGTTCCTGGTGTGTTGGTTATCAAACAAACAAAATTGTGTCTCATTGTCTTCCGCTGAAGCCGAGTATATTGCGGCCGCTAGTTGTTATGCTTAGTTGTTATGGATGAGGAAAAATTTAAAGGATTATGGTGTCACTTTTGACAAAGTGCCTCTTATTTGTGATAATAAAAGTGCAATCAACATCACCTACAACCTGGTGCAACACACAAGAACCAAGCATATTGATATTCGTCGTCACTTCATCCGGGAGCATGTGAATAATGGAGATATTGACCTCTCTTATTTTAGCACCAAGAAGAATCTTGCGTATTTATTCACCAAGCCCCTTGATGAGAAGAGATTACGAGAGTTAAGGCATGAGCTAAATATCATTGATTCGAGAAAATTGGCTTGAGACCATGCACCCATACCCATGCATTCATATGTTATCCTTTCTAGATATAGGCATGGACATAGGGGAGTGCGGTCCTAATTGGTTGGGCCATCCCTCCCCTCATTATGCCCAAAGTAAGAAAACGATCCTCTTTATATCATTTTGTGATATGTGAGCTTCAATGACGAGTTTTGGTAATGGACCCGAGATACATCTTCGTGGTGCCAAGCAAAGTATACACAAACATGGTGGTCTCAGCCACCGACCCACACATTTGTGTGTGGTTTCGGTGTCTTTGCATTCTTGACGATTATCCTTTTCATCTTTGGTCATTTGTGTCTTCCTTGGCTTTTCATCTGGTTGCCCTGCGGCTTTTGGATTGTGTTTTGCATGTCCTCCTTTGTTCTGGCGATTTCTGGCAGTGGAGGCCGGAGACTCCGGGGGCCCGGAGACTCCAACCCTTAGGGCCGGAGACTCTAGCTTAGCAGTTGCTCGCGTGGGTTGAAGAGGAGAGTCGGGGTGGGGGTAACTCCTAGTTACTCCCCTCCACCGCGACCCCATTTTCCTCCCCAACCTCCCACTCGCTCCCTGTCCGTCACCGCCGGGGCTCCTCCGCCCCAGATCCGCCGCTGCCGGGGCTCCTCCGCCCTGGATCCACCGCCGTCGGTACCCTCCTCCCTCCCCGCCACCGGCCCTCTCCACCGGTGGTTGGGAGCATCTCCGATGGATCAAGGTGCCCCTCCCCTTCTTCTTTTCTCTGCCTAGGGTTTCCCCTAGATATGGTTGTGGTATGGGACATTTTTCTCCATGGTAGATGGCATTTTTCTGTGGCATTTTTGTGTTCTTCGAGGTTTGAGATCATGATCCATGGCTAGGTGAAGTTTCCCCCCAAGATCCATCGCACGCCATGTTTCTAGGCCGGAAACTCCAGGGCGTGTGACCTGAGACTCCGGGGGTACTCCTCTGATTTGGGTCCTGCTCTCATTCCTTCTCCACCCTTACTCTCCAGGACATGCACAACTCATTTCTTGTTGGTTTTTCGTGCCTTCTTGCGTATGTGTGCAGGTGGTTCCGATAGCTCTCGCCCTCGTCGCACCAGGTCCAAGACACCGAACTATAGGGGAAACCCCTGCAAGATGTCCAAGAAGACCAAGCAGCACCCGTATGACAGCCGTGAGGAGATTACTGAAAAGGACAAGAACAAGAAGGTTCTATCACTACATAGGCATGTGGAAGAGTTCTTACGTCATGAGGCACTTGCCAAGAAAAGAAGGTTTGACAGCATCACCACCCTCAAGAAGATGAGCACCGGTGATTTCCACATTATGAGGAGGTAGCTGTTCTATGATATGCCCTCCAACAGTCCTGATGCTTGTTTCTGGAGGCGTGCATAGTACTTGATCATGCATGAGGTTTATGCGAATCTTTCAGCTAAGAAGCCCATTTGCCCGCAGCATCCTCTTGACTTTTCCTTCATGAACAACACGTCCTATATCTCTGACGCCCTCTGGATCACCGAGAAGCTTGGGCTGCATCCTCTCATGGAGTTTCAGCAGGATTACAATGTCCATATTGTGCATCAATTCTTTGCTACACTTGTGTTTGGTGAAGGGAATGAGATTCCCATGACTTGGATGACTGGCGAGGTTTGTTGTCAGTCTGGCATCAGTGAGTTTGCGGAGGTCTTGGAGTATCCCTTTGAGGGAAGGAATGCCCCGGTTGGTCTTTGCATTCATGAGATGTCCAGGCTTGAGTATTGAAAGAAGCCCCCTGCTCCTCTCTACAACAAGCATGGTGTCCTTGGTGAAGCAAGGAACCTCTTGCCACCCTTCCACATTGTGATCCGCATGTTCTGGGAGAATATCTATCCTCAAGCGGGTAATCTTGACACCATTCGCTCTGCCTTGATTCGTCTGATGGCTCTTGCTCATTCTGTGTTTCGCGGGGTCCCCGAGGCTCCTGCCACTCCACTCGACGTCATGTATTTTTCTTCATGGAGCTGGACATCAACATCTCCGAGAAGAAGAACCCCACTTACTCTCCTTATGTCATGAGGCTTGTTCTTGCCACGTTTGCAAAGATGGAATCGCCTTCCCTGCTTGAGGGCCTTCTTCTTGTCGATCATCTCCCACTCCAGTTGCAGCACAAGGCTCCCACTACCTCTATGGATCCTCGTGACTATTCTTCTCCTATACCTGATGTGATTAGAGAGGATGAGGAGCATAGTTCCCCTGCTGCCAGCCCGGTCCATGCTAGGAGGAAGAATGCCAGCAATGCCCTTTTGCCTTCCTTCTCTCGTGAGTATGTGAAGGGCCAAATGAAGAAGGCCTCCTTCTGGGAGAAGATGCTTCTGTGCATGAACATTGATATCTTCAAAGGTCAATATGAAGCATACAAGCGGAGCAAGCAGATTCTAAAGAAGTTTCACCAATGGGAGCAAGATAGTGATGCCGAGGGTTCCGGTGATGCTCAGGACCAGCTTCAGGTTTCACGCAATCTCTCTTATGGCTCTTGGGCTCAAGGCTCCTTTGATTGGTGCATGTTTTGAGAATGATGCTTCCTCTTCTCTCCGTGGCAAGGGCCCTTTTCCTGATGATGATCAAGATTCCGAGGAAAGCTCCGGTGATGACGAGGAGGACGAGGATGATGAGTGATCTAGTTGGGGCGTGTAGTCTAGCTCTTGTCCCCTTTTGGTGTCTTGATGCCAAAGGGGGAGAAGTTTCTATTACGTAACGTGGGATTTGTATGGATAGTCACAAGCTCGTTCTTCATTTGATGCTTTTGCTTGTGACTTGTTCTTATTTGCCTCGCTTTATTTGTGGACCTTTGTTTCGTATCATGTGTCGACCCATGTTATGTATCGATGTGTGTGAAGACTATGTGGAATCTATCTTATCTATGGATTTATATATCATGTATGATGAAGTTCCCTCATATTGGATCCTCTTATATAACTCTTCTTCACATCTATTGGTACAAAGGTATGAGTATCTCTTATCAATTCTTATCTCTTCGTTGATGGGTAAGTTTGTAACTTCTAGGGGGAGTGTTCCTCCTTATTTATTTTGTGCACTTATAGTCATATGAAAATCTCGTGTGTGCACACTTCGAGGGGGAGCCTCTCTATCTTTAGTACCTTATAATTGTATATTATTGTGCAAATCCTTGTGTTGTCATCGAACACCAAAAAGGGGGGATACTGAAAGGGCATTTCCCACACTAATCATGTTTTGATGTTTGGTGTCAACACAAGATAGTTTTTACCGTGTGCTAAGTATTGTAGGTACATACGTATAAATGCACAAGACAATGTTCTAGTATTCAAAGGAGAAGGGTTCAAATTTTCATGGAGAAATGGTGCATGTTAGAAGCTTGGAGTTCTGCCTCCCCTGGGTCTGGAGACTCCGGGGTCCAGGCCTAGAGACTCCAGGGCCTTGGACCGGAGACTCCAGCCAGGTCTCCGTGTAAGTGTCCGCCCCCTGGCGATCTCTCTAGGTCCACGTCCGGAACTAGACCCGGAGTCCTGCATCCTCTCTGGAGATTCCAGCAGTACCAGAAACTGCGGCCGTGGTCACCAGAAACTCCGGGGCTGGAGTCCGGAGACTCCGGGGCTATCTCTAGCCTGGTCTCCGGGGTGGCTCGGTTTGCTCCCAGTACACCCCTGCGGAGTCCTGACCGAAGTCCGGCCTCCCTCACCAGAGACTCCGGGGTTAGTGATGGTGCAACTATTATTTTTCTAGGGGGGGGGGGGTATATACCCAGCTTCTTCTCCAAGTGAAGGCTACGACTTCAACTCTCTCTCCTCTATTAATGCCGAGCTCCAACTACCTAGATCTCCCTCTCTATCCACTCAAACTTGTTTCCGTTTGGGGATTTGAGGGAGGAGACCTAGTCCTAGCTTTCCATCAAAGGGATTTGTGCTTCCCCACCATTTGTGTAAGTTGTTGTTGCTCTAGGGTTTAAGGAAACCATAAATTGAAGAAGTCACCCTTCATAGCTCATCCTCGTGTGTAAGAGCTTTGAGGTCATCTTGGGAGCCTCCAATTCAGTTGTGGAGAAGTGCCCCAAGGTTTTGTACAAGGTTTCAGTCGCCACCTTCAAGGTCACGTCATAGTGGATCGTGTGCTTACCGCAAGGAGGGTGCTCGGGAGAATAGGGTGAGGCCTTAGTAGCACTGGTGGTCTTAGTACTGCCCACCCCTCCAACGGAAACGTACTTGTAACACCCCGTCCACTCCTGGGCCCGGGGGGTGTCACTCCTGGCAGCTTAATAGGATATTTAGACTGGCCCCACAGACCAACACTAGTCTTTTCTGCGCACTTTGTCCTCACTCATGTGCACCCGGATACCCACTTCCCGGTCGGTCACCCATCCTAGAATTGCTCTAGGCCAAGCACGTTTAACCTTAGAGTTCTTTTCGAATGAGCTTCCGGAAAAGAAGTTGCAACTTGTTGATATGGGTATCCTATCAATCCTATTAAGCCATGTGCCTGGATCTCACATACACCTACCCTTTAGAAGATCGATGCCCTCATCGATCAAGCACACCCCAGGAATGTTCCCTCTTGGCACGTGTCTGTGTGTCCAGTGCCGGCACATGTGCCATGCCGTGTCCACTCCGGGCCACACGCGCCATGCTCCACATGTCCCGCCACTGACCCGCACACACCTGTGTAATCGCAAGGGTCGGCTCTGATACCACTTGTAACACCCCGTCCACTCCTGGGCCCGGGGGGTGTCACTCCTGGCAGCTTAATAGGATATCTAGACTGGCCCCACATACCAACACTAGTCTTTTTTGCACACTTTGTCCTCACTCATGTGCACCCGGTTACGCACTTCCCGGTCGATCACCCATCCTAGAATTGCTCTAGGCCAAGCACGCTTAACCTTAGAGTTCTTTTCGAATGAGCTTCCGGAAAAGAAGTTGCAACTTGTTGATATGGGTATCCTATCAATCCTATTAAGCCATGTGCCTGGATCTCACAGTACTTCTCCTCAAAAGGAAGGAACTTCAGGAAAACATCTTCGTGTCCCCTCTCGGTGATTTCTATCCTTTAATCCTTATTATTGTTATTAGCTTGCTTGCTTGTCACTTAGGTTCTATCACTTAGTTGCACATCTAGAGAACCTACTTTGTGTCAAACCTCAAATTGAAAAGTAGTTAAAAATTGAGTAGCGCCTATTCACCCCCCTCTACCTGCTTATACCGATCTTTCAGTAGAGATTGAAAGGATTTGGGGAAAGACCAAGTCGCCATATGCGGTGCGATATTGAGGACAAAGACATAGGGTTTTACCCAGGTTCGGCCCCCTGTAGGGTAAAGACCTACTCCTGCTAGATTGTATTATCTACGAGTGGATTACAAGGGTGGCGAGTTCGGCGGCTAGGCAGCGAGTCGCTTGGATGGGATATCTTAGGGAGGTTTATATAGAGGGTACATCAGTAGGGTTTACAGGATTACAACCGAATCAGTTAAGGCTTCAGAGGATTTGACCTAATCCAACTTGGTCTATCTACGCTTCTAGGCCTCCAGCTTCTAGTCGCTAGGCTTATCTTTTATTCACTTTCCAGTCACCGTTCCTACAGGCCCACTCACAATGGGCTTGGGCCAGTCGAAATGTCCTTCTGGGTATATCCCGATTGGCATATCCCCATCAGGTTCTGACTCGGAAGTTCATCGGGTCAAACAGTTATGTACCTTTTAGTAGTTTGTAGGGATTCTGGTAAACGTGCCCGGTACACTCGATGCACTGAGACTAGTTAATTGATGTTAGGCATACACAACGCTACCTAATCAAACTCGAGTCCCCATACTCGAATTTGGTATAAGCTAGGTAATTCGAATCATGTCGTGGAGGCCTTAATGAGCCGAATTCCAATTCAAAAAGTATGTACCTAGCGCGCTCGTCAGGATTTTTATCACACCGTAGGTGTGGTATTGTCTGGTAGAGCACAGTGGATGCAATTGCCAGGCCATCAGATGGAATCTGTAGGTCTTATCTTTGTGTTGTAGATACATCATCTGATTTTTGTCATAGCGGCTACGATTCGGGTGGTCAAGGAGATGTTATCTCTGAAATCGACACTGGTTTATGATGCATAGCGAGCAAAGTTGCCAGACATTCGGTTGATACAAGTGAAGAATCGACATTATGGATGCATTCAACACAACAGAAAATGATGTAAGTCTTTGTTTTTATGTGGTACGCGAGCAGTGCTCCCTATGGGAGTACCACTGAGTGTTTGTTCGATTCAGAGACTCAAGAAGAGACTTATAGTCGTCGTTTGCACGATCATCAGTTGTGATAGTGATCCGGAAGTGCTTCAGATGACTACCAGTTAAAACATTCCTTGCCAATGATTTGAAAATGCTTTGAATGGTTTTGCGGATGTAATCGATGCATGCGCTTCTCTTTATTTTTGAATATGTGATAAGAAGTCCCTATAGGAGTATCCCCCGAGTACTTAGTCGAATCGTGGATTTGAGTAAGGACTTGGTGCATTTTCATCCCTCCATAAAAGGTTACGTCTTTGTTGGAATGGACCCGGAAGTTCATCGGGTGCACATTTAGCGCTCTAGTTTGGAGTAGCCCCCGAGTGTCTGGCAGAGTCATAGATTCGGGAAGAAAGTCGAGTCTTGTATCTTGCAGGCGCATTCAACAATCTTGTAGGCATTCACTAGACCCCGAAAGTCATCCGACCAACGCACCTGAATAGGAGTAGCCCACGAGTGTTTGGCCGAGTCATATACTTGGTCAAATACTCAGATCTTGTGACTTTTGGATGCTAATCTCTTCATGGCACCCGAGGAGATACTTGACTCAGTTGTGTGTTTGTGGGTTCATTCAAAAGTGTTGTCTAGTCCTTCCAAAGGATGTGGTAGATTTTGAATGATTGATGATGTCAAGGATGACGTCTGGTGAGCTCAACTGTTAGGCTAAGTAGATGATGGGATGCAACAGTGTGGGCCCTAGCATTAAAGCTGACCAAACTTGACCACACGTCACGTGAAAAATGGGATTTTTAACAACAGTTCCTCGGTTTGTGTGCGTAGTGAAGTTACTACGGCAACACTTTATATCTCGCCGTCTATGTGTCCTCCTGGGTGTGCGCCACGCGTCCTTGATTGCTATCCCATGGCCAGGATTGACCCCGCTGGCAGTATAAGGAAAAAGGATGGGGCACAATAATTATCCCCATTCTCTTCATCATCTTCATCTTTCTCCTTTCCTTGCCCTCCACCATTGCCATTCTCCTTTGCTGCCGTAGACATAATGAGAGTATTCCCAGTGCCTTGAAGAAAAATCATGCTGCCATGAAGAAGAAGCATTGTCGTGATGGTAAAGCCCGAGAAGACTAGATTAGCGGGTTCCAACATTGCTGCCTCCCCTAAGAAGAAAAGCACCGCTACAACAAGGGTTACCAATGGTGATTGGTGGCTCTCTATTTGCAAGACCATAGATTTGCGCTAGCTGCGACAACTCAGATTGATCCTTCCTACAGAGGAGGACCATGTGATCCCTGGCCTAGAGGTAATCCCTAACCCCCTCTTGGGTTTAGGGTAATGTTTATGATATTTGTGTTGCATGGTTTTTCTCTCCCAGCCCACGAGTTTCTTTGTGGGATGCTTTTCCTCTATGGTGTCTAGTTGCATCAGCTAACACCGAATTTGATTCTACACATTGTGTGCTTTATCACCCTTTGCGAGTGCTGGCTTGGAACTGCGCCACACTTCAGGCTCTCGAAGAAGCTCTACTCCCTGAAGAGGCAGTCGAGTACCCAAGGTCCCTATCCTATTGGCGGGAGCGGCATATCCATTTGAGGGGGATGCAGTACTTTGCCTTCAAGATTCTTGATTCTGACCAAGGATGGAGGGCCAAGTAGTTCTATATTCGAGACCAGAAGATGGGCAACCATAAGTATGGGTTGGCGCCTTTGGATCCAGGCTCCAAGGTGAAGAAGAAACACTCCTAGAGGAATTAGGTGCCACCATGTGAAGAAATACTCGAGTGAAGGACCTGCAGCTGATTGCTGGGCAGTAAGTGGATGGGATCGACATCACCCGCACCTACCTCCAGTGTCGCATTCAATCGATTCAAGCCAGGGCTCACCCCATGTGGTTGTATACTGGCCCATCATACCCGACGCGCTGTCTGGTGGAGAACATGTTTTCAGATGATCTTGAGAAGAGGATAAAAACTCTCACCAGCCTCACTGGAGACGATAAACTACTAAAGGAATCGTCGGTCGCTCCATACGACATGAGCAAGAAGTTGCCCAAGGTAACGATTTTGCATGTTTCTTGTGTTTGCTTTTTCTTCCTTGTAGTATGGTTATCTATTGGTTCTGAGTTTGTCATTGGTTGCAAAATCAGAAGGTGAAACCATCGTTTTGCACCCTTGCTGGAGAAATTTGATGTAGCCGAGGGTGCTAAACCGGATGAATCACACTCAACTGTTCCACCCACCGATACCGATGACGGGGTTAGCCATGAGGGAACCCGCAAGCGGAGTCAGAGTGAGGACTCGGACGCCTCAATGCCTGAAGAATGCCTGAAGGGTTTAAGGGACCCAACACATCTCCAGGTGCATCAGAGCCTATTCTAGTAGTGCCACTTCGGGCCACACCTCTAGCACCTTTACTAAGAAATTCATGGACAATATTTTTGCTCTCGACGCCCTTAGCTCGTTATTCTTTTGTTTGCTTTGCATCTTTTGATTTGTTTTCCTATTGGCTCAGAATAGTATATGCTCGTATTTTGTAGTAGCTTGACACCTGAAGGCAATGTTCTGCAAAAGGTCGAGGAGGGGGTCGTGGACTCAAAAGCTGCTAACTCAAATGCGATTATGAAAAAATCCACTGCCATCGAGTCTTTGGCCCGGCGCTAGCTCCTCCAGTTCCTCCCATCTCTGCATTCACAAAACGTTCATCACCCAGTCCTCCCCAAGGATCCTTCTGCTTACACAGATGAACACGTAAGTAATTCCTTGTATTTGAGCACTCGAAGAGCCTCCAAGTCACTTTTATAGCTTATGTTTTTGTTTCTTGGGGCCAACAAATTCAGGTGCATTGCAGCCATTCCTTCTCTATGGTGGATAAGGGTCGCCGGTACATCTAGGTGGAGAGAGTGGAACCAGCTGCAAAGTGAAGTTCTTTGTCCTTTTGTTGTGAATATGCCGATATTTGGTATCTTCTTATGCTACTGTGTTTTGATTCAGTCGAGAATAATGAGGACTTGCATCTGATTGAGATGCTAGATAAGCAGCTTGGAGATATCGAGAATGCGGCAAAGAGCACCAAGGATGCGCTAGACTAGGCCAAGGCGGAGGTGAATCAACATGAAGATGGGCTCTATGCACAAGCCGCTAGGTGCGAAGAAGCACTTAGTGCCCAGCTGCTGGCTTCATCTCAAGCCTTGTAGGGTGAGTACATCCCTGCGATTTTTGGTTTCAAGTGTTTTCTTTTCTTAATTGCTAAAATTTTCCTTGTGTGACTTTTGTATGCCGCTGAGATCCCATTTGACCGTGGCACCTAGACGCGAGTCAATCCCCTATCTGATGTTGTTGCATCAGTCGAGGATCGTAGCACGTATTTTAAGGAAGTACTAGTGAAGTCCAAGAGCGTTCTTGGATGTTTCCACAAGGAGGTCTTCCCGAAGGCTGCTACCCTCCAGGATGTTGGAGAACTTGTGGATGTCGTCCACACGGTCGAGGATTCGATGAAATCTTTCAAGAAGACCCAGATGGCGACTGGTGCAACCTTAGACTTGATGGTGGTGACCGTGCACGGTACGGAAGTGGGTCTCTAGAGGTATCTTTTCCATGCAGATGATAGCTGATGGCCAAGAGGTAGAGATCCACCCCTTTCTCAAGAAAGCGAGGAAGCATGGACTCCAAGTGGTGTCCTTGGTTGAAAAGTATAACAAGGAGAGGAAGCATCTTGATGTGGCTGGCACACCGATAGACGCTGCCAAGCCTTCTGACACTATATCTTAGACTGGCTGTAGTAGTGTAGCGTCATTGCTGCTTCCTTTTGATTATTGTAAAGGACGCAATATTTTGACGTATGTTCCCAGAAAAAAGTTTCAGTATTATCAATAAATGTTGCCAAATGTTGCTTTTGCCTATGCTCATGTGTGTTGGTTTTCGAGCATATGACTCGAGTATCTTATCACGTGGTTGGGAACTTCTTCTAGATGCCTAATTGGTGTCTCCTTGTGTAGGACACTGCCCGTGCTTTGGTTGATGAGATTCCTTCGATTCAGGTGTAGCTAGCAGGAAGAGTGCGAGAGTTGTGATGAATGTGTGGCTTCATGACTAGGTGAAGGATTTGGAGAAGAAACCTCCAACTTCGAAGGGCTTTGCAGATGTGTGGAAATCGAAAGCTGATAAGCATGAGGCGTATATTCTTGATGAGGTGAAGAAGGCTAGCGAGCAACTTAAATGTAAGAACTCACTGAATCCCCGATTCTTGTTGTTACACCTATGTTGTTTTCTTGACTCATATCTTGATTTTATGCAGTTGTCAACCGCAATCCTTGGGATGAAGAGAGTTGCATCAAGATTCGGCTAAGCTTCACGATCCATGATCAATTGTAGGTTGTCGGGTACTTATGGACGGATAGGGATCAAGGCCATACATTTTCTACCCTCCATGAGTGCATCCAGCAGGTCCTTAAGCACTATATGGATGCTCGCAGGATATTGGCCATAGTGTATGAAGTAATGTTCCCTTTAGATATAGGACCTACCAGTTCCTTGGGCTTGATGCAGAAGTTTGGCAATCACAATAAAGTTGTGGTGTTTTTCTATGCACAATTTGTGGCTAGAGCACACATGGTGTTAACATTTGTTCAGGTGCATCATCCACAACTGGACCTAGGTGCTATTGCAAGATATCTTCCTCCCATGGTGGATGGTTCAGATAGGCATCTACCTTTGCACATAGAGGCGCTGCTCTGACAATCGGTATAGTCTACCACTTTTACATGTGCGAACATATTTTCCTCCAGTGTCAACGGAACCAACCGAGAGGTTAGCGAGTGATATGTGTTGTAATCTACACATAATGTAAATAGTGTAAAATTTGTGCAACATGTAAATAATATTCGCCTATTAGCTTGCTGTAAGTTGTTTTATTGTGCTAGACCTTTTCGTTAGCTCGACATCCTTAGTCTCAGTACCTTGCAAACCTGTCAACTAGGCTGCAATTAGGTTAGAGTTTTTAAGGATTTGACATTTAGGCAGAGTCAGCTACTCAGGCTGTCACGATGGATGTTTGAGTGTGTCGAGTTAGGGTGCTCGAGGAGGTGTAGCCCTCGAGTGGAATATGCATGAAAAGTAAAAAAAAGGAATAAATTGACTCTCAGTAGAGGAACTTATATTTATGAATAGTAGGTCGCATATACATATTTTGTCTGAGTAGCCTGGCTAAGTGTGCCCCCGGATTAACCATTCGAGAATCCCTATTATGCATAGCGCCACGGTCCCATGACTAGTCTGTCGTGGCACATAACCAACAAGTATCATTACATCATCTAAAACATAACAAGTAAAACCAACAATAATGCCACTATGGCTATACCTTACATGATCCTGTCGGGCTACTCCAATTATCATCAGCGAAACTTCAAGAAGCATAGAGTCCGAGTCATGATGTAACCCTATAGGCAGCTGACTAGGAGAACTTCCTAGCTCACATAGTCGTCAACGTCACCTTCCTCTCTGCCTTCCTTCTGAAATTCTGACCAAATAAATAGCTAGGGACAATTCCAGTGAGTACGTTGAATGTACTTGCAAACCACCTTAAGAGGATAACAATAAAAGGATATGCAATATGACTGTGGTAGTAGGAGGGCTCCATGAGAGGTTCTTCTCTACATTAGTTTCTCTTTTAGATATAGCATCTCTATATCTTTGTTGAAAACCTTACTAAAACATTTTAAAACATTTGAGATTGAAATCCACTAGGTTAGGGTCACCCATTTTTCCTTCCTTCCGGTCATTCTATGACCGAACCTCTTTCCTTCCTTTTTGACTATTTCATGGTCAAATCATTTCCAAAGATTCTTTTCTTTTCCAAAATCGTTTTAAAATCCAAAACCAACACCGCTATGCAGCAACCTTTGCAATTGTCGATGACCACGGACACGGCTATTCGAATAGGTTTACAGTCAATATAGTTCGTACACTTTACCCACACCATCTGGGTACCCTTCCCTGATCCCTCATTGATCATGGGTCGAGTAACCGATCAGCACTCTGAGGATGCTACTGTAGTATAGGCCCTACCTTATGAGGTGTTCCTCTAGAGACTGGGATGCTAGGTACCTTCATAAGGCAACCGGAGCGCATTCCTCCCCTTTGGATATACACTTTCAATGAGGGGCTCATAGTATCGTTCAGCTGCCTACATAGACGGTTCACATCTCCCGTAGGGCATTGCTCTAGCAGATGACCATTTCTGTAAAGGAGACCCAACATTCGAGGGAGATGATACCTTATAAGTAGTTGCAAGGTATCCCATACCAGAGTAAACAAACTTCAAGTCTAGCCCCGTCCCATTTCAGGGTAATGTGGTTGCATGGTTTAGTTCTTCTAGCAAATTACATAGAAACAAGTGTGTTTTTGTAAACATTTTTCATCCTCTTTCTTTCAGCATTTTTTGTAAAACGAAAACCTTTCGTCTTTCGAAAAATTCTCTTGATAAGGCAACCTTACCAAGGTTTTACTATAAAGCCTTTTTGTAAACATGCCGAGGGTTCCCAACCTAAAATTTTGCTTTGGCTAAACAGGGTTTCCAAGGGGTTATGGTGTAAACCACAAATCCTACCATACTAGGGGACAAATAGGTGTCAACAAGGGTTGTACTTAATAATACCATAGTGTAATAGATTGGAGGAGCCAAGCCACTACCATATATAGATAACAATAAAATAAAATAATGCAATTTGCATAAATAGGTAGATGAAACATGCATAAGTAAAATAATAGGACAAGGCTTATGAACAAGTAGGCGGCTTTCCTATGACCAGCAATATGTCCCTGGACCTATCCTTAGAAAACCAATAATAACCAATATCTTTTTCTTCTTGACATCGAGGCAATGGCAACTATCATTGTCACGGATCTCAGATGCAAACAAACAAGGTTCCAAAATCAACACAAGGCAAACAACACAAGTACAATATAGTAATAAATTGAACAAGACATCAATACACTTCAGTAGGTATTGTTAGCACCGAAATCATAGCAATTGGAAACACCTCAATTGTTATAATTAACTTTTCCAAAGATTTAAATATTGAATACTACTTAGAGAGGGGGTTTTACGCCATGATCAAGATCTATATGATACCAATGTATATAATGCTATCAATACATAGGTAATGAAATAACAAAGCCATGAAACGTGGTTTCATTATTTACAACTTTTATTTATATAGTTATGATTTTTCTAGTGTAAATAACCCTTGTTTTGGTAGTTAATTCACCAGAAAATATGTGTAAATCAAATAATAATTTCCTCTTAGGGTTTGGAAGACACATGAGTACTGGTTCACTGAGACTTGGTTTTGCTTCAAAATAATTATCAGAATTCCCTTGGGAAAATCCAAAAATCAGTTCTACAAGAAATTTGCCTTTTTCATCAGATTTAATACACTTATCCAATTGGCATAAGACCAAAAAACACCAGCTAGTAATTACCAATACCATTCTGTAGAAATTGGTCTTGCTATTTTTAGAGTTGTAGAACTCTATCTATGATTAATTGAGTCAAATTACTGTAGTCAGTAGTATTTAATTCATAAGAATTCATTAGTTGCTCAGTAAACTATGAGATCCTAGGGTTTGGTATACCTTGTAGTACCACATCACAAAGAAGTGGACTCAACTCAAAATATGTGGTATATCTACTTAGAGAAATTCTTGAAGTCATAACTGAGGTGTTATTGTTATTTTTATTACTGTAAATCTACATATCACCATGGTATGAGTCCAAGGACATATGATAGCTATCTGATATAGATAACAGTACAATTTGGGTTCACATCATTAGGGATCTAAAACTTTAGATATTGATTTATGATTTAAAAAGGAACTTTTTAGGAGATTAAATCCCAGAAAATTAATAAATTTATTTTGGGTTTAGTAGATGTTCTACATGTTGTAGAAAACATGAATGTGCATGTAAAAAATATCATCTAGATAGTTCTGGGTATTTTCCATTTTCTTATGGATTAAAACCTAGCAGTAGATTTTAGACAGAATAAATCATTTAACAGAAAAAGTGAAAGGGAGTTCGTGGGCCAAAAAGTAGTTCTGTGGGTCGCGCGACATCACATTTGGCCCACTTGGGTGGAGCCACGTATGGGAGTGGATGGTTCAAATTGGACTAGGTGGGACCAAGTGATCAGCGGTAGAGGGGCAATGAAGGGGGTACGGGGCATCGTGGAACGTCGGATTAAGTCCAATCAATGGCTTCGGCTTGTCTTCTATCTAGCGGCACGCCTACGGGGCGGAAACCATATGAAGGCAGATGGAGGTCCTAGGAGCTTACTAGAGGGCTCGCCGGCGAGCATGGAGTGGTAGAGGTGACACAGAATGCAACGAGATCTTGGGAATGGGCGTCTATAGTGCTTTTGGTGTAGATCTAGGGTTGCACGCGTCATGGGAAAAGCTTGCTCGGGTGCTTGCCGGGGCACGTCCTAGCTGCATGCCAGTAGAGAGGAGGTTTAGCGGGTGCTAGGGCCCTAGGACATGCACGGGAGGCCTTGTCTCCGCTGCAGGTGCTCGAGAAGTTCGGACTCGCTGGGGGAGGTCCGCTTGGAGATGTCATGGAGGCGATAGTCTCATGGGAGGGGTAGGTCAAAGAGAGGGAAGTAAGGATAAGACAAGAACGGGAGTAGGGAGATCAAGACCCATGGCTACTTGCATCCTCTTTGCATGCCCGAGAGGATGAATCTTCCATTCCATGGCGAGGGAGGGCAAGTGTAAGGGTGGGAGCTCCAGGGAGGACAAGAGAGAGGTGTGAGAGTGGAGTGAAGGTAGGTGGGAGCACTGAGGGGGCCTGAGGGCTTAAAACCTGAGAGGTGAGGGTCTATGGTGGATTAAGCTCATGGAGAGGATGGGGAGGAGGGGTGGCCAAGGAAGTAAGGATAAGGATAAGACAAGAACGGGAGTAGGGAGATCAAGACCCATGGCTACTTGCATCCTCTTTGCATGCCCGAGAGGATGAATCTTCCATTCCATGGCGAGGGAGGGCAAGTGTAAGGGTGGGAGCTCCAGGGAGGACAAGAGAGAGGTGTGAGAGTGGAGTGAAGGTAGGTGGGAGCACTGAGGGGGCCTGTGGGCTTAAAACCTGAGAGGTGAGGGTCTATGGTGGATCAAGCTCATGGAGAGGATGGGGAGGAGGGGTGGCCAAGGATTGGGCAATGGCGGCGGTGGAGAGGTCATGTGTGGCCTAGTGCATGACCAGAGATGGACATGGGAGGTGTTGCAGCTGTTGTTGCTTTAAAAGAAGGAGATATTGCAAGATATGGATGTCTCTCCCTTGTTTTTCTTCCAAGCACAAAAGGACAAGAAGTTAGGGTTTGCTACAGTACCATGCTACATTGGTTTTGACCAGAGCGGAGGGTGTGCGTGCTAGTGTGATAAGTGGCCAAGATTTCTGATGGAGTGGATCAAGAGTGTTTCGTTTTGCCATATTTAAAATATGTCCATGAATTAAGATCATGTACTAATTCCCATTTTTATAACTTGGCAAGGTGGAGTGAAGATTCTAGGGAAGGGTAATGTCAATACATACCTTGGGAATTTATTTGGGATTTTCTCATGATTTTAGATCCTTTTATTACCATGTATTCATAAAGTGCTGAAATTGTTTTAATGAATTCATTTGAAAAAAATTAATTGTACAAAGTGTGTTTTTTGTGTGAGATTATCCCAATTACCATATCACACATTGGGGAATTCCCCAATATTTATTGAGGGATAAAAGTATTTAAAACATACATTTTCTCATTTTTTGCCATTTAAGAAGAAGGGCAAAAACAAATAGTAAAACTGCTAAATAATATTTAACTTTTAAGTGGTAAGATAGTGTACATAATATAGGTCTCAAATGTGCTTAGATTTGAAATAGTGTTTTGGAGAAAAGAAAACTTTCTTCAATAGAAGGAGTTTAAAGTTTTTGTAAAAGAGAAGGATTAAATTGTTTTAGGCCAAAATAATTATGGAAAGCATTTATTAAAACTTTATCTCCATGATAGATGATGGACACAAAGTGTAACTATCATTTTCAGCCTTGGGTTTTGAAAATGAAACTTGATTTTGAAGAGAATAAGAAATAAAGTTGGAAAAAGGGAGCTTGAGTTAGAATATTTTTATACCATCAAAACCATGTGAGATTAAGGGGCTCAAAGATCTCATTGGATAATGGGATAGATGGATATATATACCAAGTGATGTATATCAGCATGGTGCAGAGGATCAACATTGATAAAGGTTGGGTGCACCTAGGATTGATGCCAAACTTTGTAGAGAATAAGGGTGTCAAAGCAGATTATTATTTAGCTTCCAAAACTATGTGGGTTTAAGAAGCACAAGGCTCAAGTGTGGGTTGATGGACCATGTTTAGTACATCACAACCATGCAAGGATCTGGTCAAAAGAGGATGGCATGGAGATGGGAGCTTCTGCCAAAGTAGGCATGATGATAAGATTTGCAGAAATAGATTATTTTCTTGCCCGCAAAACCATGAAGAACAAGTGGGTCAAAGGATGATCTGTTCAAGGGAAAGAGTGAGATTCTGAAGTACTTAGGATGGTCTGAAATATATTTCAACTGCATTCCCAAAAATTCACAAGGGTTAGTATAGGTAGGGACTCAAAGATGTGATGTTGATAACAGTTCTAGACTCCTTAAAGATGTGATGTTGATAATAGTTCTAGACTCAAGGATTTGGGTTTTTTGACTAGGGTACAAGAGTTAATGTTTTTGAGGGGTTGCAAGGTTCCAAACTCATAATCCAATGGATTATGTTGAAAAGTAGGTTAAGTAGAATGGATTCAAGCTTAGAGTTGGTCTCCATTGCTCTGGAAGCTGCTAAAAAGAATTAACTCAAAACTGAGCTAGTTTGGTAATTAGATGGTCATCCTAGTGGCTAGAGATCAAGATAAGCTTGGGAATGTTGGTGGAAAGGTTCCTTGACCCAAGAAAACTATATGTGAGTGTAGAGTCCCACATAAGTATGAGAATATAATGGGTGCATTTCCTTAGATCCATAGATAATGATCTTGATCAGGGTTCCCAGTGGTCATCTGGTAATAGGGAGGATGATAGTCCTTCAATTAGGGCTTAGATGTTATCTTTTCAAGGGGTGCCAGGGTTGCATTGTTGGATTGGTTTAGTTCCTAGAGGCTGAGCTCCTAGAGTAGCTCATACTACTTCCTACTCAAACAATTTCAGACAATCTGAATTTAGACAGCAGATCAAGGCACTTCATACCAAGCATTTCAAGAAAACTATTCTACAAGCACCAACAAGGTAGAGCAATCAACACACAACAGTTGTACACCTATACAAGAATTTTTTTGCTCCCCTAAATTTTTACACTCTGTACCACTAATAGGGTTACTGAAGGTGGGGTGTTACACTAAGTAGCCTTTTTGAAAAGTAAAAAGCTCTAAGTGTAGAAATGGCGCACCTACGTGACATTTCAGAGGTTGGAGTATGTGAATCCTGTTTTTAAGTCCTTGAGGCGATAGGTGCCACCTGATATTACTTCCTTCACAATGTAGGGTCCCTCCTAGGGGGATTCTAGCTTGAGGTGGCCCTTTTGAGTCGTAGCATGAGGTCTCCTTTAGAGAAGGACTTGGGCCACCATCGACGGTTGTGGTAGTTGCGGAGGTTCTATTCATAGACAACTGAAGGGGCAGAGCTGATGTCACATGCCTCATCAAATATACCGACAACATCTTCAAGTGTCGTCATAGCATCGGTCTTGTTGTAGGCGATGACCCGAGGGGCGTTGTGCTGCATCTCAGTCAGTAGCACTAGTTTTGCGTCATGCACCCTGAAGAATGATGTGTAGCCCGTGATGTTGTTCAGAGTTATGCGGAGGCTCCATAGCACCTAGGGTACTTCCTCAGGCCATGCTCCATCTGCTCTCTCGAGGGGTCGTAGGAGATGCTTCTTAATGCCATTGCAGACGAGGTCCTTGTCCTTTGGTTTTGTGGGTGCAGGACTGAGGCATAGTTGACGTTGATCCCCATATTCTCACAGAAGCCTTGGAATCCCTTCGACATGAAGTTGCAGTCATTATCGGTGATGATATTGTGTGGCACCCTGAATCTAAAGATGATGGACTCGAAGAACTTCACCGCGGAGGTGCCTCTTTGGTTGGTGATGGGTAGTTCCTCGATCCACTTGGTGAATTTTTCGACTGCGATGAGGAGGTAGACGTGGCTTCGTTGTGAGGATTTTTGTAGCTTGCCAACCATTTTGAGTACCCATTGTGCGAAGGGCCAAGCTAGTGGTATCAGATGTAGTTCTGAGCCTTCTACGTGCGGCTTGTCCACGAATCTCTGGCAAGCGTTGCACTTTGGAGGCACCACAACAGCAACTCAGCACATCAGATGCCACTATGGCCAACATATGCTTGAGCGAAGCATTTAGAAAAAACTGAAACATTTGATTCTATCATCTTCCTAGCAACGAATCTAGGAATCAAGTACATGTGTGTTCATTTCCAGAAATGACAGGAAACAAATCATTGTTAAGACAACAACATTTTCCACATAGCAGATCACAAGGGTAATAGCTCAAACATAGTCTAGCATGCTTAATTTATCTTCTAGGTAGCAGAGAACATTTTAAAATAATCATTTTTCTAAGTTATTTGATTAGGAATCATTTAATTACTAGCAAGGAAACTGCCAGCACATGTCCAATATATGCATGCCATAGGTTTAGTACATCATGCATATCATAATCATGAATTCAACTAGCAACAAATCATCTAGGACTAGCAGTATATGCACAATCAACCTGCATACAAGTCCATGAACAAGCTATAAATCTAGTGTTTTGTTAATACACATCAATGTTTGTATCATGAGATGCTTAAGATTAAGAATGAGTGAAATAGAAATATGACTGAATGTATTCAGTCAACAACCATGCACATATATTTGCATCTTTGATTAGGGAATACAACATGTAGTATTTGTTTCAAAGTAAAGGTGTTAGAAAGGACTGAAAGTAATCATCAGGTATGCTTGATCAATCACTTAAACAAGATCATAATCTAGTTTGTACTGTAGGAGAACATTATGAACAACACAACATAAATCTGTATAGGTTGCAAGAAAATGAATCTATCTCAAATAAGTGACATGGACAAGGATCAGGTTAGAACTCAAGTTCTAATCTGAATTGGATCATCATGCTTTGAAGCATACTAAGTGTGTACTATTATATAATAGTAGGTGTAAACTAGTGTAGCAACATTCTGTAATTAAATATTATTGGATCCTAGAAATCAATGAAACACCCATCAAATCAAATGAGTTGAGATCAATTTATATTTGCATACTTTAACTCAAATCTGATCTATATCAAGTGAAGTATATGGCTAGTCTTACCAAGTACCCGTAGCATAGTACTTCATCATTTAATCAGCAAGGTCATGATCTAATCAAGCACCATGCATTTATATCAATTAAACTGTAGTATGACTAGCTTAAGCCAAAGATATTAGGGATGAGTAATTCATCCAAGTTGAGGAACCGGACTTGGCAGTGTCTCGTCACACTCATATAATCACCAGTAGATCACAAAACAGCATCACAACCAGGAAATCACCATAACCCTACTAGGCTTACATTAGTTCACCATCTCGAAGGCCGGTCACATAATACCTAAATTTGAGAAGAAGAAGAGGGAGAAAGAACATAGCCACAATAATAGATAAAAGGTTTGGTGTCGAGGTTGTGCAGCTGCAGAGCCATCCTGCCGGTGTTGGAGTCGACCACCAGCACAACAAGGTCCAGAGTCGAAGGACACCAGGTTGCAACCATGGTCACCGGCGAGGGTTTAACTCGTCAATGCCCATTGTTATGGACTTGGATTTTGGAGAAGGAGGGAGCGCTAGAGGCATCAGTCGGCTAGCAAACAAGCACAAAGGGATGCAAGGTTTACCCAGGTTCAAGCCTCATAGAGGTCCCTACTCCTGCTTGTCTGCTATTGTGATTGTCTTCCTCGCTGCCCCTCCTAGCCTTTATATAGATAGTCTAGGTCTCGGGTAGCAGGTCGAGTCAGTTACAGATTAGGGTTCGCCTTTTGAACTTTCTATCTTAAGATTCTTCTTGTCTCGCAAGCAATCAATGAGTCCGTGGGCCACCCGAATTCTGCATTGGGTCTTGGCAACACTATGGGCTTCTACCACATCTGGGTCATATATGCCAAACTCGAGTACCTGTAGGGTATACCCATGTCAGTAGCCCCCGAGTGTCCAGTGGAATCGCAGATTCGACTGGGGACTTTATGAAGTCTTTCGAGTGCATGACTGAGCATTTTTTCGAGTGTTCTGTTTGTGTCATAGGAATTGTTGATATACGTGCCTGATTTATCCAATGTATCAGTATCAGTTAACTTCCTTAGGGCAAAACAACGCATTCTACTCAAACTCGAGTCCTTGGACTTGAATTTGGAAAATGCTGACGTAATTCGACTCAGGCAAAGGAGGTCTTACAGGAGTCGATTTCTAGTGTATAAGTGTGAGCACTCGATGTGTTCGTCAAGGAATGTTTATCGTACCTGCTGGCACGGATATATTTCTGGTAGCGCGCAACAGATGCGTTGCTAGGCCTTGTTCAGGTCTTATCCTCACGCTGCAAGCGTGGCATCCAAAAGTTTGGTCATCACGGAGATGATTCGGGTGGCCCAGGAGACGTAGTCTCTTTGTAGGGAAAGTATGAGGCGGAGTCGCCATAATATTCGAGTGTGGATGTTATCAACACATTGTATGATGTACAAATAATCATAGGGTCCACGGCCAGCGCTCCCTATGGGAGTAGCCCCCGAGTGCCTGGTTGAGTCGAACACTCGAGCGGAGACTAAAAATCTTTTGCGACTGTTGTCGTCTTTTGTTGCTTATTTCAGTCGAATTTGCTTCTGGCACTCCCTATGGGAGTAACCCATAACTCATAATCGAATCGTAGATTTGAGTGATGGGATTGTCTTGAATGTTCATATACCTGCATAAAGATAATCGTAGGGTGCGCGACCAGCTCTCCCTATGGGAGTAGCCCCCGAGTGCTTGGTTGAGTCGAAGACTCGAGCAAGGACTAAAGTAGTCAAAAATTTCTTCTGCTGGAATCGATGACGTCAGTGCTAACGATGTGATGACCTCAGTTGCCTGCCTGGGCGGTTTTGACGGGACGTGACGAGCGGTGGGTCCCACTTTCTGACTTTGATTTGACTGGGCGTGCGTAATCTTCTGTTTTAACAACGTCTCCTCGATTTCAGCGTGTAATGGGAATAGTGGGGGACGGTTCGTGGTTCAGCTTCACCACGTGTCGATGGCAATGTGCGCCACGCGTCCAGTAGGGTTTCTGCTGGCCGTTGGATGGCATTTCACGGGGCCAATTCTTCGAGTTCCCCACATGCTGGGGAGCACTAGATGGTTCCACGGACGACGGCGCGACAGTCATCTTCGGACTCCCTGGAGGAACATGTGAGTGCCTTTCTTGCTGCGTCAGTCGATTTTATACTTTGTGCTGCCGCTGAACCTTTGTTTTTCTCTTGATGCAGCTTATTATGAAGGAAGCTGCCCGCCTGGCGGAGCAAGTCCTTGTCATGGGTCGACAACACGCTCTGCTGGAAAATCGCCATCGTGTCATAGAAGGTTAGTTTTGGCTTCGTGGAATTTATAAATTCGATTGATGATACACCTTGTGCTTTGTAGTTGAGCACAATGAACTTCTCCGTCGCATGACATCCCTCGAAAAGGGGCTTGCCATGGTGGATCAGAAGCACGATGAGGCAATCACAGGCTTGGAAGAGTCGCGAAAGCGTGAAGCGGATTTGCGCTCTTCTACCGCTGAAAGGGAAAAGTTGTTCAAAGAACATCTTTTCTCGATTTCCAAGGCCCTCTCAGCTAATTGTCAGTTTTGATTTGCATTGTTCCTTGTTTAATGTCATATTGATGTGCTAATACCTTGTGTATGTAGATGCTGGCGGCTTGATCTTTGACGCCCAGGACCTTCGCCGCGCAGATGCGTTCGTTGGTGTCGTTGCTTCAGTCGAGGACCACAACGCTTCCCTTTAGGGGACGTTGACGAAGGCCAAGGGTGTGCTTAGTCGCATCCGTGAAGATCTAACTCCCAAGGCTGAGCTGATTGAAAACCTTGAGGACCTGGTGGAATCCCTTGCTGGGGGTATTCCCATGGACTTCAAGAACTCCCAGCGGTGTGTTGGTGCTACCATGGAACTCGCGATGGCGCAGGCCCATGGCATGGAGTTGGATCCCTCCGCGAATTCCAAGGCGATGCCCGTCGGCGCAGATGGCCAACAGGTAGTGTTTGCTTCCTTCGCTACTGGCTGTGATAAATATGGGCCACAACTCATCAACATAGTCGCAAAATATTCTGCGCAGCTACAACGAGCGAAGAAGGCGGCAAATACTGCAGCATCAGGGGCTACCACCAGAAAGTCTGTGGCGTTAAAGGCTGCCACGGATTCGATGAGGCCTCCGAAGTCAAAGTCCAAGTCGAAGAAGCAAATTGCTCCTTACTTGCCAATCTATAATAGTTGTAGTTGTCTTTTGTTGAAACTATGCTTTTGTGGGAGTATCCCTGTCGAGACTTTGATGTGCTTGAATGCATTCATGCCTTTATCAATGTATTCCTGGTCCCTTATTGGCTTCTTGCTTGATGGTGATAGGGTACATCAAGTGATCCTTCAAGTGGTCCACGTGACTCTCCTCCTACCGATGAAACCACAGCGCAGCCGCGTTCAAAGGTGGAGGAACTGTCGGTGCTTTCGCGATTGCGCGACCATGTTAAGCAGTTGGAGCGCAAGTTGCCCATCATCCGTGGTAGCGCGGATCTATGGAAGTCGAAGGCGGATAAGGCCACTGCCCGTGAGGAGTATCTCTTGGAGGGAGTGGCTCAATTAAATGACCAGTCTAAATGTTAGCTTTCTGCCTTCTCATCTTTTCGTTTAATCAATCGCGGCAATGCCTTGTCTTCACACTTTGCTGCTTGCTTGGTGTAGTTGTTAGCGCTCGTCATCCGCAGGATGAGAAGGACCGGGTGGCTGTTTGAATGAACAACCTGACCCAGGAGCAGCTATAGGCAAGTGGGTACTTTTGGGTGGACCACGACCGTGCAGTTGCCTTGGCGACCCTGCAGGATCGTTCTTCTCGGGTGCTCCAATGCATGAAGAAAGCACAGTCATGCCTTAGGCACATTTACGAAGTGATGTTTCCTCTCGACGTGGTGCCTTCAAGTTTGATGGCTCTGCTGGCGAAGATCCAGGATATGAGGGCAGTCCGCGAGTGTGTACGACAACAGTTGGTAGCTGGTGCTAAAGTTGCGTTGTCGCTGGTGCGACTATATAGGCCATACGTAGATGTTGTGTCTGTTGCCGCTGGCCTACCGCCTCCACTAGAAGGATTAACTTGGAACATGGTTCTGCATTATCAGGCGGTTGATCGGCCAGCAGAAGACATCGTCGATTTCTTCGAGGAGCAGACGAATGTCCTTCTCTTATAATAGTAGCGTGATTTGTATCCTGCACATAATTGTATAAGTGTTGTAAAGTTCGTATGATTGCATTGTGTGTATTGAGGACCCGTTGATATGTGAAGAGCTTGTTAGCTTATATATTTTTCGAGTGTATTGTACTCTTCAGTTCCTTCTCATCAGCCTGATGTGTGTTTATCGTAGCACCTTGCCTACCTATCAGCTGCGCTGCAGCTGGGTTGGTGTTTATCAAGGGTTCGATTAGTGCGTCAGCTACTCAGGATACCGCGATTAGTTCGTAGAACTGTAAAGGGTGGCGCAGCCCCCGAGTGATGAAATTACAGGAAAGTAGAAAAATACACAGAGTTTCGGCGCACTTATCTTTATTTATTCGTAGAATAGTACGAGGTACAATGTGTGGCTAAGTAGCCTGGCTGAATAGCCTTATTTGTAATGTAAAAACGACTAAGGGTAGAAACGACATAGCCGAGCGACGTTCTAGGGGTTGTAGTATGCGACTCCTGTCTCGAAATATTTAAGGAGATAGGCGCCACCTGGGATTACTTCTGTAATCACGTATGGTTCCTCCTAAGGGGACCCGAGCTTGAGATACCCTTGTTGGTTTAGTCGCAGGACCAGGTCTCCTTCGACGAAGGACCTGGGGCGTAGCCTTCTGCTGTGGTAATTGCGGAGGCTCTGTTGGTAGATCATTGATCTCTCCGCTGCTATCTCACGTGCTTCGTCAAGGGGATAGACCGAATCTTCGAGTGCCAGTATTGACTCCTTCTCACTGTATGCGACCACCCGCGGGGCTTTGTACCGTACTTCAGCGGGTAGTACCGCTTTAGCACCGTGCACCAGGAAGAACAGAGTGTACCCTGTGGTGCTATTTGGAGTTGTGCGCAAGCTCCAAAGAAATGATTGCAGTTTGTTTGGCCAGCATCCAGCGGCTTGTTCGAGTGGTCGGAGGAGTCGTTTCTTGATTCTTCCACAGACGAGGCCGTTGGATTTTTCGAATTGACCGTTGGTCAGCGGGTGAGCTACCGAGGCATAGCTTATGTTGATTCCCAGGTTCTCGTAGAATTCCTGGAACTCCTTGGAGGTGAAGTTCGTCTCGTTGACCGTGATGATGCTATGTGGCACTCCAAAGCGGTAGACGATGGACTCGAAGAATTTGACGGCGATGGCGCCTGATTGATTTTTCACCGCATGGCTTCGATCCATTTGGTGAATTTGTCGACTGCAACCAAGAGGTAGACGTAACCTCCTCACGAGGATTTTGGGAGCTTCCCGACCATGTCGAGTCCCCATTGCACGAAGGGCCAAGCCAATGGTATTGGCCAGAGATCCGCGCCAGGCGCGTGAGGTTTTTCTGCAAATCACTGGCAAGTGTTGCAGCGCTGAACGATGTATTTGGCATCGCGCATGGATGTGGGCCAGTAGAATCTAGCACGTAGAGCTTTGGCAACGAGGGCATGACTGCCAGCATGGTGCCCGCAAGTGCCTTCGTGGATGTCGAGGAGGACGGCCCTTCTGTCCCCGTTCGAGACGCACCGTTGGAGTACTCCCGTGATGCCACGCTTGTACAGTTCCCTATTGATGAGGGCGGATGCCTTGGATCGTCGCGCGATGTGTCGCGTGTCAGTCGGATCATCTGGCAGCCTCTTGCTGAGTACATATGTGATGTAGGGTTGTGTCCAAGATGGCTCGATCATCATGACGCCCATTGGTCCTTCGAGTCCTATATCAAGCTCCAGGTCGTCGAGTGCCACTGGCTCGCTGGGTGGCGTAGCCCCCGAGTCTGTTGACGTGCTTTCTTTCTTCTCTGGAGCCTTGGGCTTGATGGAGCGCTCGCAGATGCGCTCGAGAAATACCCGAGGTGGTATGGGAGCGCAGGTCGAGCCAATATTGGCGAGTAAGTCTGCCTCTTCATTTCTTCTGCGACCCACATGTCGCAGCTCACATCCGTTGAAGTCTCCTTCGAGTGTATCGTAGAGGTCGCGATAGGCGATCATGTTGTCGTTCAGTGCGTCACACTTGTGCATCGTTTGATTGACCACATGTTTGGAGTTGCCATAGATGATGAGCCTTTTGGCGCTGCAGGCTTTCGCCATCCGCATCCCATGGATTAGGGCTTCGTACTCAGCTTCATTATTGGAGGCGGTGAACTGCATTCGCAGAATGTATTTCATCTTGTCTCCCTGGAGCGATGCTAGTATGACACCTGCGCTAGATCCGTCCTTTCGCTTGGACCCGTCGAAGTGCATTGTATAAAGGTAGGACATATCTGGCTTGTCGGGGAGCTGGCTCTCCATCCAGTGCACGAGAAAGTCCGGGAGAACTTGCGACTTGATCGCGTCGTGCTTCTTATATGTAATGTCTCGTGGAGACAACTCGATTACCTAGAGCACGACTCGTCCGGTGGCGTCAGGATTATTGAGTATATGCCCGAGCGAAGCGTCGTTTACCACCACGATTGGGTGCTCGTGGAAGTAGTGGCGCAGTCACCTGGCTGTCAAGAAGGCGCCATAGGCCAGCTTCTGGTAGTGCGGGTACCGCTGCTTTGTTGGTGTGAGCACCTCGCTGAGGTAGTATACTGGGCGCTGAACCCTGTGGACTTTATTTTCTTCGGCTCGCTCTACCACGAGCACAGTGCTGACCACCTGGTTGGTGGTGGAGATGTAGAGCAGTAGTGGCTCCTTTTCGCGAGGCATCACCAGTACTCGCGAAGTGGATAGTAGGCGCTTGAGGTCTTCGAGTGCTTCTTGTGCTTCGTCTGTCCACTCGAACTTGTCAGCTTTGCGGAGTAGTTGGTAGAAGGGCAGTGCCTTTTCACCCATTCGACTGATGAATCGACTGAGCGTCGCGATTCGTCTGGCCAGCTGCTGGATGCCTTTTACGTTCTTCGGCTTCTCCATGGTGAGTATGGCCTTTATTTTCTTTGGGTTTTCCTCGATCCCTCTCGCAGAGATGAGATATACGAGTAATTTCCCAGATGGTATGCCGAAGGCGCACTTGTCCAGATTGAGCTTGATCTGGTAGGGGTCGAGGTTAGTGAAGGTATCGCGGAGATCGTCCATTAACGTGGCCTCCTCCTTGGTTTTGATGATGATGTCGTAGACGTAGACTTGGATATTACGACCAAGTTAGTTCTTGAGGCAAGCCTGCATGCACCGCTGATAGGTGGCTCCTGCGTTTTTTAGCCCGAAAGGCATCATGTTGTAGCGGAACACACCAAAAGGGCGTTGTAAACGCCGTTTTCTCTTGGTCTTCCTCCTTCATTCGAATATGATTATAGCCTGAGTAGGCGTCGAGGAAGAAGAGGTGCTCGCGTCCCGTAGTGGAGTCGATTATTTGATCGGTCCATAGCAACGGGAAGTGGTCCTTTGGACAGTGCTTATTCAAGGAGCTGAAGTCCACGCACATCCGCTGGATGCACGTGTCTTTTTTAGGCACGAGCACTGTGTTAGCGAGCCAGGTGCTTCCCTTGATCTTGCGTATGAAATTTGTGTCGAGGAGTCTGTTGATCTCCATTCCGACTGCTTTTTCCCTTGGTTCACACAGTCGCCGTATTGTTTGCTTGACTAGCCTTGCGTCTAGATTTACGTTGAGTGAGTGCTCGGCTAATTTCCTGGGAACCCCTGGCATGTCCGCTGGACACGAGGCACAGATTTCCCAGTGCTCATGGAGGAATTTGACGAGCGCGAATTCCTATGCGGAACTCAAGTTGTTGGCGATGAGGGCCATCTTCGCCGGGTCCGTTGGGTGGACCTGGACATCTTTGTGTGCACTGACGAGTTGAAGGACAGATCGGGTGAACTTGGCCTGCTTAGGGGAGGCAAACTGTTGTCTGTCGACTCCTTCAATCTTGCGAGTTCCTCCTACATGCCGAAGGACTAGGAGATTCTGTTGAATTCCCTGTCATAGCTATCGGACCTCTCGAAGCTTCCGTTGATTGTGTTGACGCTCTTTTGGACCTGGCATTTTCATTTGCAGGTAGGCGTAGTGCGGTACTACCATGAACCTAGCGAACGCGACATGTCCGAGGATGCAGTGATATTCCGAAGGCCAGTTGACGACTTCAAAGTCGATGCACTCTCGCCGAAAGTTTGTCGGCGTGCTGAAGATGACGTCGAGGTTGATTTTTCCCAGGGGATATATGCCCTTGCCTGGGATGATGCCGTGGAACGTCGTGTCTAAGACGTCCAGACAAGTCAGAGGGATCCTCATCGCATGTAAGGTACTTGCGAACATGAGGTTGATGCCACTCCCGCCGTCCATGAAAACGTGACTCATCTCGAAGCCTCCAATCTGCGCCTCGAGTATGAGGGGACTGTGGCCCGGATGAGGGACTTGACGCGGATGGTGTCGCTTGTCGAAGGTGATGCGGGAGTCACTGCCACTGAGGTACTCAGTGGTGGAAGGTGGGGAATTTGTCGCCAAGTTGACTTGGCAAGTGATGGCCTTCTGCACTCGATTAGAGGGACACCCTTTTTGGATCATATGTTGCCTACGACCCGCGGGTATGGTTTGCCTCCATGGTGGTGGACTGGCACGGCCGCGGGTGGTGGTGGAGGAGCTCCATGTGTCACAGCGCCTAGGGCAGTCCCGTAGCCCCTGCTGATCGCGTCGTGGTTCATCCGAGCCAGGCCCTTGTGGAGTTTAAGAAACTCGCGATAGTCCTTGAGAAGGTGGCTGGATTTCTTCTTGTCGTCGTGCTTGTCAATGTAGAAGTGCATGTTGCATGGTCCAGACAATTTGTCCTCAATAGACGTTGTGGGTGCCTCTTCACGAGTGCGATGCTGCCACACCTGCGTGGTTTTCCCGCTGTCACTGTATCCGCCGCTGCGATAGCCAGTGTTGCGGTTGTCGACGCGTTGGTTGGCGTAGCCGGCTACGACCATATTGATCTTGTCGCGGTCATCGTCGTAGATGCGCATTCCACGCTTGCCTCGGCGGTCGCGTCTGCGCCCAAGGAAGTCGTCATCGTTGGAGTGGGTGCGATTTTTCATCGAATCTTCTCCGTCAGCCCACCGGTTCACGATTTCCATCTGGTGGTCGATCGTTTTGGGCTTCGAGCTGCCCAACTCCTCCCTGAGATCTATACGGCTAACGCTGCCATTGAACGCGTCGATTGCGCGATCCTCCGAGATGTTTTATGCGGAGTTCTTGATGATGGACCACCTTTGGATGTACGAGCGCATCGACTCGCCAGACCTTTGTTGGCAGCACCTTAATTCTTCGATTGATGCGGGCCTCTTGTTACTTCCCTTGAAGTTCCGCACGAAGCTATAGATCCGCTCTTCCTAGCTGCAAATGGATCCGCGCGGGAGGTTGTTGAGCCTTGCGCGAGCGGCGCCCTCCAGCTGCAGCTGCAGGCATTGCATGGCCGTGCTTCGACTCCCGCCGTTCAGCCTGACGGAGGAGATATGATCCTCCAGCCAGATCTTCGGGTCTTGTAGGCCGTCAAATTTTGGGTTCTCCGATAGGAGTTTGAACCCTTTAGGCATTCGCTTTTGCCTGATGGCTCTACTGAAGCATCTGGCGCCGCAGAGCTCCACGTCTTCGTCCTCCGAGTCAGTCGAACGAGCACGTCTTGCATGCATTTTGTTGACTTCGTGTTGTGCGTGCGTCGTAGGCGCGATCGTGCCGCCGTGAGCGGTGATGCCGAGATAGGTCGTGGCTATCGTCGCTGGACGAGGGCGAGGAGTAGCGTTTTGCTAGAGCCTTTCTTTTCTTTGGCTCCGGCGTTGGCTCCTTGTCGAGGGCGGCCTTGATTATCCCCAAGCCCTCGATCGTAGATCGGTGCATGGAAGCTCGCGGATCTCCAGCTGGCGGCTGGTTGTTGAGGAGGTACATGGTGGCAGCTGTTACCGCAGCTTGCGGCGTCTTTGGGAGCATGTTGCCCCGTTTATCCACCGTCATAGAGCTAAAGTCAAGGACTTTCATGGCTTCCACGTGCTCTTGCTCGGTGAGGTGGGCCAGTCGAGATCTTCTTTTGTTGGCCAGGTACTCGTTGCCTTTGGAGGAGGACCCTCCGTGGGAGGAGAGTCCAGCTCACCGAAGGCTTGACTCGTCCGCTGCCTTTTTACGCGTCTCGAGTTGCGATTGCATGTAGCTGGTGTCTGTATTCCTCTTTCAGCAGCCAATGGTAACCCATCAGCATGTCTTGCGAGGTGTTGTGGGGCAGAGGATTGCCCCGTAGAGCTTCTCGACAGCAGGCCCACTCGTTGTTGAGCCTGATTAGTATACGCTCTCCGGTGTTTTCGTTCACTATGATCGGTGGTTCCCCTCCTGCTCCATTGTTGGTGGGGGCACCATTGCCACCGTTGGTGGGGTCAAACGTTTGCGACTGCTATGCCGCCGTTGGGTATGCCGCCGTTGGGTATGCCGCTGTTGGGCGGTCTGGTGCCAGATCTGGTGCCGCCGTTTTCGCGATTGGCAGTGGTATCACCCCCGTTGATGACGGCACACATGAAGTGGTTGGGGAAGCTGTTACTCCCGCAACTTTCAAATCTAGAGCCGTAGGCTCCATCTTCTGTGGCTATATCACCTAGATCGGATCCGCGACTACTGTCACTGTCTGTGCTCCTAGCTATTGTAGGGGCGTTGAGCTCGCTGAGGGTGCCGATTGGTGGTGGGAACCATGATGTTGGCGCAATCGTGGGTGCTGTCAGCTTGTCAGGCATGCGAAGGGTGCCTAGTTGGCCAACCTGGAAGTGGAAGCTCCCAATCGCCAGGCTGATCCCATCACCGATGGACTGGAAATCCGGGCAAGTGTCCGACGTGTGGACGGTGAAGTCGAATGGGCCGAAGAGTTGGCGAGTCTCCACTGTTGCGGAGTTGTAGATCGCAAATGATGGGGCCGAAGAAGCCGCAACATCAGCACTCCCAATTCCCACAGATGACACCAATTGACGAGGGTTTCACTCGTCAATGCCCATTGTTATGGACTTAGGTTTTGGAGAAGGAGGGAGCGCTGGAGGCATCAGTTGGGTAGCAAACAAGCACAGAGGGATGGAAGGTTTACCCAGGTTCAGGCCTCATAGAGGTCCCTACTCCTGCTTGTCTGCTCTTGGAATTAACGAAGGAATCGAAGATTACAGGGGTGCGCAGATGCAATCTGGCGATGGTGGTGAAACTAGGGTTGTGATTGTCTTCCTTGCCACCCCCTCCTAGCCTTCATATAGATAGGCTAGGTCTCGGGTAGCAGGTCGAGTTGGTTACAGATTAGGGTTCGCCTTTTGAACTTTCTATCTTAAGCTTCTTCTTGGCTCGCAAGCAATTGAAGAGTCCGTGGGCCACCCGAATTCTGCATTGCGTCTTGGCAATGCCATGGGCTTTGGCCGTATCTAGGCCGTATATACCGAACTCGAGTACCTGTAGGGTATATCCATGTCAGTCACTGTCCCACGAGCGTTGTAGTTTGCATGGAAGTGGAATGGTAGGAGCTCAAGGGTGGTCGACACATTCAAGAAGTGGTCAGCGAGGAGAAGGCGTACATTGAGGGAAATGGAAGGAAGTGAAGATGGCAGAGCCACGGTGATGGTAGGAGTGCCAGAGTTGGCCAGCAGCTGCCAGACCGGCCGAGAATCCACGAAGATTTCGAGGTCAAGAACGAGTGCATGAAGCCGTGAAAATCAAATCGAGTGATAGGGAGTTGTAGAGCACATCAAGGAGATGCAGCGCACCATCCCGCCTGTGGCAAAGACAGATTAGCATGCCGGGGCGGGGGGGGGGGGGGGGTAGGAGCGTCATAATTAAATGGAAGCTTGTCCACTCTGTCCCAGACTCACAAGCAGGCACACAACTCCCAAGTGTCAACCTATGCAGGTTTTCGTAAACATTTCTTCAAAGGTTTCTTTTGTACTGAAAATCTATGTCCGTTAGTCTTCACATGTTGGTTAGAACTCCGTGGAGTTCCGTTCTTGTAGCGTTTGCCGCACGTGCCTAGAACAGGAGTAACATGTCACGCTTTTTAACACTCTACAGAGGTGTGTTGCTTTACCCATGAGAGATCCTTATCCATGTTGCACATCGAAGTCATGACCTTGTCCATACTTCCTTGGTATGGGGCCCGATATAAGGACCCAACACGATCACTGCCGTTTTCCATGACCCTGAATGCCCCCTTGGTATACGCCATGCCCACCTTTTGTATTACAACAATGAAATGTCCAGACCATTATAGATGTCAGAACTACCATGGGACGTTGTGGGCTGCCACCCTTCTGTTGTATATCGTCTCTCGATATTACACTCACGGTCCAAGCATAACACGGCATGCGCATCTGTTGACATGTGAAAGGAAGAAGATCCAACTGACTTCCCTAGATCCATATAGATCTCATGGTTAATGTAGATTATACAGCGCAAGAATCACTGGTGACATTTGTTGTTAAATCCTAGATGATGCATTCCCGTGCAATGGTGGTTCCATTTCTAGTCATAATAGATTAACTGATTACTCAGGATCAGTAACCAATAGTTCAAGTTAATTATGAAAAAGTGTTTTCTGCCATCCTTTTCGAAATGCAGGTGTTAACAGTAATAGATTGCAAATACTTGATATAAAATAACCAAAGGACATGAGCAAGTGTTAACTTGCCTTTGTGATTACAACATTATGCAATCATGGTCTTCGAGACAATATAAAATCCAATATCTAAAAACAACATCATTGTTCTGGTAAGGACTAATGTTTAAAGAAGCAATATGTTGTTATGCATAAGTAATGCCATGCATTTTGTCAAAACCCCAAAGTACCTCCCCAATTGAGTGGAACTTAGGTGATTTGTTTAAGATTTGGTTTAACCTTCAAGTTTGCTTCACAAACAAATACATCTTTAAATATATGGACTTAACTTAGAAGATATAAAAGTAAAGTAAAATAACAACATATGGTGAAGGTTGATAGATATCACGCAATTCTTATGACAACTCATGTTTTACGTTGAAGTGGCAAAATGAATAACTTTTGAGGAAAATATATATAATGCTAAGTTAAGCAATTCACTATGTTCTCGGAACAGAGTCAATAGACACTTTTATTTCCTTAATAATCTTAAGTTAACAGTCTTTTGGCTCAATGAGTAGCAGACAAAGTTAACTATAAAACATAATTGAAACTAACACATATTATTTTGATACACTATTGATTTCTAGGGTTTTGTTAAGCATGATTAAAGATGTGAGATCATCCACTTTTAATGTAGAGTTCATGACTTGGTTTGCTATTATAATCTTGAAGAGAAGATTTACCTTATTGATGATAGCATAAATAGATGATCTCAATTTTTTTATGGTTGAAGTATTTGAAAAAATAGCTCGTATTAGCTCTAAAGAACTACATTCTATGCTTCAATAAATCCTATGTGGTTTAATAAAGCTAGAAAAGAATTAATCTTGATTTATAGATGATAAAAGAAAATATATTCTTTTATTTTAATACAAGAAACATACTTTATAAACTATTATTCTTAGAAATACCCAATTTGCTTTGAATTTCATAGCTAATATTTTTCATACATAGTGCATTATATTTAATCCCCAAAAGTTATTTTTATTTATCTTTAATATTTTTCTTTGTTTTTCTTATCTCATTAAGATATTAAATAGTTTGAATTTTTAGTTGGGTTTTATTAACCCAAACAAGTAATGTCATATTTTTCCTTGGTAGATATAATTTTTGTGAGAATTGTGATATATTATATGTATTCTTAGGATTTTAATTGAATTTTATATGCATGTTTTGAGTTGGAATAATTTTTTAGAAATTGTTAAAATAGAATTTTGTTTTGTTTTTAGGGAATATTAATCTGGGCTGCAGCCCAGCTGGGCGAACTAGATCGAGTCCAGTGACCAGGCGCACTAGGGCCCAACCCGGCCTAGCCTAGGGTCAACTCCAGCAAGTCTAACAACACCCTTATTTCTTGGGCCCTTAAAACGCGAGTAAGGACGCCTGTACTACGTTGTTACACGTTGAAAACCGCCGACAGAGATCAGCACCCTTATTCATAGCCTACAAAACCGAATATTCTGTTTTATAAGTGCACTGATCGATGGCACATGTTTCCCGGCCCGTAAAAACTGTAATTCTAGCACAAATGCAAGTTGCAAACATTTCATGCATAGTTTCAACATCAAATCAATAACATAGTTTGCATCAAATCCATACGCAAAACAGTTCATGGCAAATCCAAATGCATAGTTCATAGGTCTACCAACATGCAACGGATAATCAAGCTCCGGAATTTTCTCCATGCTCAACGGAAGCACCTCCTGTTCCACTTTGACAAAGGATCCTTCTTCTCTCCGTGATATCCGTGGTGGTCTCTTTGCACCACTCCAATTGGTGCTCATTCATTTCCTTCTTGTTCATCATCATGATCTCCCTCTCCTCGGCTAGGAGTGCCTTCATTGCCTTCTCCTTCTTCACTTTGATTCTGCTCTTGTTCAATGTCGAAAGCATCGAGAGGTGGATCAGAGGTGTCGATAGTGGTGCTGTTCAACATCTCCACAAATGAACCATGCGCAGGGGTGCTAAAATCATAGAAATTGGCATAAATTATGCGAGGTGAGATAGAGGGACTTGGGGAAAAAATTGGCATACCTTTCGAGCAACAGGTCGAACGTTGCGGGGTGGGGGAGACAGCGGAGATGGAGTGATGGCGGGGGAAACAGCAGGAGGCAGAGATGGAGGGGTGGGCCGCTTTTGGCTCACACGCTTCCTCTTAGGATTCAATGCCGGAGTAGGGTCAGGAGCCGGCGCAGGGGCGGGAGCCGAAGCAGATGTGTAACTACCCCGCTCCAGCGCTACCCATGGCACTACCACGCCAAGCCATATCCACCACTGTGGGGTGGGGCTCTCCTCTGCCCTGCTATTCTATACAACTCCGTCTCACTCGATGTGATTCACGCACTCGTTCTCGACCTCTAAACCCTAATGGATGCTTAGCCGATCTGGTCGCCGCTGGCCAACTCCGCCACCTCCTAGATCTGGCATGGCTCCTCCATCATCACTTCCTTCTGTTTCTGTCAATGTATGCCTTCTCCTTGCTCACAACTAATCGAATGTGTCGACCACCCTTGGGCCCCTTCTACTCCACTACCATGCCAACCATGATGCTCACGGCATGGTGAACATGATTGAAACCCGATGTCCTTCGACTCTGGTCTTGTTGTGCTAGTGGGGGATGGCTTGACTCCAACACTGGCAGGATGGCGCTACAGCTGCACAACCCCAGCATCGAACCTTCTATCTATTATGTCGACTATGTTCCTGCTACCTCTTCTCCAACTCAAATTCAGGTAAGCTTTGCGTGATTAGCCTTTGAGATGATGAACTAATGTAAGTGTAGTAGGGTTATGGTGATTTCCTGGTTGTGGTGGTGTTTTGTTATCTACTGGTGATTATCTGTGTGTGATGATACACTGCTAAGTCTGGTGCCTCAACTTGGATGAATTTCTCATCCCTGATATCTTTGGCTTAAGCTAGTCATACTACAGTTTAATTGATACACATGTATAGTCCTGGACTGGATCATGCCCTTGCTGATTAAACTGTGAAGTACTATGCTACGGGTACTTGTTAAGACTAGTCATATACTTCACATGATCTGGATCAGATTTGTGTTGAAGTATGCAAAAAAATATTGATCTCAACTCATTTGATTTGATGAGTGTTTTTTGATTTCTAGGATCCAATAATAGTTAAGCAAAGAATGTTGCTACACTAGTTTACACCTACTATTATATAATAGTACACACTTAGTATGCATCAAATCATGATCATCCAATTTAGATTAGAAATTGTGTTCTAACCTAATCCTTGTCTAGGTCACTTATTTGAGATAGATTCATTTGCTTGGAACCTATACATATTTATGTTGTTTTGTTCATAATGTGCTCCTAGAGCACAAACATGATTTTGATCTTGTTTAAGTGATTGATCAAGCATACCTTATGATTAGTTACATTCCTTTCTAACACCTTTACTTTCAAATAAAGAATACATGTTATATTCCCTTATCAAAGATGCAAATATAATGTGCATGATTGTTGACTGAATACATTCAGTCACATTTCTATTTCACTCATTCTTAATCTTAAGCATCTCAGAATACAAACATTGATGTGTATTAAGAAAACACTAGATTTATAGCTTGCTGGTGGACTTGTATGCAAGTTGATTGTGCATTTACTTCTGGTCGTAGATAATTTTTTGATAGTTGAGTTCATGATTATGATATGCATGATGTACTAAACCTATGGTTTAGTGATGATCTTGGACATGTGCTTACAATTTCCTTGCTTGTAATTAAATAATTCCTAATCAAATAACTTAGGAAAATGATTCTTCTAAAATGTTCTCTGCTAACTAGCAGATAAATTAATAATGCTAGACTGTGTTTGAGATATCACCCTTGTGATCTGCTATGTGGACAATGTTGTTGACTTAACAATGATTTTGTTTCCTGTCATTTCTGGCAGTTGACACATATGTGCTTGATTCCTAGATTTGTTGCTAGGAAAATGATATAATCTATTATGTCATTTTTTTCTAAATGCTTGGCTCTAGTATGCATTGATCCTAGTGGCATATGTTGTGCCGAGCAGCTGTTATGCTGCCTCAATTTCCTGTAGTGTGCATAGCAGTAGCCAGGCAGCACGATCTGCTACTATGGTACTTCTAAAATCATTTTTCTAGGCCAGGAATGCATAAACTGAGGCCAATTTGTATATTAAGAACATATACTATGATTGACTCAAAAGCTCTAGGATGATTTTAGCATAACATATTTATCCTATACTGAGAGCTCTTATTCCCCTCAAATCTTATTTTCTTATGTAAACTAGTAAGAACAAATGCTACGATTGGTCTTAGTGTAACAACCTATTTCTATAGAATAACTGTTTTTGCTGCTATGCATATAATCTGGTGGTTCTGGATCTGGTTCTTATGGATCCAAAATAATCTGCTACTTGTACTTGTCTTGACCATCTGCTACTGGTACTCTCCCCTTGTCTCCTCTTCCTTATGTTGCTGACCATCTTCCCCTGATGTGTACATACTAGCTGTGTTTGTGGTGATGAGCAAGAACATGTGTTGTTCCTGAGATCTTGGTGGTGGTATAACGATGAACAGGTAATAACAGAGGTTTTCTTATCTGGTGGAAGGTTTGGTTCCTATGGGCTATGTGTTGGTGATGTTGATGGAATGAATCCTTCTCGGGCTTGTATTATATTACCCCCTTCATGCTTCCTTGGTTGAGACATGGGAGCTATGTCCCTGCTTGTGAGTTGTTTGACTGTTTGCGAGAGAGTGGACAAGCTTCCATTTATTTATGCTTACCTCCTATGGCTCGGCTCAGGTGAGTTTTATTTTTGGTTGCCAAATATTAATTTCCCCCTTTTGCTAATGATGCATAAGCGCTAAGAACTTCCTAATAAGAACAGATACTACACATACCCCTAATTCAAACTCTATGATGAAATATTGGCTTAGCATCACTAAGCCAATTCTAAGAGTAATACTAACAAAATATCCACATTTTCCCTTTTTGTTTTTATAATGTGATAATTGTCGGGGGGATGATCCCCAGATACCCCAACCGGACAAGAAACAAGGCAGTCAGATCGCGTTCGGCTGGCCAGATGCAGCCGGACAAAGCAAGCCAGGCCAACTATCGCATGGTAGCCGGATCGGCTAGAAGCAGCCGGCTATGGCAACGTAGCCGGAACCAATCAAGGAGACAGGACGACGTGCGGATCAGTGCGCGGTACGCCCTATATGACGACAAGACTGGCAACTACTCGGCCATACCGAAGTCTTTGCGGGGATGACGCAGGAACAGTGGCCCGATGCTGACGACAGTCTCACACGGCGTCCACTCTACCTACGACAGCCATACCGCTCATACTCCGATGGGACATATCGGAGTGCATTTAAGGCAGAGACCGTTGCCTCTCTGCCTATATAAGGAGAGGCAAGGTCTCAGTAGAAAGGGTTGGTCTAAGTGCATTTAAGGCAGTAGCTAGAAAATACAGCTCGAGGAGCACTTGTAGTTCGTACATCCCCCATAGTCAGATCCGTCCGGAGTAGGAGTTTTACCTCATCACGAGGGCTCCGAACCTGGGTACTTCCTGCGTCCAGCTATGCTCGCTTGTATCCAATCCCGCCTGCGGACGCCGTTGATAGCTTCCCTGCTAGTCCCCACACCTCTATCTAAGCTTCTTAGGTACTGCCATTCCCAATACAACGTCAATAATTGTAGGTATCAACCTGATCAAGAATAAAAGATCCTAGACATGAAGATTTAGTTTAGGGATTATTCTATTTGAAATTTATTGTAATTTTATTTTTATATTTTATTGTAAAGACAATGTAATAATATTATTAAGTAATAAAGTTGAATATTTTCTTTATTCACATTCTCGTAATATATATTTTCCTATGGTAATATCCTCTTTATTTAATACTTGGTGTAATAAAGATTTATTATTTAAGACTTGTAAATTACTATACTCTAGTTTATGGAATGAAGAACTCTATTGTTTATTCATAATCTTTTATTGAATTCTTTTATCATCTTACAATTCCATTCCATTTATATTTCAATTCCATAACCTTTTTAATTTCAAATATATCATTTGAATATTCAAATTTGAACTATTTTCCCTTCAAACACAAAGACTCAATTGAAGTCATGTCAAAATCTGTCGCATCCGCTCTTACATTTCTATCACAACAAGAGAGATCCCGATCCCTCTATACCTATTTTAGTTTTGCTGAAAATTGCTCGGATTTTCTTATGCATGAATGCAATGCACACACCTATGTTCTCTCCTTTTCTGACCTAATACCCTGGGATGTTACACACTTCTTGACAATGTTCTTAGCATCTTGCATTGACATTGTCCAGTAGAAACCCACTTTGATGCTTCTTGCGACAAGTGCGCGACTACCGGCGTGGTGCCCACAGGCTCCCTCGTGTATGTCGAGCAGGATTCTTCTACCATCTTCGAGTGCATCACATCTTGTCTTGACGTTGTCCAGTAGAAACCCACTTTGAGGGCTTTGGTGACTAGTGCGCTACTACCGGCGTGGTGCCTGCAGGTTCCCTCGTGTATGTCGAGCAGGATGCTTCTGCCATCTTCAAGTGCGATGCACCTCTGGAGGATGCTGGTGATGCTTCGTCTGTAGAGCTCGCCATTGATTATGGTGAAGGCATTTGAGTGGAGAGCGATGTGTCACGCTTCGGTCGGATGCTCTGGTAGCTCCTTGCGCACCAAGTACGTGATGTACGGGTGTGTCCAAGTTGGTTCTATGAGCATGAGATCCATTGGCCCTTCAGATGTAGGATTTTCGCCTGCTATTGCAGGTGCATTGGAATCGATCAGGTGGCGTAGCCCCCAAGGGTGTTGCTGCTTCCAGTGGATCAGCGGGTGTTTTTATTTTGATTGACCATTCGCTGATCTACTCCAAGAAGACACCAGGTGGTTTGGGTGCATAGGTGGACTCGATGTTGGCCATTTTTTTGGCCTTATCATTTCTTTCACGGCCTATGTGCTTGAGCTTGCACCCATCAAAGTTGGCCTCCAGAGAGTTGTAGAGCTCTTGATAGGCGACCATGTTGTCACTGACCACGTCGCATTTGTTCATTGTTTGCAGCACGACCAAGTTGGAGTCACCATATATCATCAGTCGCATTGCGCCGTAGGCCTTGGCCATGCGCATGCCTTGGAGCAGGGCTTCATACCATGCTTCATTGTTGGAAGCATAGAATTTCCTGCGCAACACGTAGTGCATCTTGTCTCCTTGCCGGGATGTCGAGATGACTCTAGCACCCGCGCATTCTGCTTGCTTGGAGCCGTTATTGGGGATATACTTTCCAGGTATACCGACTGTGACTCGCTGACCAGGGTGGCCCACTTCGGGTTAGAGCATTACTTCACGAGCGGCCCAGTCAGGGAGAGAAGACGGAGGTTCATCCGGATACGGGAAGGCCTAGAATACTTACCGACTTAGGCATGTTTAGTTACTTGTAGTACAAGATGTACTTTGTAACCGACTCTGTATTGTAGCCGAATAGGTCTCTCCTGTAAACCCTAGGCCGGATATCTATATAAGCAGTCATAGGGACCAGCCTTTAGGGCACCCACAATTGACAATCTCAACTCGCCTAGGAGAATCTCCCTTGTAATCTCTATTTTTGGCTCTGACGTATTACTGTATTGCTAGTAGGAGTAGGATCTGTCTAAAGCCGGTGGATTGGAATGTGGGTAAAGCTTTTGTGCTCACCGTACCGGAATACCGTCGCCTCACACCCCTTCCCCCGCACGCTGCGAGGACCCATTCTCGGCATACAAGTCTTCAATCCGATGACAGTTGGCGCCCACCGTGGGGTAGGTGAGTTTCGGATCTTCATTCCGGGCAGAATCAGCATGAATCGGAATCGACGATACAATCGCCGTTGGCCGGGTCCTCTACGCTAGCGACGTCCCTCTCATCCTACTCGACAAGACTTGGATTCCAGCTAGGTAACATGTGACCACCTACACCATGATGTCTTTCAGCGAGATTGATGTTTACCTCGGTTTCGTTGAACCCGCCCAACCCACCCAAGTGGTGATGATAGAGGCGGAAGAAATTTCTGGATCCACTTTGTCTATGGAAGCAACAGAGTTCTGGGTCTCAAAAAACCCTAATCCCACCCAGCCCGCACCTGAATCAATGATAGTGGAGAAGATCGGATCTGAGAAGGATCTCCCAAAGGAGGTTAAACCTAAAGCAGATATCCCCAGTGAGCTCAAATCTCAAAAGGCTCTCCCCAAAGCAGTTGAATCTCAGGAAGATCAAAGCAGCAAAAACTCTGGTTTTGGCTCTTCCGACACCAGAGGGGGAAAGTCACCTCTGAGGCACAAGTGGAGGCATATGATGCTGGGTGGAAAGGCCAGCATGGAAAACATCCTTGAGACCATCAAGTGTTTTGAGGAAGCCCACGAAGAGATCCGCAACTACCTCAGGGCGCCCACATTGCACTTTGTCGGGTACATTAGATCTGGATCTGGCTTTGCCGAAACTAGAGGTGACAACGACTAATTGTTGGAAGCAATCGGAACAAACGTCGACATACCGACATCTTCGGATGACTCCATGACGTCGGCAGATGTCCGGAAGTTCTCCGTAGAATATGGAGAGGAATTCAACTCCAAGACTGCGGAAGAAGGAGAGCCCCTACAATAGTATGGATGAAGGATCCGAAGAAAACTCCCCTGAACCACAGGAAGATATGGATCTCGGAGATAATCCCGACGTCCAGATGTCCGAGAGTACTGATAGAAGCTTGACTCTAGGAATCGGACCAAAAGCCGTCTTTGCTACCGGCGCTGCCAAGAGGGTAAAGAAGAAGAAGTCTCTGGCTAAGGACCTTCCAATTGACGAGGTAATAACCGATGAATATGAAGCAGACTCAGATAGAGCTTTGATCCCTGATGAGCCAAAAGCACATCGTTGGATGGACATATGGTTACTCCTGGTGCCCGTAAACTCCTCGGAGAGGCGATCACCACACCTATCCCGACAGCTGCAGAACTTACACCTGTGGAGTTGGAGGACAGGGCCCAAGCCCTAGAAGCGCATCGTCAAGTACTCCTAGAGTAAACTGCAAATATTCTCAAAGAGAAGCAGCGCACTGCATCTACGGGGCAGCCTAGCACCTGGTAGCATCAGAAGACCCAGAATGGCCCTGAGTTGGCTAACAATAATCCGGATGTTCACAAAACCATTTTTGAAGAATACATAGTCATAGGGAAGCCTCGGATTGGCAGCAAGGGTAACCGGGTGTATGGCACTCTAGTATTAAATGCTGCTGCGGCTCGAGATCTCTTGACAAACAACCCAAGTCCAGACCAGATTCGACTAAGTGTGAAGCTAATCACCAAAGGCCTAGAATAATAGAAGGTCGCCATGTCTGGCAGCGGAAAGCAGGTCTCCAGATACGACCAATGCCGCACGGACACGGGTCGACATAAAGACATAAGACCCCAATAGGAACCAGTACGATGCTACCGTCTTGACCCTCGGGAAGACAATTATTCAAGAAAAGAATCTCCAGGGCACCGAGACAAACCCGCGCGAAGCTGGAGCTCTGTCGCTCTAGCCGTAGAGTGAGACGTCGTTGTTACAATGGTCTAACCTCCCCGGCGACAGTTGAATACTCGCAGAGAATATGAAGAACCTCAACGTCGGGAGCATGACTGACATAGGATGTCCACTCCTAGACATACAACCATCCAGTTGAGCCACGTCACAATGATGGCAATGACGGACGAAGGAACGACGAACATCATGCTAGATCAAGCCGGCATGGTGGCCATCATCATGAAGCCCTAGCTGGGGTGTCAACACCTGGATTTTTAATCCCAAAAGCCTGTTATGTCATACCTCGCAATCCCATGATTACCATTTTTGCGAGACATAACAGATTGGATACCACAGTACAGCATCCATAACAAACCATAATAAGGTCTTACACAAATAAAGGATCTCATAATCCAGTCTTAATATAATCAAGCAGCAGAATAATAACCGTAGTACTAGGCTCCATCTTCAGGTTCACAGGCAATGCTGACGATGGGAGATGATCCTAGTTGTCATAGACCTCCTGCTGTCCATCATCCTGGTAGTCCTCTTCATAGTTGGGCCACGGGAATAGCCAGGGACAAAGCCTTGAGTACTCTTTAAGTACTTGCAAACTATCACTAATAAGTAAGGTAACTCTAGTAGGAATCTTAAGCTCTAGGTTTATTTGCAAAAAGCTAGATTTATGTAAACTGAGTTTAGAAGTAAAGAAAACTAATTTAATGTTCTAAATAACTTAAGTGGGAACCTAGTTTTCATATTCAAAACCCTGTTGTGGTCAAGTCAAAATCATAGTTCACTTCACAAGTCATTTCGAAAACATCTAACGATGGAACAGTATGGCCACTCCAACTGTCCATGACTGCGGACGAGGCTATTCGAATAGTTTGACACTATGCAGAGGTGGTACAATTTCACCACAAAATTCGATACATCCGTCAGGGATAACCCTAAATCAATCATACTTAGTATGCGCATAATCAATCATAACCTTTCAATTACAAACTCTAGTATAGGCACGTCTCCTATGAGCTTGGCCTCCCAGCCATGGCCATCTGCCATCCTAGGAACTGCATAGGTGGACATCATCAAGAGGTAGCCTCAGCTAAAACATCTTCCGTGAGGGAACCCATACTAAGGCACATAAACTTCCGGCTAAGCCCTACCCAATTCAGGTATTGTGGTTGTACGATAAAATTGGAATGGTATCGTATTCGAATCCAACCATCAGTCTTTATTAAGGGGTAAGGCTCATGCCTCAACATTTTCATCATCAAACCCTTGTGTTTCTCAACACATGTCAAAACATCTCAATAGAATGAAGCATCATTCCAAGGTTTTCATCAAACCCTTGTGATCAACTTTAATGCTTAGCACTAGCCACGAAAGTTAAGAGTGTTCACTAATGAGGGGTGCTAATCTTGAATCTCATGCCATAGAATGACAACTAAGTATAGGCCTAGTTTTACAGTCTTTATGCTATCTATACTATTTTTCCAAGTACTCGCAAAGCACTAACTACAAGTGAAGAACTTTGGTAAAGTAAAAGAATAAAGCTTGCAAGTAAAACTTGGGATAGGTATAAATAAAATGGTACATAACCAAGCATGCCTAAAGCATCTTGCTTAGGTTAAGCCTTGCAAGTGTTAGCTTGCATGGTTCTAGCTTGAAAATAATAGCTTGCAAGGGTCTAGCTTGCTTAGTAATGATGGCTTGCCTTGGTTGGTGTAGTGATTGAAGTTTTCTTCTTCTTCTTCTTCTTCTTGGTAGTACTCCTCCTCCTCGTATACTTCGTCGGTACTATCGTCTATAAATAACTACGGGGTACACAATCACCAAACAATACTTAAAAAATTCTATTTAGCACACTTAGGCTCACACTTGATGATCTAGCATCATTACAATTATCACATGATAAAGAACTAGTTTTATTTATCTTATTTGAGAAAAGTAATTTCTACTCATTGAAATTAATTAAGATTTAATATGGTCTAATTAAAATATGGGATCATGTGGACACATGTCATCACCACATATTCTAATACATGGGCATGTGATTTAAAGAGTTGGTGAAGTTTTATTTAGTTCAAGATTATCATTTAATAGATTTAATGTGACTAGAAATACCCTAATAGCATTATTTTGGTATTAGTCCAATGTCACTGCATACAAAGCTAAATATTTCTACATATTCAGATAGATATTGTGAAATGTGATTTTTGAGAGTTGTAATCAACTCAAAAGCTATTATGGTTTATTTTTGAAAAATGTTTGAAGTTGTAAAAGTCTTTCTCTTGTTATTTTTACTAAAGATTATCTCTAACACCAAATGATTTAAATCCAATGGTCTTGGAAATATAATTTAAATACCTTTCTAACAAAATTTGAATCAAGCAATTTGGTTCAGTGACACTTTCTGAATTGATTTTTGAATTTGTGGACAGAAACTAGTTTAAACAAAAATGGAAAAACAATATCTAAATTTCCAGGCTAGCGCATGAAGTTAAAAGGCCCGGCCCAACTGCACTACACAGAGCAGCGGGCTACTGACAGACAGGTTCCACCAGTCAGCGGGTCTAGCTAAACGAAACAGTATCGGCAAATCTGAGCCCAACGATCTAAATCTAATCCAACGGCTGGGAGTCGTCATCGACGACGAACTACTCCGGCGAGGAAGTAAACCTAGCGCGGCGGTGGGGGTCTGGCTAGGCTCACCTGGGCTCCAGCTAGGGTCGGCGAATAGGGTGATCGACATGGTAGACAACGGCGAGTCGAGGCGCGGTCACGGCAGGGCCTGGGTTGGTCGAAATCGACAGCCCCCTTCTCCTCCAGCAACGGCGGGCTCTGGACAAATTCCAGCGAGAGAGAGCTTGGGGTGGTCGAAATCGACGGCCCCCTTCTCCTCCAGCAGCGGTGCCCTCCTTTTATACTATGGCGAGGGGACCAAACGTTGCGGGCGCGAGCTCGTCGGTGACGAGGCTACATGCTGCTATCGGCGTGGCAGAGGCTAAGGGACCGTGCGTGGTTCCCTGGCGGTTCTCACGGGCGTAATGGCGAGGCGTGGTGCGGTGTGGTTTGGTCGGGAGCATGCGGTGCTCCGCACGAACGCAGAGGTATTTGTGGCGGCATGCGGCAGCTGTGGGTCGCGCGGCAGCGAACGGGGTTATCTGTGAGGTTGGGGTGATCATGGCGAGCTAGTGCACATGCTGCGCGGGTGAGGTGCGATCTGTGCGAGCTGGTCAGGCGCGACGAGCTACCGCGCTCTGGACATGGCACAGAGACGGTGGGCGCGGCGTAGCTAGGGTGGTCCAGGGCTCAGTTGGGGTCGAGGCTTGAACAGGGGGTGGCGGTGGATGCTCACGTGTCTGGTGCGCGTCGTGGGTGAGGGAGGTGTTGCCTCTGGCGCTCTGCCCACTGTCGACCGACGATGACCAAAAAACGGGTGGCACTCCACTGTGCACACGTCAAAAGGGGTGCTTTTCTAGTTCTTGGTTAGGCTCAGGGGACACATGGGGGTTTAAGAGGGGACCAAATGGCCGAGAGTTACTGTGGAAACAGTGAAGTTAAGCTAGAGTTAGATTAGTGCATGCCAGGTGTTTGTTGAAAGGGCCGAACGAAATGTCCTTTGGAATTTTTGATTCAATTTTGGAGAGTGGTTTGATCTTAAGCTTGAGAGTATATGATTGCTTAGAGAAGTTAAATAAAATTGGTTTGAAGAGTTTTTTAAAAGTGGGATCTTAGCACAAACACTTGATTCCATTTTCTCATGTCCTTTAAATTGATTTGAAAGAGGTTTTTGTAAGTTGGTAAAGTGGGCCTTGATAGACTTTTACTTGGTCTAGCAAGGGGTGAAAAGAAAGGGAATTGTTTCTGTTAGAAATTTTCTTCTAGGAACACACAAAGTGGCGTAGTGGTTTACTTTTGTCAAAATGACCATTTTCTTTATTTATCCATATTTGACTTTTTTCTTTTAATTTTCTTTGTAATTGGCCTAGATGATGTAGTATTTATCCTTAAACCATTTCACATCATTTGGAACAATCAAGCATGAAATTTTAAATCAATCATACATTAATGCAAACTAAAATGCATTCATATTTATTTTGTTAGTAAAGTTTTGTTAACCCTAAATTGGTTGATTAGAACTTGATAATCTTGATTAGGGTTTTTGGGATGTTACAAACCTTCCCTTCTTAAACAAAATCGCGTCCCGAGATTTAAGAAAAACTAGGAACTAAAGAGATCTGGAAACTTAGTCCTAATGTAATCTTCTCGGTCCCAAGTAGCTTCTTCTTCGGTATGGTTGCTCCATTGGATCTTGAGAAATTTGATACTTCGGGTCCTGGTGATTCTGAAGGCTTCCTCCAAAATACGAATGGGCACTTCACGATACGTCAGATCCTTGTGGATATCTATGGCTCGGTGATCAATGTTCTTGAACACTTAGGTCTTCTCTTGAACTTCTAGGAATTTGCGAAGTAACGAGATATGGAACACATTATGGATGGCTGACATCTCCTCTCGCAGTTCCATTTGATATGATACGTCTCCTCGGTGATTCAAAATCTTGAAGGGTCCAATATATCTGGGGGCTAACTTTCCTTTCAGCTAAAAATGTTGCATTCCCTTCAAGGGTGACACTTTGAGATACAGAAAATCTTCAACTTTGAAGGTCAGGTCTCGACGTCTCTTGTTAGCATAACTCTTTTGTCTGGATTGAGCGGTCTTGAGGTGCTCACGGACTTTGTGAACCTTCTATTTGGCTTCTCGTAGGATGTCGGGTCCGAAAATCTGACTCTCTCCTACTTGTGACCAATTCAAGGGTGTATGACGCTTCCTTCCATATAAAAACACAAATGGGCCCATTTGTAAACTAGCTTGATAACTGTTGTTGTATGAGAATTCCGCGAGAGGCGGGCAATCTTCCCATTTTTATCCATACTCTAACACACAAGCTCTCACCATATCTTCGAGAATTTGGTTGACTCTTTCAGTTTGTCCATCGGTTTGCGGGTGATAAGCTATGCTGAAATTCAACTTGGTTCCCAATCCTTCTTGCACTTTTTGCCAAAATCTTGAGGTAAACTGGGTTCCTCGATCCGATACTATGGTCTTGGGTGTTCCATGTAAACTGACGATTCTAGCAATGTACAACTCTGCTAGCTTTGAGCACTTGTAGGTAGTCTTGATAGGTATAAAATGGGCTACCTTGGATAGTCTATCAACGATGACCCAAATAGAGTCATTTCCACTACTAGATGTAGGCAAACCGGTGATAAAGTCTATTCTGACGGAATCCCATTTCCATTCTGGAATCGGCAATGGTTGCAAAACTCCTGTGGGTCTCTGATGTTCCACTTTGACTCTCTGACAGATATCACAGTTGGCGATGTAGCTTCCGATTTCTCTCTTCATCTTGTGCCACCAAAATTGCTCCTTCAAATCCTGATACATCTTTGTTCCTCCGGGATGGATAGAATAAAGAGTATCATGAGCTTCCTACATCATAACTTGTTTCAACTCTGAATCTGCTGGCACATAGATACGTCCTTTGTACCACAAAACTCCTTCTTCATCCTCGGTGAATCTGGGTACCTTTCCTGTACCAATACAATGCTTGATTCCATCGATACTCGCATTTCCTTTCTGCGCCTCCTTGATCTGACTGAACAACGTGGGTTGCAGTTCTATGCTAGATAAGAATTCCTTGCTAACTAGCTATGTTCTAAACTTCTCCAACTCTTCATGCCAACTTGGCTGAGCTTCTTTGATCGTGGTGTTTAATCTACACGGCAATCTGCTAAGAGAATCCGCTACCACATTGTCTTTGCTGGGGTGATAGTGAATGTCAAGGTCATAATCCTTGATTAACTCTATCCATCTCCTTTGTCTCATATTCAGCTCTTTCTGAGTGAAAATATACTTCAAAATCTTTTGATCCGAATAAATCTCACATCGGTTACCCATAAGATAATGACGCCATGTCTTCAATGCTAAAACTACGGCTGCTAGTTCAAGATCATGGGTAGGGTAGGTTTGCTCATGCTGCTTCAGTTGTCTAGACATATATGCTATGACTTTGCCTTCTTGCATCAACACACATCCGAGACCAATCTTCGATGCATCACAATACACATCAAAAGGCTTCCTGATATCTAGCATAATCAGAATTGGGGCTGAAATCAACCTCTTCCTGAGCTCTTGAAAACTTGCTTCACATTTGTTTATCCATTCAAACTTCTTACCTTTCTTCAATAATTGGGTCATCGGTCTTGCGATGCTCAAAAATCATTAAACAAACTTGCCGTAATATCCCGCTAATCCGACAAATGCACAGACTTGGGTTTCAGTGGTTGGGGCTTTCCATTCTTCAACATCTTTGATCTTGGTGGGATCAACAGCGACTCCTCCTACCGACACAATATGTCCTCAGAATCCTACTTCCTTCAACCAGAATTCACATTTGCTAAACTTGGCATACAACTGATGCTCTCTAAGGGTTTCAAGTATGGTTCTCAGATGTTGCTCATGGTCTTCTTCTGACTTTGAATAGATTAGAATATCGTCAATAATTATAACGACAAACTTATCTAGGAAATTCATAAAAATCTTATTCATGAGATTCATGAAATAAGTATGGGCATTGGTTAATCCAAAAGACATGACCGTATACTAAAATCCATATCGGTTGGTAGAGGCGGTCTTTGGAATATCTATTGCAGGAATCTTGAGTTGGTGATAACCAGTTCTAAGATCAATCTTAGGGAACACTCTAGAACCAATCAGCTGATCAAACAGATCCTCGATCTTTGGCAGTGGGTACTTGTTCTTGATGGTGACATCATTCAGCTTCCGGTAATCCGTGCACAAACGGTTACCTCCATCTTTCTTATCCACAAACAAAACAGGTGATCTCCATGGCGATGCGCTTGGTTGAATCAAACCTTTCTCTAACATGGCATCAAGTTGCTTCTTCAGCTCCACTAATTCATATGGGTTCATACTATAAGGTCTCTGAGCTATGGGTCCAGTTCCAGGAATTATTTCAATGATGAACTCGATATCCTGATCTGGGGGCATACCTGACAATTCATCTGGGAATACGTCGTGGTATTCACATACTACTCTGACTTGGTCTAGCGTTGGTTGGGCTAGACTCTTGTTGCATTTGAATTGACGAGGCAAAGTTTCCGATACATGCTCTACTAATACTCCAGAGCTACTGGTCATGGTTATGGCTTTCTTGGCATAGTCGATCAATCCTTTATGTTTCGACATCTAATCCACCCCTAGTACTACTTCCAAACCTTTGGTTCCAAATACTATTAGATTGGCATAAAAATCTATCCCATGGATTCTGATAGGTACAGCCTTGCAAAATTTTCTAGCTTTTGGTGGTTGAACCATGTATTTGAACTATCAGAACATGCTTCAATTTGGTTGGTTGAATCTTACTAGTGCATGCAAATTCTTCTTTAACAAACAAGTACGATGCTCCAGAATCAAACAACACTCTTGCTAAAACTGAGTTAACAGAATACATACCCAGCACAACAACTGGAGCTTCCTGGGCTTCTTCAGCATTCATGTGGAACAAACAGTCGTTGCTGTTGAGCGAGTTCCCTGGGGCAAACCTCCTTCTAGGCTGAACACGACGCTGCTACTGAGCGGGTGCATTCACATTGGTGGCGGCTGCCAGCTTCTTGGGGCACTCATTGGAGTAGTGACCCTTGACTCCACATTCAAATCAAGTGAGCTAGGACTTGTCTTTGGCTGCAACAGGCACAACATTGCTCCCAGTCCGGGGAGCAGTATTGTTGTTGTTGTTGGACTTGGGCGGTGCACGGTTGAAATTGTTGGAGTTGCCGGGATTGTTCTTGTGATTTCCTCTAGACTTCAGGTTTCCTCCGCTATGATTGGGATAGTTGGGACGGGACATCTAGGGTCTGTTGTTTCTTGGGGTATATCCTGTAGATGGGTTCGGGCGATACTTCTGAGTATGGTTGAATCCACTCTGGTGCATCATGCGACGCTTGCTGTTGTCGTTGGCTTGGTTAATCTTCCCTTCCATCTGGATGGCAGAGTCTACTAGCTCTTCCAGATCTTGAAAACAGATGTTGACTAACACAGTATGCATCTCATCATGCAGTCCATTCAGGATTCTCTCCTTCTTCTTGGCTTCAGTGTTAATCTCATCAGGGGCATATATAACTAGCGACAAAAATTTGTCACGGTACTGAACTACTGTCATCCTGCCTTGCTTCAGTTCTCTAAACTCATCTCTCATTATGGTGACTAAACCTTGCGGCACATTGGTGCGGCTGAACTTGGTCTTGAATGCTTCCCAAGTCATCATCTGACCATCATTCATGGTACGGGTGCTATTCCACCAGGCTCTTGCATCTCCTGCCAGATAGTGGGTGGCAAACAGTACCTTCTCATTGGCTTCGACTCCTCCGACCTCCAGGTTGTTCTCCATTGTTTGCAGCCAGTCATCAGCATCAAAGGGATCCTCAGACTTACTAAAGATAGGTGGGTTGTTATTCTGAAAGGTTTTGAGCTTGGATCCATAGTGATCTTGGTTTCCATGGCCTTGATTATTGTGGGCCATCTGAGCTATCTGTTGTAAGAGTGGCTAGGTTGGCTTGGCGTTCGGCTATACTAGCTTCACGATCAGAAACTAGCATTTGCAAAATCTATAGCATCGGGTCCTGAGATGAGCTGCTTCCTCCAGGGTTTCCACGAGTCATATGAAGATTGAGATAGATAATGAGATAAGAGGGAAATTTCTAAGGTTCATGGTTTTGTTTCAAAAGCTTTAAACTTTGAGTTTGACTCAGGTTTTGCAAACTAACTTCTTCTCATTCATTCATTAATTAATTCATTCATTCAAGGCACATAATACAAACACTCACCACACACAAATGGGAAAACAGATGGTTTTAACAACCATTTTGGGAAACTACGATATAGTGGGACCGATACAATTCATTCCTACGGTAGTGATCAAGTGCATCTAGTCATCATCAATGAAGTCGAAATCATCATCATCATCAGTGTGGAACTCCATGGAATCGTCCTCTAGGTAGTCGTTGTCATCACTGAGATAAGAGTAAAGATCTCCTTGGATATCTTCACCTTCCTCCTCTTCCTCCTTTGCTTCAAGCTGGACTTCCTGTTCACGGGTGGTCTTCTCGAGGGCTGCCACCTTCTTGTGGAGACGATATATGGTGCGATCCTTCTTCTGGCATTGACGACGAAGTGATTGGCGATCCTTGACGAGCATGGTGATAGTCTGGTCCTTCTTGACGGCAATGGCAAGGTTGTGGTTGGCGTAAGCTCGGTCATTGTCCAACTCCTTCTGCCTATCATACATCATGAAGTCAAGATTGTCCACCTGGTGCTTCAACTCTAGGTGTCCTGGCATCTCCAAAGGCATTCCCATAGAATCACGCCTTGCGTAGTGATCAAAGCGAGTTCCTTGAATCAAGTTGATGTTTTGACCACACAAACGGGCGAGAGCTTCATGCATTGCTCTAGCTAATCCATCTAGCCAGTTATTCTCCCTCAAGATGAGTTGGATCTTGTCTGAAGTTGGTGCTTCCATCTTGCCTCTGAGACTGTAACTATCAGCCATTGTAGATCTCCTCCTACGTGATCATTGAGTTGGGCCCCGAAGAATTCTGGGTGCGGCCGCTCCAGATACTGAGACAGTGCATCTAGATCCCTCTAAAAAAATAAGGTGGCCTCTGTTGCCTAGCTGGTAGAACTTGCAATACTAGACTTCCATCTATAAGAATTTAGGATGAGTAAGTTAGTGAGGTGATCAAGTGTGTGAAATTTTATGTAGGAATGTATGAATTTTTGAGGAACATGATTTTTTTGAAAGAATCAAGGATAAGAGTGGAAATAGGTTTTCATAAATACTCACTTCTTTTGTTTTGAAACTATGTTTTTGTTCGGATGTCCATTCTAACTAGGGTCTCCTATGGTCAGGATGGCTCTGATACCAACTTGTCAACACCTGGATTTTCAATCCCAGATGCCTGTTATGCCATACCTCGCAATCCCAGGATTACCATTTTTTGAGACATAACAGATTGGATATCACAGTCCATCATCCATTACAAACCATAATGAGGCCTTACACAAATAAAGGATCTCATGATCCAGTCTTAATACAATCAAGCTGCGGAATAATAAGCATAGTAGTGGGCTCCATCTTCATGTTCACAAGCAATGCTGATGATGGGAGATGATCCTAGATGTCGTAGACCTCCTGCTGTCCAACATACTGGTAGTCCTCCTTATAGTCTGGCCACGGGAATAACCAGGGACAAAGCCATGAGTACTCTTTAAGTACTCGCAAACTATCACTAACAAGTAAGGTAGCTCTAGTAGGAATCTTAAGCTCTAGGTTTATTTGCAAAAAGGCAGATTTATCTAAACCGAGTTTAGAAGTAAAGAAAACTAATTTAATGTTCTAAATCACTTAAGTGGGAACCTAGTTTTCATATTCACAACCCTATTGTGGTCAAGTCAAAATCATAGTTCACTCCACAAGTCATTTCGAAAACATCTGACAACGGAATAGTATGGCCACTCCAACTGTCCATGACCACATACGCGACTATTCGAATAGTTTGACACTCTGCAGATGTGGTACACTTTCACCACAAAATTCGATACATCCGTCAGGGATAACCCTGAATCAATCATACTTAGTATGCGGATAATCAATCATAACCTTTCAATTACACACTCTTGTATATGCACCTCTCCTATGAGCTTGGCCTCCCATCCATGGCCATCTGCCATCCTAGGCACTGCATAGGTGGACATCATCAAGAGGTAGCCTCAGCTAAAACATCTTCCGTGAGGGAACCCATACTAAGGCACATAAACTTCCGGCTAAACCCTACCCAATTCAGGTATTGTGGTTGTACGGTAAATTTTGAATGGTATTGCATCCGAACCCAACCATTAGTTTTTATAAAGGGGCAAGGCTCATGCCTCAACATTTTCATCATCAAACCCTTGTGTTTCTCAACACATGTCAAAACATCTCAATAGAATGAAGCATCATTCCAAGGTTTTCATAATCATTTTCAGCAATTATTCCCATCTAAGGTGATCAACTTTGTTTCTTAGCACTAGCCACTAAAGTTAAGAGTGTTCACTAATGAGGGGTGCTAATCTTAAATCTCATGCCATAGAATGCCATCTAAGTATAGGTCTAGTTTTACACTCTTTATGCTAGCTATACTATTTTTCCAAGTACTCACAAAGCACTAACTACAATTAAAGAACTTTGGTAAAGTAAAAGAATAAAGCTTGCAAGTAAAACTTGAGATAGGTATAGATAAAATGGTACATAACCAAGCATGCCTAAAGCATCTTGCTTACGTTAAGCCTTGCAAGTGTTAGCTTGCATGGTTCTAGCTTGCACATAATAGCTTGCAAGGGTCTATCTTGCTTAGTAATGATGGCTTGCCTTGGTTGGTGCAGTGATTGAAGTTTTCTTCTTCTTCTTCTTCTTCTTCTTCTTCTTCTTCTTCTTGGTAGTACTCCCCCTGCTTCTATCCTTGGTCGGTACTATCGTCTATAAATAAATATGGGGTACATAATCACCAAACAATACTTAACTAATTCTATTTAGCACACTAAGGCTCACACTTGATGACCTAGCATCATCACAATCATCACATGAAATAAAGAACTAGTTTTATTTATCTTATTTGAGAAAAGTAATTTCTACTCAATGAAATTAATTAAGATTTAATATTCTCCAATTAAAATATAGGATCATGTGGACACATGTCTTCACGACATATTCTAATACATGGTAATGTGATTTAAAGGGTTTGTCAATTTTTACTAAGTTTAAGATTATCATTTAATAGATTTAAAGTGACTAGAAATGCCCTAATAGCATTATTTTGGTACGAGTCCAATGTCGCTGCAGGCAAACCTAAATAATTCTACATATTCAGATAGATATTTTCAAATGTGATTTTTGAGAGTTGGAATCAACTGAAAACCTATTATGGTTGATTTTTGAAAAATGTTTGAAGTTGTAAAAGTCTCTGTCTTGTTATTTTTTCTAAAAATTATCGCTAACTCCAAATGATTTAAATCCAACAGGCTTGGATAGATAATTTAAATACCTTGCTAACAAAATTTGAATCATGCAATTTGGTTCAGTGAAATTTTCTGAATTGATTTTTGAATCTGTGGAAAGAAACTAGTCTAAGAAAAAAAGGAAAAACAATATTTGAATTTCTAGGCCAGCGCGGGAAGTTAAATGGGCCGGCCCTAATGCACTGCACAGTGCAATGGGCTGCTAACAGATAGGATCCACCAGTCAGCTGGTCTAACAAAACGAACGGTATCGGCAAATCTGAGCCCTACGATCTAAATCTAATACAACGGCTGGGAGTCGTCGTCGACGACGAATTACTCTGGGAGGAACTAAACCTTGCGCGGCGGTGGGGGTCTGGCTAGGCTCACCTAGGCTCCAGCTAGGGTCGGCGAAGGGGGCGATCGACGTGGTAGACGACGGCGAGTCGAGGCGCGGTCACGGCGGAGCTTGGGGTGGTCGAAATCGACGGCGCCCTTCTCCTCCAGTGGTGGGCTCCGGCCAAATTCCGGCGAGAGTGAGCTTGCCTTGCTCCGGGATGAAGTGGGGGAGGATCAGTGAGGAGTGGTGAGTGCAATGGTGTGGAGAAATGAGGCAGGGTGGCCTCCTTTTATACTACGGCGAGGGGACCGAATGGTGCGGGCGCGAGCTACAGGCTGCTATCAGCGTGACGGAGGCTAGGGGACGGTGCGTGGTTCCCTGGCGGTTCTCACGGGCATAATGGCGAGGCGTGGGGAGGTGTGGCTCTGTTGGGAGCGTGCGGATGCAGAGGTGTTTGTGGCGGCGTGCGGCTGCTGCGGGTCGCGCGGTGGCGAACGGCGTTGTCTGCGGGGCTAGGGTGATCATGGCGAGCTAGTGCATGTGAGGCGTGGGTGAGGTGCGGTCTGTTTGAGCTGGTTGGGCGCGGCGAGCTGGCGCGCTCTGGACATGGCATAGAGATGGTGGGCGCGGCATAGCTAGGCTGGTCCAGGGCTCGACTGGGGTTGAGGCTTAGACAGGGGGTGGCGGTGGATGCTCGCGTGTCTGGTGCGTGTCGTGGGTGAGGGCGGCATTGCCTCTGGCGCTCTTCCCACAGTCGGCCGGCAACGACCAAAAACGAGCGGTGCTCCATTGTGCACATGGGGAAGGGGGCTTGTCTAGTGCTTGGTTAGGCCTAGGGGAGATAGGGGATTTAAGAGGCGACCAAATGGTCGAGAGTTACTATGGAAACAGTGAAGTTAGGCTAGAGTTAGATTAGTGCAGGCCAGGTGTTTGTTGCAATGGCTGAAAGAAATGTACTTTGGAAGTTTTGATTCAATTTCGGTGAGTAGTTTGATCTTAAGCTTGAGAGTATATGTTTGCTTGGAGAAGCTAAATGGAATTGGTTTGAAGGGTTTTTGAAAAAGTGGGATCTTAGCACATAAACTTGATTCCATTTTCACATGTCCTTTAAATTGATTTGAAAGTGGTTTTTGTAAGTTGGTAAAGTGGGCCTTGATACACTTTTACTTGGTCTAGCAAGGGTTGAAAAGAAAGCGAACTGTTTCTGTTAGAAATTTTCTTCTAGGAACACACAAAGTGGCCTAGTGGTTTACTTTTGTCAAAATGACCATTTGCTTTATTTATTCATATTTGATTTTTTTTCTTTTGACTTTGTCTGTAATAGGCCTAGATGATGTATTATTCATCTTTAAACCATTTCACATCATTTCGAACAATCAAGCATGTCATTTTCAATCAATCATACATTAATGCAAACTAACATGCATTCTTATTTATTTTATTAATAAAAGTTTTTATTAACCCAAAATTGGGTGATTAGAACTTGATAATCTTGATTAGGGTTTTTTGGATGTTACATGGGATAATCCACCACCACCATCTCCACCAAGTAGCCACCATAGCGGCTACCATGGAGGCCAAGGGGGCACCACGGCGGAGGGGTGCCGGGAGAAGTAGAAGTCTGGCTCATGGCCACCATTGCTGCAGTGAACAACCAAGATGGTGCGCCCTATCACAGAGTGACGCCTGGCATCGGATCAACTCAAACATCAAGGTGCGGTGCTATGAGTCGCATAACATCTATCTGGGTCCAAAATGCGTCGGACCGTTCATACGACAAACAAACCTTCCGAAAGGGTTTGCCATCTCAAGGCACATCCAGCCCTACGTCGGTGTTGCTCGGCCAGACACCTGGCTCCAGGACTTCTTCCAGGCCTGCTGCATCGCCAAAGGAGGAAATAGCTTGGTCGCGACCTAGTATCTCCTGCTTATGTTGAGGAAGACAACTCGATCATGGCTCAATGAACTCTCGGAAAACACCATCCACAACTAGTATTACATGTAAAGTTCTTTCTTTCGGAACTTAGAGGGAACATACAGGAGGCCCTACAAGATCGGAGATCTACAGCGGTGCACCTAGAAACCTGGAGAAACCTTTCGGAACTACCTCAGAGGATGGATTGACACAAAGAACTCCTGTGGAAGAGCAAACGATCAAACCGCGATTGAAGCATTCATTGTGGGTCTCCCAATTGGTTTATTGCATCATGGCTTAAAATAGGATAAAGTGACCGATTTGGGCGATATGATAGAGACATCAAGCAAATACTCTGACGTTGACGATGATTCAGAGGGACTGCTAAATGTACTGGCTATACCAAAGTCGGGTAAGCAGCTGAAGCAGCAAACCCAAAACGCAAGCACACCTCGGAGGAAAAACCCAACCCGGAAACCGCAACAGTTAACGCAACTTTCGGGTCTGGAGGACGAGGAGGCTGTGAAGGCGTCCGGGGATGAGGCTAGGGAACTTCCAGAGTCCAAAGTAGAGGAGACCAACAACCTGGTAAAATCTACTCTTGGGCCAACATTGCCAACTACCCATGTGTCCATCACCTCGATGGCAACGGGGGCTCGTGCCATACCACTGCTGAGTGTCATTTCAATCACGATATCAAGGAAGAAAATCTGCTGGCTACAGGGCCGAGCGACGAAAAGGAAAGAAAACTCTGAGAAAGACAAAGAGTCCAATGAAGATTCTGACATGGAGGGGGCAGAAGCTTCAAATCCCAAGTTGCATAGAAAGAAAACCTTGACAACCAAGAAAGACACTCATGTCTGCTTCGTTGGATCCCAACCCACTAAGATTAAGAAGGCAGTGATTCATGAGCTCAACGCAACTGTTCCGGCTGTCCCCCAGTATCTGGACTAGTCGTAAGTTAAAATCACCTTTACCAAAGTGACCATCCGCCTAAGCCACACAGGTGAGGAAACTATGATTTGGTCGTCAATCCACTTATTGACGGCTATGGGTTCTCCAAGTCCCTCATGGACGGTGGTAGCAGCATCAACATCATCTATGTCGAAACACTGCACCAGATGAGGATATCAGAAACATAACTAAATCATAGCTCTATGACTTTTCATGGACTTGTCCCTAGATGACAAGCAAATTCTCTTGGAGAGATCACTTTGGATGTTACCTTTGGAACTCCAAAGAACTGCCAGACGGACGCACTTTCCTTCGAAGTGGTCCCGTTCAAGAGCACATACCACGCTATCTTTGGGCGTCCAGCTTACTGGGATTTTATGGCTTGCCCTTGTTACATTTACAATATGATTAAAATTCTAGGTCCCAATGGCGTCATCACAATCCAGGAGACCCGAAGAAAGCACAAGAATGCATGGAGGGAAATGCCGCCTTTGCTGAAGCCATACTGCATGATGAGGAGTACTAGGGGATCAAGAAGAACATCGATCCGTCCGAGATGCCTGCGACGAAGAAGGATGTGACAAATCTGACTACAGAGTTCAAGGCATCGGAAGAGACGAAGACGACGCTGTTGAAGGATGATGACCCCTCCAAGGTGACCATGACAAGCATAGGTTTAGGCCATCATAGGAAAGCGTGCTCGTCGATTTCCTCAAAGCCAATAAAGATATCTTCTCATGGCAGCCATCTGACATGACTGGAGTACCTAGGTAACTTGCCAAGCATAGCCTAAATGTATACCCAAATTCTAAACCCGTTAAATAGTCCTTACGACGATTCAACGATGAAAGGCGCAAAGCAATAGCTAAGGAACTAGCCTAGCTCGAGTTATCTCGATTCATAGCAGAGGTCATCCATACTGATTGGTCGACCAATCCTATAATGGTCCCTAAAAAGGACACCACTAATTTAAGGATGTGTGTTTATTATACTGCCTTGAACAAGGCTTGTGCCAAAGATCCATTCGCTCTGCCTAGAATCGACCAAGTTATTTATTCGACAGCAGGCTCGGAACTCCTATGTTTTCTCGACGCATATTTCGGATATTATCAAATCCGGATGAAGGAGTCAGACAAAATAAAGACTTTGTTCTTTATTCCCGTCGGAACCTTCTTCTACATAATAATGCATTTTGTGTCCCTCCATGATCAAATCAGACGCAACATGCATGCATACGTTGATCACGTAGCTATGATGTCCAAAAACAAGAAAACACTAATTTCTGACTTGGAGGAAACATTCAGCAATTTACGAAAATACAACATAATGCTTAACCCGAAGAAGTGTTTCTTTGGAATACCAGCCAGAAAATTGTTAGGTGTCATTGCATCTCAAATGGGCATAGAGGTGAACCATCAAAAAATAAAGGCTATACTCAACATTTCCAAGCCAACTCGCCTAAAGGACGTACAAAGGCTAACTGGCTGCATTGCCACAGTCAGTTGGTTTGTAAGCCGGCTCGGTGAAAGAGCCGCACCACTATACAAGCTCTTGAAAAAGACTAAGAAGTTCATCTGGACTAATGAAGCTGAAGCTGCGCTTTAGGATCTGAAAGTTGTACTCTCGTCTGCACCTATTCTTGTAGCACCGGAACCAGAGGAACCGATGTTGCTATACTTAGCTATGACAAACAGAGTTGTCCGTGTCATCATGGTGGTGGAATGGCCGAAAGAAAAAAAGGAACACCTAGTCAGACTTATTATCTCAGCGAGGTCTTGACTAAATCAAAGCAAAGGTATCCCATTACCAAAAGTTAGACTATGGTGTGTTTTTTGCATCCAGAATCCTACGACATTATTTTCAAGAGCACAAGATTACCATGGTGAGCACAACTCACATGAGAGACATAATCAATAATAATGATGCCATAGGAGGCATCGCTAAGTGGGGCTTAAAGCTAGCAGGTTTTGATATTGAGTATAAATCTCGTACATCAATCAAATCCCAGATTCTTGCTGACTTTGTAGCTGATTGGACATATATAGTAGAAAACATAGGACTCCGAGAGACGGAAGTTTGGACCTTACACTTTGACGGGTCTAAAGTGCTCAGGGGCTCAAGGGCAGGCATGGTGCTCAAATCACCCCAAGGTGATAAATTGTTTTATGCATTGCAGATTCACTTCACGACGACAAATAACATTGCCGAATACAGAGCCCTACTGCATGGAATACGTATCGCACAAGACATCGGCATTTGCAGACTGATGTGTTATGGAGACTCAGATTTAGTTGTCTAACAAGTATCCAATATCTGTAACGCAAACAAGCGCATAGCAGCATATAGAGCTGTCGTGGATTAATAGTCTAAATCGTTCAAAGGGTTTGAAGTCCAACACATTACTCGAACATAAAATGAGGAAGCAAATGCTCTATCAAGAATAGGCTGTACACAGAAAATGGTCCCGGATGGTGATTTTTCGGAGCACTTAAGAGTTCCCTCTATCACAGGAGTTGATGAGGAGTATCCAACCAAATCCGACTCACCACTGATAGTAGTCCTGGTTGTAATTCCCAGATGGACACAACCCTACCTTGATTTCTTGGTAGGTAGAAAATTTCCTAAAGAGGAAGTGCTGACCCGACAGATCTTCCAAACGAGGAAAATCGTACACGGCAGGGGGGGTGAGATCTAAAAGTGGAGTGCGTCTGGGGTCTTTCAGCGCTGTGTTTCTCAGGAAGAAGGCATGGAAATCCTAAGGGAAATCCACGAAGGTGAATGCGGACATCACGCCGCAGCCAAATCTTTAGTGGCAAAGGCCTTTAGACATGGATTTTTCTGGTTTCTAGCTAAGGCATATGCCAAACGACTAATCAAGACGTGCAAAGGTTTCCAAAAATACGCCAAACATGCCAAAGTTGCGGCTAATTAGCTGTGAACAATTCCAATTACATGACCCATTGCGGTTTGGGGGCTTGAAATGGTAGGACCGTTTAGACAGGCTCAAAGTGGATACACTCACCTTCTTGTGATGGTGGATAAATTCACGAAATGGATTGAGGCAAAACCCATCACAAGTTGTGATGGAGCAACAACCAAGAAGTTCGCCGAGGACGTGATTATATGATTCGGATATGCGCACAGTATTACTACAGACAACAGGAGTAACTTTTCCATGGGGGAACTAGTCGAATTCTGCAATGAACAAGGGATCTGACTTGATATTGCATCAGGCGCACATCCGCAAGCTAATGGACAAGTTGAAAGGGAAAATGGTTTAATTCTTCAATGCCTGCAACCAAGACTCGAAGTGCCGCTACATCATGCTGCAGGGGCTTGGGCGGACGAATTACCGTCTGTGATATGGAGTTGACGAACCACCCCTAACAGGTCACCCGAATATACATATTTTTTCTTCTTCCACGGTGCAGAAGTTGTTCTTCCAAGTGATCTTATTCATACTTCTCCCCGAGTCATTGCGTATGTCGAAGAGGATGCCAAAGTTGCTCGACAAGATGACCTCGATATGCTCGAGGAAGTTCGTGTTGTTGCTGAGCAGAGATGTACTGCCTATCAGCAAAAGTTAAGCAAGTATCATAGTTAGAGAGTCAGAAACCGGTCTTTTAGGAAGGGCGATTTGGTTCTCCGGCTAGTGAAAAAAAGATCACAAACGGCCCTTCATAATTAGTCGAGTATTGCACAATGGTCCTTACTACCTGACATGGGTATGCCCAATAGGCACACAACTATAGCCTACCTGGTGCGGCTCGACGGAAGGCCTACTCGACGAATTGCCAAGGTCCATGACGTCTATGACAGTTCGAGTGGTATGAAGCCCATATGGACACGTACTCCCAAACGCACAAGACAATGAAGTCTCAATACTAGAGTTTGAATACAACTTGTAACCAACTCGTACTGGTACCTGAGACCTAGCCTCCCCATATATAAAGGCTAGGAGGGTCCAACAAGGAGGAGACGACCTAAGACCCCAATAGGCAATCGCGACTCTCCCAATAGATAGATCTACGATCTCCCGCAATAGATACAACACAATAGATCTAGAAAAAACCCGCCAGATCCAATTAGTGCGACACAACCATCGGCGACATTGTAATCCTTCGGATCCTTCATCAATCAAGAGCAGACAAGCAGGAGTAGGGTCCTCTACGAGGCCTGAACCTGGTTAAACCTCGTGTCACCTGTGTCCTTGTTTGCTAGCCGATCGAGACTTCCAGCGCTCCCCAATTCCTCCAAAACCTACGTCCATAACAATAGACATTGATGAGTTAAACCCTCGTCAATTGGCGCCGTCTGTGGGAACTGGGGTGCTGATGTTGCGATCTTGACGGTTCCATCATCAACAATCTGCGATTCGTCCACTACAAGGAAATAGATCTACTTCGGCTCCCATACGTCATCCTCCATACTGGATCCCTCATTATCAATGACAGCCAGATCACATCTGATCGGCTCATCTACTTCATCCTCACTGCGGCTGATGGTGCGAAATCGAAAATTGCTTGCAACACCAGACGAGATCAGTCGCGTGGAGTGTGTGTCTCTTTCCTACAAGCGCACGTTCAACACAACCAAAAGCGCAGGGCCAGTTTTCTATCTGAGTAAGGTCAATCTTATGGATCGTGCTTTCGATTCAAAAGGCAAATAAAGAAAAGAATTATGTCCAGCACTACGTACGACACTAGCAAGTCAAATCAAAAAGAAAACAAGAGAGCAAGTCCCAAGGAAAAGTAGTCATGATCGCAAAGAAAAAACAAGACATCATCGTACTCTATCTTCTTCAATTTGGAAACAGCCAAAATTGTTCAGACTGCTAAGAGGATTAATCGGAAGATGCTTGTGGGTCTAATTCCCACATGTATGTGTGCATATCGTCGTACGCTTATACGCGGTAACCTTGGAGACGCAAATTCTGGTTAAGTTGGACCGGTTTATACGGAAGCTGATGTAGTGCGAGTACATGGAAAGCTCTAGTTAATTCGAATTGCTTGTGGACCGTTGAAAATCCTTTCAAATACATGTCAATTGTTATCACGTGAAGATCTAGTCAGAACCACCTTGCATGTACGGATTTTGCGGCAAACTCCGCCAAAACAAATACCCGGCAACCCCGCCGCGATGACTCTGGTCCATCGACCCGACTACACAATCACATTTACTCTACGCCTAGGGGCTACGTGACTCTACCGTGTGACTCGGGGATTTGTCGACTCCGGCCTCCCGTTGCGATCTCAGTTCCAGTGACTCGGGGGTTCCCTCTTCTATGGCTACTCGCCGCGTCCTTCGACTCCGGCAACCATCTGCAGTCTTCAGCTGCGGCGACCCGCTCCGGACTTTGATTATGTTACTGGGGGGTTCCCTTAGCATCGGCGACCTGCTATGGTCTTCGATTGCGGTCTTCGACCCCGAGAACCTACTGTACTCTTAGAATATGGCGACCTTCTGCGATTTTTTGTTACGGCAAACTGCTGCCGCGCATCGGATTTGGTGACCCGTTGCTGCATCGACTCAGGACCGCTGCACAACTCTCGACCGCCATGGTGACTACTCATCCGGTGTCAATCTCTCGACCTGCTGCAGTCTTCGACTCCAGCGATTTGCTACGATCTTCGGCTCCAACGACTAGGGGGCTCGGGGGCTCCCTCCACTTCGGCGATCCGCCGTAGTCTTCAAACTTCGACGACCTGCTGCGGTCTTCAACTACACTCGGGGGCTCCCTCCGCTTCGGAGACTCGCCACGATTTTCGACTCTGCCGCGAGGCTCGTTACCGCCTTTGGATATGATGACTCACTGCGGTCTTCAACTCCGCCGACCTACTGAGTCTTTGACTCCATCACGCGACCTGCTGCGGTCTTCGGCTACGATAACGCGCTGCGGTCTTCGACTTCGCCAACCTGATGTGTCTTCGACTCCGTCACGCGACCCGCTGTTGCGTCGACTACGTCTGCGATTGCATCGACTTCATCCACAACAACTACCCATAAAGCTAAGTTCTCTACTTAGAGATGATTTTTTTCTTACTTAATCGCACTCGAAGCACTTGGGGACTGCGCCCTCTTCAAGTAACCTAATGTGCCATCGACTCCATGCACTCGAGTACCTCATACGCGATAGCCCGAGTAGCTGATTCTGCCCGATCATCGAATCCTTGAACTCTGAGCACCTCGGCAAGGTACTGAGACTAAGGGTAATCAGGCTAAGGAAAAGGCCTAGCTTGCAGTGCAAAAGTGTCGACTCGATTGGCACCAGAATTTTACTTTACAAACCGACATGCAAATAATCTTTACAAGATACAAGTACTTCACAATTCTTTGCATTTTATATAGCTTACAAAGATGTGGACTGCATCGAGCTATTCTATCTGATCCTCCAACAGGAGTCGACAAAACAACTAACTATGCCATACACTCAAGACCCGAGTCGAGTCCCTCCTCGGATGGTTGCATCACTTGATGCTACACACGTGACGCTGACCGCGCCCCCAACAGAAGCGACTGCATCGACTCTATTCGCGTTGTCGAATGACTCCGTTATATCAAGACCAACTATATTATCGATTTTTGGCTCCTTATGCATGACACGCTAACTCGATGCACTTCTGGGTTAGTGGTTTCTCCTCACGTGATTGTCGACTGTGTCTACAAAATACAATACTTGAGTCTCTGCCCGAGTCTACGACTTTGCCAGACACTCAGGGGCTACTCCAAACTGGAGCACTAGACGCGCATATACAAGATCCTCGAGTGACACGCTCTGACTCCTCACTCGAATCCATAATTCGACTAAGGACTCGGGGGCTACTGCCATAGGGAGCGCTGGCCACGCACCTGAAGAAATTTGTGAAGATATCTAAGCATCATGAAAACCCTTCACTCGAATCAACTATTTGAGTGTGAATTACGGGTTACTCCCATAGGGAGCACCGGAAGCACATTTGACTGAAAACAAGCAACTAAAGACGACAACAGTCGAAAAATGTTTTAGTCTCCACTCGAGTCTATGACTCGAATAGGAACTCGGGGGCTACTCCCATAGGGAGCGCTGGCCGCGCACCCTATTATTATTTTTTGTTGTACATCGTACTGTGTGTTGAAAATATCCACACTCGAATGCTATGGCTATTGGGAATATGCTCTAGAGGCAATCATGAATGATGATATTCTTGTGTATTCATAAGGTTATGGTCCATATATGAACTGCTGATATGTATCATCGAATATTTGATTTGATTGTGGAACTACATATTCATGTTGTTCATACTAATTGTCCTTCGTCATTGAGGTTGTGTCGGACACACAACTTAGACCAATGTGAAAGTCGGCAGATGACTAGGTTCCACTTGTCATGGGCATGGAGATGCTATTCCGACTTACACGGATTCGGCTAAAGAGTTTAGCGAGTCGGACTGACCCATATTGAGATGCAACGAACAAGTCATCATTTGCATGTCTCAATCAATGTAATCCTTAGACCAGAGGTTATTGCACAATCCGAGTTGAGGATCTCCGACTTAGGTTCTATCAAACGGTGTTCCATCAGTGGGAAGTTATAAAGGCGGAGTTCGGGTCGTCTGAGAATCAAGCTGCGTGATGTGAATAACCAAGACGGGATTTTGCCCCTCCATCTGGAGAGATATTCTCTGGGCCCTCTCGGAAGATATGATTCGGAAAGCATGGCCATGCGCATCACGGTTAAGTGTTAACCGAGGCAGCTGACTAAGAGTTAGTCGGATGAATCACTTATCTTGGATCGAGAAAGAGAGTCGGACTATTTAAGGGATGACGATCATTCTCCTAGGAGCCGTGAGGCAAAAGGGACTCAGACAAAAGTCACATTGGAAGGTATGTCGTCATGACTTATTGGTACTTGGGAGTTGGCACGTTCTGCTAGGAGCCGCTACCAACTGATCGATCACGAGTGAGACTCGGAATCGTGTCCGGGTTACCATGAGCCTGTCGGGTCACACACTTAAGAGCGGGAGCAAGTTTGGGTTAGACCCAAACAGGAAACCTATTTGGGTTGGACCCAAATAGAGACATGGACTTAGTCAACAAGTGAGACTTTCTATGGCTAATATAGGCCTTTTAGTGAATGGGCCACAAGTGAGTGGAGCCCACTTTCACTCCCTATATAAGCTGGGGCGCATGTGCTTAGAGCACGAGGTTAGGTCACTCCATGTGTTGGAAACCCTAGCCCCAGTCCATGCTGTCGCCGCCGTACCGGACCTAGCAGTCCATCACCGGCGCTCCTCCTCGTACGTGTGGATACCGGCAGAGGTGTTGTACGTTCAGCAATTCGACGATCGTGAAGAAAGTACGGATCGTGGATCGTGGAAGCGGAACGGATCGCGAGGACTGCACTGCATCAAGCGACGTGCTTCATCAATTCCGCAACTGCGCGTCTAGTGGTAATCCTCGTGGCCTTCTACCTGAGCTGGATCTTGGGATCACCCCGTAGGGAATTTTTTTTGTTTATCTCTACGTGGTCCAATAGTGGTATCAGAGCGTTAGCTTCTGGTTTTAGGCTCGAGATCGCGCATATGTGATATGCAGTTGGCGTTAGATTGGATCTGCCCGCACCCGCGAGGGGACCGCCAGCTTCGCCCTGTCGTAGCGCCTTAGATGTCGGTGCGAGTTTCACAACGCCGGTAGATATCGTATCTATGCATAACTTGTTTTTGCAGGTTGATGTTGTGAATGGTATGGCTTATGTGCATGTGATGCGTGTAATCCATACGTGATCTGCGTATCATGGTTTTTGTCAGCCGACTGGAGCCTAGGTGCTGTCATCTTATTGTATAACGGCCTGCGTGTCGGATTCTTTGTGTAATTTGCATTACTAGCTAGTGTAGCTGTTTGGAGAATCCGGATGGCATGCAAGTTGGTGTACAAGTCGGCTACATGGTGTAAGATGGCACATGACAAGAGTTGACACGAGTCGGATTACAGGCTTTATGGAGATGGAGATCGCCATGAAGAGAGTCATACCTTTTCACATTATAAGTGCTTTTATTTTGTGTTATTGTTATGTCTCTATTTTACCTCTATTAGATAGTTGGTAGAATATAGTCCCTCAAAGAAGGTCTAGTCGGTTTTCCCGCCAGTGCTACACCATCACAAGTCGGACATTTTTGGTAGTGGGCTCATAAAATTGAGGTGCTATCAATTCTTTCCGACTAGGTGGGTTCGAGTCGGACTCTTACAGCGGAAGCACTTGGTAATCTAGACAGGTCTATCACAACGGTTGTGGGACTTGGGGAAAAGTCGGATGGGAGCCGGGGCATGTGATGCCACCCATCCAATAGGAGTCGTATGAGATACGATTGACAAGGAGTTGTCTACCTAGATCACTTGACGGCTAGCGGTGATGCTAAAGCTCACTAGTCGACTTGCTTATTTAGGGTCCTGAATCACTAAGTAACCATCAGAGGGGTGTTGGTTCTAGTGGGAGCATAAATATTAAAGTGTTTAATATGCTTGCTCTTTATGGATACATGTCTTAAGTTTTTTGCATATTTTTTGTTGTAGATCAATGGCACCTAGCAGTCTTCCTCAGATTTCTGGTTTTGCTTTGAGAACCATCTTAGAGAAAGATAAGCTGAATGCAACTAATTTCACCAACTGGTATCGTAATCTGAGAATTGTTCTCAAACAAGAAAAGAGGGATCGTGTCCTAGACAACCCACCTCCATCTGAGCCGGATGAGAATGCGACTGTCGCAGCCACCAATGCCTACCATCGGATTTGTGATGAATCCACGGAGATTAGCTGTCTTATGCTTGCTCACATGGAACCGGACTTGCAGCAGCAGTTCGAGAATGTTGAGGCCTACGATATGATCGAAAGCCTCAAAAGTATGTTCTAGGCTCAGGAAAAGACTGAGAGGTATCAAGTCTCTCAGGCTTTGTTGACCTGCAAGCTTAAGGATGGCGATCCAATGAGTCCACATGTGATCAAGATAGTTGGTTATGTGCAGTCTCTGGAAAGGCTTGGCTACCCCATTAGCGAAGAATTCGCTACGGACATAATTCTGAACTCTCTTCCTAGTGCATATGGCCAGTTCATATCAAACTACCACATGCATGGTATGGATAAGAAGCTCACTGAATTACATGGGATGCTCAAGCAGGCTGAGGCGGATCTCAAGAAAGGTGCCAGTCAAGTGTTGATGGTACAAAACACGGCTAAGTTCAAGAAGAGTTCTTGGACTAAGAAGAAGAAGACAAAGTCAGGAGGTAAGGCGGAGGACCCAGTCCAAAGCGCTTCCTCAGGGACTAAGCCATCTCCTACAGCCGGATCCACTTGCTTCTACTGCAAGTCGGATGGCCACTGGAAGAGGAATTGCAGCAAGTATCTGGCTGATAAAGCCAAGAGTGGAGGTGTGACTTCCGGCTCAGGTACGCTTGTTTGCAATGTTATAGACATTTATCTTGCTAATGCACCTGGTAGTTCTTTGGTATATGATACCGGATCAGTCATTCACATATGCAACACGTTGCATGGACTGGTAAGAACTAGGAGCGTTGCAAGAGGCGAGGTTGACATTAGAGTCGGAAACAAAGCGAGAGTCGCTGCGTTGGAAGTCGGCACAATGCAACTTCATTTACCTTCTAGATTCATAATGGAGCTAAATAATTGTTATTATGTTCCAGTGCTTAGTCGAAACATCGTTTCTGCCTCATATTTGATGAGATAGGGCTATGAGTCGAATATCAATAATAATGGTTGTTCTTTATATTTGAATGATATGTTTCATGGCTTTGCGCCCGTCCGGGATGGGTTATTTATTTTGAATCTTGAAGGTGAATCTGTCTATAACATAAATGTGAAAAGGTTGAAACCAAATGATCTGAATATGACTTACTTTTGGCATTGTCGGCTTGGTCATATAAGTTGGAAACGTATGAAGAAGCTCCATGATGATGGACTCCTCACTTCGTTCGACTTGGAGTCGTTCGAGACATGTGAATCCTGCCTTCTCGGCAAGATGACCAAGACACCTTTTGCAAAGAGTTGTGAAAGGGCGTCCGACTTATTGGGACTAGTACATAGTGATGTATGTGGCCCAATGAGCACGACAACCAGAGGTGGTTATGAGTACTTCATTACCTTCACTTCTGATTTGAGTAGGTATGGATATATCTACTTGATGAAACATATGTTGGAAGCCTTTGAAAAGTTCAAGGAATTCCAGAATGAGGTACAAAATCAACTTGGCAAGAAAATAAAGTTTCTTTGGTCAGACCGAGGAGGCGAGTACATGAGCCATGCGTTTGATGACCATCTAAAGAGTTGTGGAATAGTTCCCTAGCTCACTCCTCCAGGAACGCCGTAGAGAAACGGTGTGTCAGAAAGGAGGAATCGGACCTTGTTGGACATGGTATGGTCAATGATGAGTCAGACATATCTGCCTTCATCATTTTGGGGTTATTGTCTAGAAACTGCAGCGTTCACACTAAACAGAGTACCATCAAAGTCGATAGAGAAGACACCACATGAGATGTGGACTGGCAAGAAGCCGAGTTTGTCTTTTCTTAAGATTTGGGGTTGTGAAGGTTTTATCAAGCGACTTCAGTCGGACAAACTTACAACTAAGTCGGATAAGTGTATTTTCATGGGGTATCCGAGGGAAACCTTGGGTTACTACTTCTGCAACCGAGAAGAGGGCAAATTGTTTGTCGCTCAAAACGGTGTCTTCCTTGAGAAAGAGTTTCTCAGTCGGGGAGTCAGTGGGAGTACGGCGCATCTCGAAGAACTTCAAGAGATATCGGCTAGCAGCGAGTCGGCAAATGCCTTAGAGGTTGAGCCGGATGTGGTACCTGAGCCGGAAACTGCACCAACACTACGAAGATCGGCTAGATTGCGAAGTGTTCGTGATGTAATGCTGCTAGACAGTCATGAGATGGCAACTTATTCGGAAGTGATGGTGGGTTCTGATTTTGAGTCATGGCTTGGAGCCATGAGATCCGAGTTAAAGTCCATGGATGAAAATCAAGTTTGGAACTTGGTTGATTTGCCAGACGGTGCAAGACCCGTCGAGAGCAAATGGGTCTTTAAGAAGAAAACTGATAAGGATGGAAATGTTTCTGTCTATAAAGCACGGCTTGTCGCGAAGGGGTTCCGAAAAGTTCAAGGAGTTGACTACGATGAGACTTTCTCTCCTCTAGCGATGCTTAAATCAGTTCGGATCATGTTAGCTATAGCAGCCTATTTCGACTATGAGATATGACAGATGGATGTCAAGACGGCTTTCCTGAATGGAAATTTAACCGAGGACGTGTATATGATACAGCACGAGGATTTTGTTGATCCGGCTAATGATGACAAGGTATGCAAACTTCGGAAATCCATTTATGGGTTGAAGCAAGCATCTCGGAGTTGGAACATTCGCTTTGATGAGGTAGTCAAATCGTTTGGCTTCATCAAGAGCGATCATGATTCTTGTTTACACAAGAAGTTTAGTGGGAGCAAAGTAAACTTTCTGATCTTATATGTGGATGACATATTACTGATTGGAAATGATCTCCAGATGTTGCAAGAGACCAAGGAATCATTGAAAAGGAGTTTTTCGATGAAAGACTTGGGTGAGGCGACTTACATACTAGGAATCCGGATCTATAGAGATAGATCAAGGCGGCTCATTGGATTGAGTCAGAGTACATATTTGGACAAAGTGTTGAAGAAGTTCAACATGGAATCGTCTAAGAAGGGGTTCTTACTGATGTCCCATGGCGTAAAACTTAGCAAGACTCAGTGTCCTTCGACAACTCATGAGCGAAGTCGGATGAGTGCGATTCCGTATGCTTCCGTAATCGGATCCATCATGTACGCTATGATTTGTACTAGGCCAGATGTTTCCTATGCTCTAAGTGTTGTGAGCAGGTACCAGGCTGACCCTGGAGAAATCCACTGGGCAACGGCTAAAAATATCCTCAAGTACTTGAGAAGGACTAAGGATATGTTCCTGATTTATGGAGGTGACGATGAACTCAGTGTAAAGGGTTACACGGATGCGAGTTATCTTACTGACTCGGATGATTCTCGTTCGCAATCCGGATATGTGTTTGTGATAAACGGAGGGGCTGTGAGCTGGAAATGTTCCAAGCAAGAAACGGTGTCTGCGTCTATAATAGAGGCTGAGTATATTGCTGCCTCGGAGGCGGCAAAGGTAGCCGTTTGGATGAGGAATTTCCTCATGGATCTTGGTGTGGTTCAGGGCTCGTCCAATCCATTAGACGTGTATTGTGACAATAATGGTGTTATTGCACAAGCCAAGGAACCTAGACAACACCAGAAGAACAAACATATACTCATGCGGTACCACCTTATTTGCCAGTTCGTGGATCAAGGTGATATCAAGTTATGCAAGGTACACACGGATGCAAACATTATGGATCCGTTGACAAAGCCACTTCCACAGCCGAAGCATGAGGCGCACCTGAGTGCAATGGGCATCAGATGCCTGGACATGTGATGTCGGAATATTGACTCTAGTGCAAGTGGGAGACTGTTGGGAATATGCCCTAGAGGTAATCATGAATGATGATATTCCTGTGTATTCATAATGTTATGGTCCATATATGAACTGCTGATATGTATCATCGAATATGTGATTTGATTCTGGAACTACATATTCATGTTGTTCATACTAATTGTCCTTCGTCATTGAGGTTGTGCCGGACACACAACTTAGACCAACGTGAAAGTCGGAAGATGACTAGGTTCCACTTGTCATGGGCATGGAGATGCTATTCCGACTTACACGGATTCGGCTAAAGAGTTTAGCGAGTCGGACTGACCCATATTGAGATGCAATGAACAAGTCGTCATTTGCATGTCTCAATCAATATAATCCTTAGACCTGAGGTTATTGCACAATCCGAGTTGAGAATCTCCGACTTAGGTTGTATCAAACGTTGTTCCGTCACTAGGCAGTTATAAAGGCGGAGTTCGGGTCATCTGAGAATCAAGCTGCGTGATGTGAATAACCAAGACGGGATTTTGCACCTCCATCTAGAGAGATATTTTCTGGGCCCTCTCGGAAGATATGATTCGGAAATCATGGCCATGCGCGTCACGGTTAAGTGTTAACCGAGGCAGCCGACTAAGAGTTAGTCGGATGAATCACTTATCTCGGATCGAGAAAGAGAGTCGGACTATTTAAGGGATGATGATCATTCTCCTATAGTCCGACAAGGTATATTGTGAGGCAAAAGGGACTCAGACGAAAGTCACATTGGAAGGTATGTGGTCATGACATATTGGTACTTGGGAGTTGGTACGTTCTGCTAGCAGCCGCTACCAACTGATCGATCATGAGTGAGACTTGGAATCGTGTCCGGGTTACCATGAGCCTGTCGGGTCACACACTTAAGAGCGGGAGCAAGTTTGGGTTAGACCCAAACAGGAAACCTATTTGGGTTGGACCCAAATAGAGACATGGACTTAGTCAGCAAGTGAGACTTGCTGTGGCTAATATAGGCCTTTTAGTGAATGGGACACAAGTGAGTGGAGCCCACTTTCACTCCCTATATAAGCTGGGGCGCATGTGCTTAGAGCACGAGGTTAGGTCACTCCATGTGTTGGAAACCCTAGCCCTAGTCCGTCCTGTCGCCGCCGTACCGGACCTAGCAGCCCATCGCCGGCGCTCCTCCTCGTACGTGTGGATACCGGCAGAGGTGCTGTACGTTCAGCACTTCGACGATCGTGAAGAAAGTACGGATCGTGGATCGTGGAACCGGAACGGATCGCAAGGACTACACTGCATCAAGCGACATGCTTCATCAATTCCGCAACTGCGCGTCTAGTGGTAATCCTCGTGGCCTTCTACCTGAGCTGGATCTTGGGATCACCGCGTAGGGAAAAAGTTTTATTTATCTCTACGTGGTCCAACAATGGTGACTCCGCATCATATTTTCCCTGCAAAGATACTGCGACTCCTGGGTCACCCGAATCATCTCCGCGATGACAAAAATTCGGATGCCACGCTTACAGTATGAAGATTTGACCTAAATATGTCCTGGCAATGCATCTGCTACGCTCTACCATAAATAATCCGTGCCTGCAGGTACGATGAATATGCCTTGACAGACACGTCAAGTGCTCACACTTATACACTGGGATTCGAACTCTATAAGACCTCCACGACATGAGTCAAATTACGTTAGCAACTTCTGAATTCGAGTTCGGGGACTCGAGTTTGAGTAGGTGATGTTGTTTTTGCCCTAGAGCAATTAACTGGCCCGATCCATCAAGCGCACCTGGCACATTTACCATCATCCCTATGAGCTACTACAAATTCGACTGACCCGATGAACTTCCAGGTGAAGTGCTTCGCACTCGACACAATTGTCGACTCCGACATCCTAATGCAAGCCTCAAGATTTCTAAGTCTCCACCCGAATCTACGATTCGCATGGACACTCGGGGAAAACTGACATGGGTATGCCCAATAGGCACTCAACTACAACCTACCTGGTGCGGCTCGACGGAAGGCCCACTCGACGAATTTCCAAGGTCCATGACGTCTATGACAGTTCGAGTGGTATGAAGCCCATATGGACACGGACTCCCAAACGCACAAGACAAGGAAGTCTCAATAATAGAGTTTGAATACAACTTGTAACCAACTCGTATTGGTACCTGAGACCTAGCCTCCCCATATATAAAGGCTAGGCGGGTCCAACAAGGAGGAGACGACCTAAGACCCCAATAGGCAATCACGACTCTCCCAATAGATAGATCTACGATCTCCCGCAATAGATACAACACAATAGATCTAGACAAAACCCGCCAGATCCAATCTGTGCGACACCACCATCGGCGACATTGTAATCCTTCGGATCCTTCATCAATCAAGACCAGACAAGCAGGAGTAGGGTCCTCTACGAGGCCTGAACCTGGGTAAACCTCGTGTCACCTGTGTACTTGTTTGCTAGCCGATTGAGACTTCTAGCGCTCCCCAATTCCTCCAAAACCCAAGTCCATAACAATGGACATTGATAAGTTAAACCCTCATCACTACCTAACTGACACGAGGCCATAAAAAGAAGAGGAGGAGAGCTGGAGGCAGTACAAATCTAGATGAGATACACTGTCCATGGAATATTGCTCAGCTACGTCCCTTTTATTCTTGAAATTTCATTCTTTGTAATCATATACATGTACATGTTCGAAGGGATATAAAGTATTGGTCTCCACAATGTTTTTTCTGAGATGTTTTTTATGTACCATTTTATTCCGAATGATCATGTCATATTCGAAAATCCTAGAATACTTGAAAGTACTTTATTCTTATGTTTGTTCTGGTTAGATTTCTGATTCTAAAAATGCTACCTTCGGGTATAAATCTAACTTTTCTAGTTTATACTTGGGTTTTTTGTCTGATTACTAGATGCGGGTATTTTTTGAGTAGTGAATTGTTGGTACTGTAAGTCAGCTTTGATTCCGGGTTTAAATGGGTGTAGGAATTGAGCTCCGTTGCTCGACAAAGTTTTGATGCTAAAGTTTTGCCGGTTCACGAAAGAGACGATGCGGAAAGCCAGATAAACAATAAGTATAGAAAAAACAAGTGCTTAAGTATTTTTTCGAGCACAACAAAAATAAAACAGCCAAAAGTGCTAAAATAGTAAATCATAAGTTCTTACAATCTTAGCACTAGAAAAATAATATTCTACTTATTACAATCAAATTGTTTTCAGAATAACACATTGTTAATCAGGTACATTCTATGATGTAGGTGCAGATGCAGGATTAGCCGGCTCACTAGAAACATCACCCGTATCACCCCGATATCTTTCCGAGACGAGTTCATCAGACTCAGTTTGCTCGTTGTATTCGGAAACTTCAACAACATCTTTCCTAGGAGGAGGTGGCACTACAACGAGCATGAACAATCGCTCATCATAGATGGCTAATTCGGCCATGCACGAAGCATATCCGGCGCAAGAATCCCAGATCTCTTTGATGTTCTCTTGATTGCCTTCTTCAACGATAGTCGAATAACCCTTGGTAACTTGCCATATCTCCATGCTTCCATGGTGGCTAATTACCCTTGTCAGGGCAATCTGTGCCACTGTGCGTGTATATGGCATGTTCCAATCCGTAACAAGCTTTGGCATATCCTTCAACTTGCCTCGTAGCTCAAAGGATGACAATGAATCTAAGACAGAGAGCTAGACGGATTTACCAATTTCTTCCAAGGACTGGCGGAAATCGTAAATCAGGTACCCAACAGCGACAAGCCGGCTGGTACGGTACTTGGATGAAGAGGCATCAAGAAGGTTGAGAGGACCTACGAATCAGAAAACAAGGTCACTAATAATATCCGAGTCTAGAATTTTGGAAAAACCGATAATTCAGGGATAACAAACTTACCGAAGATAGCATCATCTACTTTTGACTTCCCCTCTCGAAGACGTTGGAGTTCATTCCGAAGAGCTTCAGAGGTGTGCTTTTCCCTGTCCAAAGCATTCTGCAAGTCCAAGATTATTTTGTCTTGTTTGGCTATGGTACGGTCATGCTCCTCAGTAGCATGATTGATGGATTCAAGAACACTAACGATGCTGGTTTTGTGATCTACTTTGAGTTTTTCTAGCTTAGCACACAAGTCAGCATTTTCCACCGCTAAGACTTTATAATCTTCGGCTTGCTCGATCATCTTGCAGAACTGTTTCACAAGTTCTCACAACAGCAAGACATAAAGTCGAATAAATATTCAGCTAACAGATCAAAAAACAGACTATGAAAATGAGGCCTAAAATGTTTCCCTTCAGCTTCATGCCTTGCAACTTTAAGTTGCACATTTTCAAGTCAGAGAGCTCTGATCCCTCTCCGCTTGTTGCAAATGTTCTTCAACAAATCCTGGTTATAAGAATTAACTTTCTGTAAGTAAGAATGGTAACCAGAGTCACAAGTCTACTAACACTCGGGCTAATATTTTAAATAAGTTAAATATTAGCACGAGCCATGGGGGCTATACTAAGTCATTCTTTGGCATCCTATAAAAGCACAAATCTAGAATTCTATCCAACTTCATGTTTGGGGGCTAGAGGATATGATATTAAATACAATAAAAAAGAGTGGGATTATGACTTACATAATGTTCATGAGTAAGTTTGTTGAGGCTCATGTTCACCTCAGAAGAAACCTTCTCAGTGAGAGTCAGAGGAATTACTAGTGGTGGTAGGGCCACACCAGCCTTCAACTTCTCATCACGAAGACGAACTTGGTAAAGAAGCTCGACGAGTTTGATGTCCTCGGCTTATTGTGCCTCCTCCTCCGCTGTGATACTCTGGGTCTCCAGGCAATGGAGAACCAGCTTCTGGATCTCTTCCGTGCATTTCTGAGTAAGGCCAACTTTGGCAATACGTGGATTATGAAGAAGATTCTCCATGAAGGGCTCAGCTGAAGGATCATTACCCTTTGTGGGTTTACCCTTATCAAGTCCTGAGTTACTCATGGTGACGCCGGTCTACGAACCAAGGTTCGCTGGCTCTGAAGAATGAGCTGAAACATCTTCAACATGCGGAGAGGAAGTACCCTCCGGTGCTGATGATGGCTTTGGGGTAGGACTTGGAGGCGGGGCAGTAGGTGAAACCAGAGTCAACTTCTGCTGGCGCAAAGTCTTCCCCAGCATTCCTTTTACCTTTCCCTTGGCAATTTTTTTTATCCTAGATGGTAATAGAGTAAGATCGTTCCAATTCAGGAAGAATACAAATTAATACTCGAAACCTTGTGAAGAAGTTTACCTCTTTACAATAGGCACTTTCTGAGTGCCCAAGGGGACAGTCGGAGTTTTGCGCTTCTGGGTAAGTGCCTCTGGTAGTAATTGAAGATCTTCATCCCCTTGAGTAATCAGATCCTCGGGCAGATATCCCTCGAGACAAGCTAGCTCCAACTTAGGGAGGTCAGCAAGATGAAAGAGAAGTTATCAGTATTGCAAAAGAACAAAGTATAGATGAGAAAATCATTGAGTAAGGAAATAATCAGTCAGGAAACTTACTAGTGTCAAAGGTTTGTCAGCAGTATACATATCTAGAGAAATGTCTGGAATCTTCTTCTCAATCTGCTCCTTGATCAACCATTTGATCTAGGTCTCTATTCTTTGTCCGAGATTGGGAGCGGGCTGATCCTTAGGCTGTCATTCTTGCTCTTGGTGATGGTATGGATGAGCCGATCACCATGGTACTAGAGGGGTTGAATCCGACGTGCCAGCCAACAATGGACTAGGTAGGATCCCTTTAGGCCCTTATGCTTCATTAGATATTCGATCCACCTCTTGGCGCAGATCAAATCCTCAGTAAGAGCTGGAGCATCTGCATCCCAAGACTCTTGGGGTGTAGCGGCACCGTCGAAAAAAGCCAGCAAAGCTTCTTCTTTTCTAGAAGCCGGTTTGTCCTTGTGATAGAGAACGTGTATGGCTACCGCTTCGTCGACTCATTGGCTATGACCTTGGGGTAGACTCGGTCTCTCCTAAGGGTCAGGATCAGTGTTTCGGTAATGTAGGGATTACTGGCGGTGATGGAATTTCTCTGGCTACCGAAGTAGTACTGGAACAAAAAAAGACTCTACTCTATTCCGAGATAACCCTCACACAAAGAAACATAGGTGCTAAGCTCTAGAATCGTGTTTGGGGGGATGTTCTGGAGTTGAACTCCGTAGTGATCTATAACCTCATAGAAGAACTTTGAGGGGGGGGGGAACTCAAACCTCTATCTAGGTGAGTGCTAAAGTGAACCCTCTCACTGACGCGAGGAGTGGGTACGACCTCGTCGAAGCCGCTCCGCCAGTCACGTGCACTAGCGCAGAGGAGATCTTCCTTCTCGATGCCGCACAATTTCTCGCCGTCGAGGACGCAGGAGATCCAGACTCCAGAGAAGTTCACCTTCTTTGCCATTGCATTTGTCGCCACGGTGGTCTCTGCTACTCCAGATGAAGATGCGTCAGCCATTTGGGTTGTGGTGGTGACCTTGGATGGGCGGCGCTGTGGATTTTTTGGGAAGGAAAAGGGAGCAAGGGCACAATGTCATTTGGAGGAAGAAGAAGGCATAGGCGCTAGTGAGAGATAATGAGGAGATCTAGACACCTTTATAAGCCTCATATGCGTCAAGATTCGTGTGAACAAACAATGAAACATGCCACGTGTGGCGGAAAGAACCGGTCAACTTCGTTGAGAGATTATGCCTCCTCGATCTCCTTGCGTGCATTAAACAACACCTTGGTTCCGTGAGAAGCGGACCCACCAACGGTCACACTGACATGATTCTTTGTCAGTGACGAGATTTGACCTTGATTCATGTCAGGTTACGTCAGAGACCAAGTTCCGGATTAGTTTGAATTTCAAGTTGGAAAACCTTATGACTTACTCATAGGTCCGACTAAATTTGAGACCTGCTCCTATTTTTCTTTTGGAGTTTCAGGAACCCTTCAAGACTCTGTAGCCGAAGAAAGATCAAGCTAGACGATGAAATCCGAATTTGGATCTTGGAGGGTTTCAGGGGCTACTGTTGGGGATATGCATTCCGGGTATACCCACTGTGACTAGCTGACCAGGGTGGTCCTCTTCATGTTAGAGCTTTGCTTCACGGGTGGCCCAGTCAGGGAGAGAAGATAGAGGTCCATCCGGCTACGAGAAGGCCTAGAAGACTTACCGGCTTGGGCATGTTTAATTACTTGTAGTGCAAGATGTACTTTGTAACCGACTTTGTATCGTAGCCGGATAGGTCTCTCCTATAAACCCTAGGCTCTATATTAGCCGTCCTAGGGACCAGCCTTTAGGGTACCCACAATCGACAATCTCAACTCGCACAGGAGAACCTCTCTTGTAATCTATATTTCCGTCTCTACCATATTACTAGATTGCTAGAAGGAGTAGGATCCGTCCAAAGCCAACGAATTCAAACCTGGTTAAAGCTTATGTGCTCACCGTCCTGGAATAGCGTCGCCTCACACCCCCTTTCTCCACATGCCTCGAGGACCCACTCTCGGCGTACATGTCTTCAATCCGATGACAGTCATCAAAATGCATCATCCACACACCTAACATATCTGGAGCATCGAGTGTTTGCAACTCCATCCAGTGAACAATGAAGTCCATGAGAACCTGCGATTTTATCATTGTACGCCTTTCGTAGGTGCTGCCACGGGGGACAGATCTATGCCCTAGAGGGTGACTCATCCTGTTCCTTTAGGGTTGTTAAGGATATGGGACAATGGTGTGACTATGATTTGGTCGATCCGTGGTAGAGGAGGTGGTCCTTTGGGCAGTGTTGTTCAAGGACGTGTAGTCCATGCACATACGGAGTATATCTGTGTCCTTCTTCGAGACCAGCATGGAGTTTCCTACTTAGGTGCTTTCCTTGATCTCTTAGATGAAGGTCACGTCGAGGAGTCTATTGACTTCCATGCCGATTTCATTGGCCTTTGGTCACGAGAAATGTCAAAGTGATTGCTTAACAAGTTTAGCATCCAGATACATGTTGGGTGCATGCTCGGTGAATTCCCTTAGGACTCCTGGAATGTCTGCTGGACACCAGGAGAAGATATCCCGACGCTCATGGAGGAATTCAATGAGCATGAGTTCCTATGTGGAACTCAGGTTGCTTCCTATGATCGTCATCTTTGTGGGGTTTATCAGATGGACTTGGACCTCCATTGCGTCGACTATGGAGTCGAAGGAGTCCTTCCGCTAGGTCCTGGAAGGAAGGTTATGGTCTGTCGACTCTTTAAGTTTCACCAATTTCTGCTGCATCCCGAATGATTGGGAGATTCTGTTGAATCCCTATCGTAGTTGGTAGATCATGTTAAGCTTCCACGGACGGCGATGACACCACATGGTCCTGGCATCTTCATCATAAGGTAGGCATAGTGTAGTATTTCTAAGAACCAGGTGAACGCAACCCATCCAAGTATGACGTAGTATTGCAATGGCCAGTCGACGACTTTGAAATCGAGTATCTCGCACCTAAAATTGCCAGGCTTGCCAAAGATTACCTCTAGGGAAATCTTGCCTAGGGGGACAACTGGTATCCCTAGGACAATTCTGTGGAAGGTAGTTTCATATGGCTCAAGGCTTGTCATATTTATGTTCATGGCATGCAATGTGCTGGCGAAGATGAGGTTGATGCTGCTGCCCCATCGATGGATGGCCTTACTCATCTCATAGTCACCGATCTGGGCTTCAAGCACTAGGGCTGCGTGGCCTAGTCATGAAACCTGATGCGGGTGGTTAGATCTCTCGTAGGTGATTTATGAGTCCAAAATTGATGCATATTTAAGTATATAAATCATTTATATTGTCACTCATTACATGCTACATCTATCTATAACTATGCCTATTATGTATGATTACTAGCTCTCATTCATTTTCACATGGACTTTGCACAACTAGTAGTTTTATTAGGATTTTATTACCTTTTTTCTTGTCTTTGATTTGTGTGTAGATGCTATGGGGAATCATGGATAAATGGAGCCAAGAGGATTTAATATGGAGGAGTTGTAGGCACCAGACTTAGCCATTTGAGAGGAGGAAAAAGTTGATTTTTGCATCAACTCCAAATGATTATCCAAGGCCATGGTGTTATATCCCTCATCCATAGAAATCCAATGAGCCAAAGAACACCCATATCTAAGTTTGTATGAATAAATGGCAGCCATAATACGAAAGCTACCTCACTGATAACGACCAGTGGTACGGGTGGAGCCCGCCTGTACCGTCCGCTTGTACCATGGGCCTAGACACACGTAAACAGCTGTTCTAGACACGTTACTTCACATAATTCATCCATGTTTGTTCCTATACTTTCCTTAGGTCATAAGGAACATATTGTGAGCTATTGGGGGCACCCTAGGACTATATAAAGAGGAAAGGATCCAAGGGAGAATACGACCTCTCCATATATCTCCATGGCGGAGCCCTGACGCCTTGGAAACTCCATAGCCACTGCTGCCACAAGATCTCCACCATCACCATTGCTTAAGAGGAGTAGAGACTTGGATCATTACAGAACAACGCATCATCCCATTCATCATCAACCGCTTCATCTCATTACCACCATTATCCCCATATCTCATCTATTAGATCTCTTTCTAATTCTAGATTCAATTGTGGTTTATATTAGATCTACCTTCGTACTTTTATCAATCCATTTGATTATCATGATGTTGTTGATTGTTTCCATGAGTGAGTAGTTCTTTTGTTCTTGGGGAGATGGACAAACCCTAGCACCACTATGAACTTGTAATAAAGATGATCGATTCTTGTGTCCATATGACTTGCTTGTCTATGATATAATTATGACTTGTGTTTGATTTCTCTCTTTAGATGATATGTGAACTCTACCACATATCCTTTGCCTTCGGGACTAAAGGGAGGAACAAACCCTTAGGACATGTTGTGGAAGCGTACCCGGAGTGCCCCGTGACAGATTGGCGCCGACTCGTAACCCACATGGTCAAAGGGGGGTCAAGAGGGACGCCCTAAGCTAATTACGATATCCATGGGGAAACCCTTAATTGCGGTGGCCTTTATGGGTGATTTCTCTCAGGCATTGCAGTGGTTATTTAGAGGTGACCTCATACTTGGCTCAACAAAGTGGCTTCCTATGATCCTTGTTGTGAACATCTTATTATGGGGCTCTCTCCACACATATCATGTCATAAGAAGTATGTTATCTTGATTGCATATAACAATAGTACTATGCTAGTGGTGTATCCTACATTCCCGAGAACATTTTAGCCCTATTGAGTTCAACCATGCTTTCATACAATCTTGTTACTTGTTTTAATTACTTTTCTGCAAACAACTATAAACCATCCAAACACCCTTTACTTGAAGTCAAAGACAACTTACTAGTATTCTTTGGTAGATAGTAGCGAGGGGCTTAAAGACCTTTACCAATAGCTCTCTATGGGTTCGATATATCTTTACTTCCAAACTAGCTACAATTGATACGTGCACTTGCACTCATAAGTGATGCATGACTCGGATCCACTAAGGTACTCGCGGATGGCTTGTGGTGAAGTTATGGCCATGTTCAGGGATCACCTTTTTGCTCCTATTGGAGGGGCGTCCATTCTGGATCATGCTCATGCGCTTGAAAGCATGCATGTACTACTCGGTCCCATTGTTTTGGGGTGCCGCAACCATGGGTGATGGTGCTCCATTAGTTGGTAACGGGGGTGGTGGTGCTCCATATGCTATGGGGCTTGGAACTGCTGCGTAGCCCCGATCTATCGTGTTTCGTTGCAACTGGGCGTAGGCATCTTGAAGCTTCTGGAATTGGCGACATTCCTTGAGGAGATGGTTGGACTTCATCTTGTGGTCCTTATCGTCGATGTATAAGTGGATGTTGCACAGACCCGACAAGACTTTCATAGGGGATGGTCCATCATCGCCGGGGCAGTGTTGCCACTCGTGTGTCATCTTGCCGGTGTTCTTTCTGTCATGGTATCCACCGCTATGGTAGCTACTACTGCGGTTGCCATCATCATGCTTTTTAGCGTAACCATCTACGACCATGTCAAACCCATCATTGTCCTCGTAGTCGTGCATCTTGCACTTTCCCTAGTGGTCATGCCTATAGCCTTGGTAGCTTGGGTATCATCCATCCAGGTCCTCATTGTCTAACTGTGTGTGGCTGTTATGGACAACGTCTTCGCCATCTTCCCAGCATTAGCGATGTCCATCAAGTGATCGATGGTTCTCGGCTTGGTGTGACCTAGCTCCTCATTGAGAACTCGCCCCGCGTACACCACTGTTGAACGCACTAATTTCCCGCTTGTTGGAGATGTCCTCCACGGAGTTCTTAATGATGGACTAGCGATGGATGTACAGGCGAAGGGACTCGCCAGGTTTTTGTGTGCACACCTGGATATATTCGGTGGATGCACGTCGCTTGCATGTTCCATTGATGTTTTGAATGAAAGTCTATACCAGTTCGTCCCAGATCTGGATCAAACTCGACAGAAGTCTATTATGCCAGGAACTTGCAGAACCCTTTAGCTGTAGCTACAGGCACTGCATAGAAGTGTTTTTTCTGCCAGCATGGCACATGAACGATTGTAGGTGGTCAGCTAGCCAGGTTTATGGCTCCTGGAGTCCTTAGAATTTCGACTTTTCCCAAGGTATCTTGAAGCGTTTCGACATCCTCGTTTGCCAGATGACGCGGCTAAAGCATCTGGCACCACATAGTTCGGTGTATTCATCATATGACTGGGTCGAGTAAGTGCATTTTGTGTGTGATTTTTTGACCTTGCACTACGTGATCTCGTCATGAGCATCGTAGTTGCGGTCCTTCCAAGTGGGCTACAGCGTCACCGCGTTGGATCGTCGTCTTGTAGTGGTGTCATGACACATGCCATAGGATGGCTAAAAGAGGGGCCATATGAGCGCTTGTGGATCCGGGGAGGGATATTGGGTGGATACCGCACACAGAACTCACACAAAGACACACGATATACCCAGGTTCAGGGCTCTCCTAGTGAGATAAAACTCCTACTCTTGCATGCTAGATCTTATAATATGATCCACACTCAAGATACAATGGCTCCTCGAGTTGTATGCGATAGGAAGAAGAAGGAGCTCCTCCCTCTCTCTGTTGGCTAAACTAGTAACCAAAAGAACCGACCACGATCTTGCAGGACCTGGTGCACCTTATAAAGGGGTGCCCATGTTACACTTAGGGCTGAGGTGGCATGTAATATGCCCAGAATATGCTCCTACAGAAGTCGTTGGATGGGCCTAGATGCTATTCTTGTCAACGATGGGACTTGACGTACCCATGACCGCTAACGGTCCACCGACAATGTCCCCTCGAGGAAATCCTCGACGGGACCTGGCTCCGGGATTAGGGGAAGGTCTAACTGAGCATGCTCATCTCCTCTGGGAATCCTGGGAGAGATGGAATCGCTAACCTTGAGGCCGACATACACCCTCCTATCGTACCCCAACCCCTATGTCGACCTTAACCCAAATAACCCGGCTTGGGGGAACCTGCATAGAAGAAGCAATATAAATGTTATCCGTACATACAAAGTATGTCAGCCAAGGTATACCGGCTTAACCTGGCTTGGGTATCTCGGCCTATGTCGGTCGACTCATAGTTATCAACCTTAGTATTGGTCGACTTCATCTTTACTCCATAGCTTAACCCTACTAGGGGTCATCCCGTTACATTAGTCCACGAAGCTATCACGGTCTTAGCAGCGCCTGCTGAAAAGTCCACCGTAGGTTCAACCTATACAAAACATCTCCCGTATAGCTGACATAGCTTTATGCCGTATGACCTTGATTTTTGACTTAGCTCCACCAATTGGTGACTCTTCGCTGAAACCGACTTTGCCTAGTTCAAACCGAGATATATCTCACCTACCAGGCCACTTCTCTATAGTTAGGTTATTTTCCTTGAACCACTCAACTCCCTCCGTTTTCCCTTATTTTATGCTATTTTATCCTTTGTGTTAGGTAATCATCATATTGCACCTAATTCCTTGGGCTAGACATGATGTGTCACACTGCGCCAGTTATCCTTGGCAACCATCACGCCACTGCACAACCCCTTATTTGCCTCTATGGCCACACGATCTAGTTATGGCATTCTAAGCTATAACCAATCACGTTGCATGATTTCCTTAACTCCCTGCGGAATACACACGCGTGCTGTGGCCATTGTGGCCATAACTGATTCCACTACCCACGATGCGCTAGCTTGTCAAATAGGGGAGCAGGGCAAACCCTCGATTCACTTTCCTCTTCCCTGTTCAATCTTCCTCGTAGCGCTGCCGCCACCGCATCTTCTCGCCACCCGCGACCATGCTGCCCCTCTGTTCCTCTTGCGTTGCTGCCACGCTCGTGTTCTGCACACTGCTGCCTCGATCTGAGGATGCTCTCTGCCACCACCACGGGGCCGTGCCAATCCAGGCCCAACAACTCTACAGATAGCACTACGACGGAGGACAACACCAAGGATATGGATTCTAACGATGTTGTCGCTGTTGAGCATGATGAACAGGAGTTCGCATATGTGCGCATCTCCTGGTATGGCTCCTCTCTGACCGATCAAAGATAGATTGGCTCCGCCGAACCAGACGAATTTTTCCAGAGGTGGATTGCCGCCTCCCGGGCGATGAACTCATTCCAGAGGCTCAGATCGGTGAGTATGTTGTTTTTGTTTCCCACTTCGCCCGCGGATTTGGTCTCCCCATCAGTGATTTTACTTCGAAATTCTTCGAGAATTTCTTCAACCCCATCATCTACCTTCCAATGCCATCTCTTACCTCTCCGCATTTATCACCTCATGTGAAGGATATCTCGGCCTCTGGTGTTGTATAGCCCTTTGGAACAAATACTTGCAACTCTAGTCCTAGGTTGTCCTGGATAGGGATGTTCCTGTCAGTGAAAAGGCTCTGACCCAATGTGGATCTACCTCCATTGTACCTAGAAGAAATCCATATTCCCCGGATCCATGGTTTTGACTCGTGTAAGAAATGGCAACGATCATTCTTCCACGTGAAGAATAGGATCTGGACATATAACATTCAGCTACCAAAGTTATCCGTTGGTGTTCCCACCAACCTCAACTAGAAGTATGACCCGAAGAATAAGAACAAAGACACCAATGATGTCCATGCCTTGCTAGACGAGCTAACAGCTACCGGTATATCCGTTGATGACCTCTGGACAGCATTCATTACCTGCCAGGTTGGCCCCCTTCAACTCCATAGTCACAAGATCTTCCATATTAGCGGTCGACTTGACTCTAACCGTACCTCCACCTTGGATGATACATCAGCCTCTGACAGAGGAAATGAAGATTCTGGTGCCGACAACATGGGCACAAAGAAAGTTACAACCAAGGCTCTAGTAATCCCGGAATCAACTCTACCTCAACAACAACAACAAGTGCCCGAATAAGCTCAAACTCAGCCGCAACAACCTCAGCAAACTCATCAGCCACAACCCTAGCAAACACCATTGCAGCAGCAGGTGAACCCATCAGCCAAGCTAAAGAAGCCAGCCCAGGCGACTAAGGCAACACAGAAGAAAGATGCAGCTGCAACCAAGAAAGTGTCAGTTGCTGCAATGATGAAGAAGACCAATATTTCTTCTCGTATGACTCCGGATAAGAAATTGACATTGCATGTGAGTCCTGCTGCAGTGATGGCTGGTGCCAAAATCTGCTGTCGGTAAAGGTTTGGTCCTAACCCGGACTTTGAGTGATGGAATCCCCAGTTCCCTTATCCATTATGCTACAGATTGGAACAATGCCGAATATGGTGTAGTGATGTCTGGGAACCCTCAGCAGCAAAATTTTGGCCCGATCGATGTCGCCCAAAGGATGTATACTACTAGAATTGCTCTGGATGAGTCTAACTAGATCCTAGAGGCAAATATCTCAGTTAATATTTTCATACTTGTAGTAAACATATATAATCCCTAGTCCCCGATCTTCTGAGGAGTATGATATTACTCTGCCGAAAGCTCTTATACCACGCTTGATTAACCTATAGATTACAAGCCTCGGATCCCAATCTATCGGAGATTTGGGTTTAGTTAAAATTTCTTAGCTCAAATCTAGACCAGAATCAAATATCAAACAATCGAGATTTAAGTCGAGTTTACTCAGCTTGAATCTAGACTAGAATCAAATATCCAGCCACCGAGATTTAAGTCGAGTCTACGCGGCTTGAATCTAGACTAGAATCGAATATCTAGCCACCAAGATTTAAGTCGAGTTTACTCGGCTCAAATCTAGACTAGAATCGAATATCTAGCCACCGAGATTCATGATGAGTAGAATCGAACATCCAGCCAATAAGATTAAGTCGAGTTTACTCAGCTTGAATCTAGACTAGAATCGAATATCCAGCCACCGAGATTCAAGTTTACTCGGATTGAATCTAGACTATAATCGAATATCTAGCCCCTAGGATTCAAGTCGAGTTTACTCGGCTAGAATCTAGACTACAATTGAATATCCATCCACCGAGACTCAAGTCAAGTTTACTTGGCCACTCACACTTCATCTTTTTTAGATCTCCTCCAATAAACACACCGCGTAGTATCAGAAACTCCTCTAGGAGCACTGGGGCCTCTCGACCAAACACATGAAACTTTTGCTTGATCTCCAGGATAAAGTTATGTTCTTGTTGCCTCACTCCAGTTTTTTATCTTTCATTTGCTGACTTCACCCTCGATGTAGTATTGATAGCTGAGGTTGAGGCCAAGAATGAGGAGCTGCAATAGAATCTTGCCGACATTGAAGTTACTTGTCTTCTGCACTTTATCTTGCACTTTACTTCATTTGACTCGCGGTATAATTTTTACCTCGGCACAGCCAGGAAAATAGCTCTTCCAGAGGTGTATCAGGATTGTATGTCCATGCTAGAACTGATGACTAATTTTCTTGAACAAGAAGGGGATCATCAAGCTCAGATGAAACAACAACATGATGAGATATCTTGACTTCGTGCCGAAAATGAAGAGCTGAAGAGAACTCATAGAGTTGAGCTTGAAAACCTTGACTCGGAGTTTACTAAGGAGAAGAGTCGTTTGTCAAGCCAGATCGACAAGGATAAGGATTTTCTCAAGGATGCCGATATAATGATCTAGTTGGTTAGCACAGAGCTAGAAGAGCTCAAGGATAAATCCAAGAAATGGTTGACTGAGCTAAACTGAATCAAACATATTATGGCCAATGAGTTTCCCTTTCGTTAAGACCTCCTGACTTCTCTTTCTGCTAGTCTCCAACCAGTTAAGACCTTTGGAGTTGATCTTCTCAATGCCGTGATTCGCATGTTCAGAGTGCTCTGGCTGAGAGAGACGGTTTTGGAACATGTCTCTGTGCTGGTGGATCAATTGATGGGCAATATGAGGCTGAGTCGGTGGCACGAATCTGCTGCTTGGGCTGTCGTCTTTGTACTATCATGGTACGAGAACATCAACTTAGATGTGCCACAAACATTGCGCGCCACATCCAAATGGACCACGAACCCTGAACTCATCAAGCGGTGCCAAGCTCGAGCCTATGAATTTATCCAATATGCTGAAATCCACTCGTAGACTGAAGGGCTGAGTTTCCTCGACTATGAGGATGATGAATAAAACACGGAAGGGGAGGATGAAGAAAATGTAGAAGGGTAGGATGAAGAAAACCTGGAGGATGAAACTGAAATCGAGACTGCTGCCTGGGTAATGAAACTTCTCCTCCAGCTGCTAGTGCTCCTGGTTTTGACCCTGTAGCCTCTTAGGCTTGAAAAAACTCAAATTGATTAAATTCTCGGTATGCGGGTGCAGATGTAATATACATTTAAGTGCTTTTGTTGCTACCAAAGTTTATGTCGGATTCCTTTGGGCGAAGTCCCCGTGTTTATTTTATTATTTACCCAATTTCATGACCTTGGCTCATGTCTACCATTTTTGGCATTCGACGTATGAGTCACAAGATCACAAAATTACATCAACAATACTCAAAACAGCGATGGTTAACAATACTCAAAATTACATTAACAATACTCCCTTCGACATGAGAGAAAAACTGAAATAAAAGGGGTTAGTCAAAATACAATGTTAGCTCGCTTATTTTTCTTTCCTTAGTCATTTTTCATGTGTGTAGGAATCGCCATCTTTTGATCTTGCTTGCCATGAAGCCGAGTTGCGGACAACAGCAAGTCGAAGAGTGGTCCTTTGGTGCCGAGACATTACTAATCCAGCGTAAGGAATAATAAACTCAAGCCAGCTGGCATAAAAAATGAAAGTATTGAATTGACATTACGATGAAGGAAGTCCCCAAGTTTTTGATCGAGGTGCTGGCATTTCATTCATAACTCATTACCGACATACACATCTGATATATGAGAGTTCGAGATACATACACTTTCTCCTAAGTGTAAAAGGGACAGAGTAATGCTACATTCCATGGCCTCTTGCTTTCTTCACCTGACCTGGCTGCCTTCTTCTTCTCCTGTTCCTAAGCATCTATTAGATAATATGCATCGTTGTGTAGAGCTTTGCTCACGATAAATAGCCCTTCCCACTGAGGCGACAACTTGTGCATGTCGGTCGTGCGTTGCACTAGATGAAGCACCAAATCCTGTTCTTGGAATACTGTGGGTTTATTTTCTGGCTATGATAGCGTTAGAGACTTTGCTGATATATAGTAGATCTAGAAAATGCCAATTGTCGTGCTTCCTCTAGCAAATCGACATCATTTTCCTAGGATTCTTGTACCTCGGCCTCAGTATATTGAGTGAGACTCGGCGAGTCATGCTGTATGTCGGCTGGCAATATATCCTCGGCCCCATATACTAGGAACAATGGCATATATTCTGTTAGGAGATTCGGAGTTGCCTTAGACTCCATAGTACTGGTAGGAGTTCATCAATCCAGCATACAGTTGATCGCTGCAGAGACTCAATGAGCCAAGGTTTTATCCTAAACAATACCAGTCCATTGGCTCTTTCCACTTACCCATTTTATACAGGATGTGCGACCGATGCTACATCGAGTCTTATCCTCTTATCCATGCAGAACCGAGCAAAGGCTCCTTCGGTGAAATTCGTGCCATTATCCATTATAATGTTGTGTGGATATCCATATCTCAGGTTTATATTTTTCAATAATGACACAACTATGGGGCCATGTTGGTTATTGGATTAACCTCTATCTATTTGGTGCATTTTTCCACCATGACCAAGATGTGAGCCGTGTTGCCACGAGCCGGCTTAAACGGCCCACCATATCTAAGCACCATACATCAAATGGTCAAGTGAACGGTATAGTTTTGAGTGCAGATGCTGACATATGAATCTTGCTTGAATATCTATGACACCCATTACACTTTCTCACTAAATCTTCAACTTCTTGTAAGGCACTTGGTTAATAAAACCCATACCGGAATGCGTTAGCAACTAGGGCTCTTGATGATGCATGATGCCCACATTCTCCTTGATGGATATCTTAGAGTATTTCTTGCCCTTCTCCCGGATCAACACACCGCTGAAGAACATTAGTTACACTTCTCTTGTATATCTCGCCATTGATAATGGAATAAGCTTTCGCTCTTATCTGCACTTGCCTGGCCAAGATTTCATCACTTGGCAAACTCCCATCCTTCAAAAATGACATAATCATCTGTGCCCAAGCTGGCACATCATGAACAAAGAAAACAATTTTTTCAATCAACATCGGTTCTACCAACATAATTTCTGCCAGGATTGGTTGCACAGTATCCGAGTTTCGCAAGGCAGTTCCCGGGTTACTCGAACCACTTCCCATATCTATTTCCATTTGGACAGACTATGGTTCTAGGTTAACCAGGATAAAGATTGACTCTGATTCAGTCGATGGTTTGATGGATGGTTTTCGGAGGTGCTCAAGAGCTATGTCGGGCGGGATTGACTGTCGGGTTGAGGCACATGCTGGAACCAGCTGCACTGCCTCGTAGTATGGTTTACAGGCTTACATGGATTAGGCATGTGAAAAGTACATGGATAATACAACATCATCTCATATGTGAATTTCAGCCTCTCTTGCCACTATTTATTTTACTCACTCCATCTTTTCTTGCCATCATTCTTCGGCATCCACTTCTGGCGCTGGTATTGCTGGCACTGGGCTAATCCTAGTTTGCTGCTGCCACCTGGTTCTACCCATACCGATAATCCGGCCTTTCATTTCTTCTCTTTCCTTGGAAGTCATTTCTCCTAGATGATCCGACCCCATATTGAGAATAATACTCCTCATTCGGCTCTGCCGACATAAGAAGTGGTTGGGTCAGATCACACAAAGCATATGAATCTTCCATCTTAACTGTCTCAGCGAGAGTGGTCGACATGTCTATCTGCTACCTTTCCCACAACACACTGGCATGTCGGCATACCTAGGCAAACCATGCTATGGCTTGTGATTCAGTTATTACTTCACATGAGTTGTGCATATTGCACCACCTTGTCAGAAATTCTCTGTAGGTTTCATTGTGCCTTAGCTTGCACATAGCCAGCACCTGAGGTCTATTAGGCCTCTTGGAAGTACTAGTGAAATTGATGACAAACACTTCCTCAAAATCTAGCCAACAGTTTAGCACGCTTCTATTCTTGTAGACAGTGTTGGGCCTCCAAGTGCAGAGGTTTGTAGAATAGCAGCAACTTTCCCTTAAGTGGATCACCCAAGGTTTATGGAACTCAAGGAGGAAGTGGTCAAAGGTATCCCTCTCAAGCAACCCTGAAATCAAGATACAAGAAGTCTTTGTGTCCCGAACACACCCAATACACTTTTTAGGTGTATAGGTGCACTAGTTCGGCGAAGAGATAGCGAAATACAAGTAATATGGATGATTATAAGTGGTAATTGCAATCTGAAATAAGAACAGAAGCAAGCAAACATGTAACATGACTGATTGTAAACGGTTGTTTCAATGTTTAGAAACAAGGCATAGGGATCATACTTTCACTAGTGGACACTCCCATATAAATATCTTCTCTTCATGATGCTACCCTGCACTACTCTCCGGTTGGACGATATAGGGCTATAACAGCACACCTTAAAGTTTGCATTCCCCATATAGATAACCCCTCACTGTCACCTTGAGCGCTAGATGGTTCCAACAAACACCACAATCTCATAGAGACATCCAACTCAAATTATACTCATGATAAGTATTTATATAACCTTAGCCTAAGTGCCACATGGTGTGCACACTGTCAACTTCACACATGTGGGGATAAGCAGAGATTCATTAAAGCACTTGAGTAGCAGAATAGATCTATAGATTACAAAGCTCATGATCCCAATAAGATCACGCATAGAGAGAGAGATGAATACATAGCTACCGGTAGAGCCCTTAGCCTCGAGAGAGAACTAGTCTCTCCTCATCATGGGAGTCAGCAACGATGATGTACATGGTGGTGGAGTCAATGGAGATGGCTCCGGGGGCAATTCCCCATCCCGGTAGGGTGCCAGAATAGAGACTTCTGTTCCCCGAATCTCCTCTTCAGTGGCGGTGGTGCTGCGGAAATTTTCGTGAAATTCCGATCTTGTACTTAAGGTTTTCGTCCTAGGAGGAATATATAGGCCAAGAGGCAAGGTCGGTGGAGGCCTGAGGGGCCCACACCACCCTCTGGCGTGGCCTAGCCTGGCCCGCGCCACCAGGTGGTGTGGCCAGCCCCTGGCCCCTCTTCGTCTCGTTTTCTGGCTCCGTGAGTCTTCTAGTAAAATATCGACTTTGGTTTTTGTCCGGTCCAATTTCAAGAATATTTCTTTTCCAGCTTTTCTGAAACCAAAAACAGTAGAAAACAGGCAACTGGCAGTATGGAATCTTGTTAATAGGTTAGTTCTAGAACATGGATAAAAGTATCTCAAAATGTAGACAAAACATAAGAAACTAGATACTAAACAAGCATCGAACATCAAAAATTATAGATACGTTTACTACGTATCAAGCATCCCCAAGCTTAACTCCTGCTCGTCCTCGAGTAGGTAAGTGATAAAATAGAATAATTTTTTAGGTGATATGCACCATCACAATCTTGATCAAGGTATTTGTAAAACATTGATAGCTGGGATCGTAGTACTTTAACATAGCATGAAAGATATAGTTCTAACAATAAGACATAGCAACTATGTTATACCATTAATAGGTACAAACAAAAGCTTCATGAATAACAATGCTTTGAAAGACATTTGTTTGTTTCACATATAGAAAATATAATAAGAATGGTAGTCAGCTTGTCCCCCATAGTGTAGCAAAACAAAAATGCATAGGACACCCTCAAAGTTCATAAGGGTGACTAGATACAAATAGTTTAAGAACAATTAATATCAAAGTTATGCATCAATCAACAAGTTTTGGGACAATGCATATTAAACTAAGAATGACCACTATGCTCTCCCAATAGGTTGATAAAGATAGAAGATGGAGACTCAACATAAAAGTAAAAGAAAGGCCCGTCATAGAAGGAAGCAGGGATTCAAGTCTTATAAAGATCTTCCAAAAATTATGGTACTTATTAGCTTTCAGCTCTCATGTCCCCTGTCATAAGCGTCTTTAGGTGATTAAGGTTAAAGTGCACAAATATGAGGATATGCTTGACAAGTTATAAGCTGAAATTCTCATGCCCCTTATTTACGAAGACCGTTCCTCATGCTACTCAAGTTTAGTCACAAGTAAGTTCTTGTCATAGTAAGTACATGTGTATCATAGAGAACCACCAACGGGGTACCCCTTGCCCGATGATACGGAAGAATCCCCAAATCAAAATGACAAGGCAAGCAGACAATAAGCATCTCAACATCCTTTTATATCCTATCTACATAGGTATCTTTTTTTTCCTTCTCTTTTTTTCTTTCCTATTTGCATAGGCTTTTTTATAGAGGATGCTTCATAGATTGCTCATTATGGTTACACTGTAGGTTTCCACCATGATTAGGCATGGATTAGACCAGTCGCCCAGGCGTTTATCTAACACATATATGAACTCCATGATCCTTACAAGCTCCCCTTTCATTTCACATCCCTGGGATCCATAAGCAAAAGAACATGATATCAACTAAATAAAGTGCAATGTTGAAAGCGTTCCCCATGACATCGTGGTTCTGCTAATTCCCAACTTAAAAAGCGCAAGCATATACGCAACATAGATGGGCACATTGGTTCAAGTTTATTAAGTGCAAGAAAAGTAAAATGTGTCATCAAGTTTGTGAGAGCTTTAATCACTAATTTTCACATAACATGTTTAATTCGGAAGGTAGATAAAAACATGAATATGCTTGGAATAGCAATAATGCTAATAGGTAGGTATGGTGGACTCTTTGGAATAACTTGGTTTTATTTGGAGTTGGATGCATGAATGGAACTCATACTTGGTACATGTGGAGGCTAGCAAAAGACTAGGAACGACCAACTAAGAGAGCAATAATGGCCATAATCATGCAAAGCGACAAAACATTATTAATTAAAGCATAAAGTGATATTACAAGTCAAAACTAAATGATATAGAGGCTATGGTGACTTGGTATAGTCTTAACATGGAGTGAGCATGCGCGAAGTCAAACCCAATAAAGCATCAAAGGAGAATACCACAATATTATGCTTTTATATGCTAAGACAACACATGATTGTTTCAAGGAACATTAAGCAATCTCAATTGTTTGTTGTTGGGGATATACTTTCCGGGTATCCTCACAGTTCCTCACTGAGCAGGGTGGCCCATTTCGGGTTAGAGCTTTGCTTCACGGGCGGCCTAGTTAGAGAGAGAAGACGGAGTCCAATCCGGCTACGGGAAGGCCCAGAAGACTTACCGACTTAGGCCCATAATGTTACTTGTAGTTCAAGATCTACTCTGTAACCAACTCTTAGTCGTAGCCGGATTGATCTCTCCTGTAAACCCTAGGCCGGATATCTATATAAGCTGTCCTAGGGAGAGCCTTTAGGGCACCATATAACACCCAATACTTTAGACCCTCAACTCGCACAAGCGATACCATTGTAACCCATATCCGGCTCTGCCGTATTACTGGATTGCTAGCAGGAGTAGGGTCCGTCCAAAGCCGGTGGATTCGAACCTAGGTAAACTTGTGTGCTCACCAGCCCGGAACACCGTATGTCTCACACCCCTCTCTTCCGCACGCCTCGAGGACCCCCTCTTGGCGTACTTGTCCTCAATCCGACGACAGTTGGCGCCCACCGTGGGGCAAGTGAGCTTCGGATCTGCGTTTCGAGCGGAATTTGCAAGAATCGGAATCGGCGAGACCATCGCCATCGGTCGCATCTTCTACGCCAGCGATGGCCCTCTCATCGTTCTCGACGAGACTTGGATTCCGGCTAGGGAGGCCGTGGCTGCTTATACTATCATGTCTTTTGGCGAGATCGATGTTTACATCGGTTTCACTGAACCTGCCCAACCCACCCCAGCGGTCATGATAGAGGCAGAAGAATCTTCTGTGTCCCCTTTGTCCGTGGAGGCGGCAGAGTTCCGGATCTCAGAAAACCCTAATGCCACCCAGCCCGCACCAGTTGCGGAGATAGTGGAGAAACCCGAGCCTGAAGAAGACCTTACGGTTCAAGTCGAATCTAGAGTGGATCTCCTTGGAGAAGCCGGATCCTAGATCGACCCACCCCTTGAAGTCAAAATCCAGGAGGAGCATATCAGCGACACTGATTCCGGCTCTAACGATGCCAGGACAGACATGCCTTTCCTCAGGTACACACTAAGATGTATGATACTACAATGCGCTAGCGCAGATGCAATCCTTGAAACCATTAAAAGTTTCGATATGGCTGATCGCGAAGGACGCAGGTACCTTAGGAAGCACGCATCGCACTTCGTCGGATATGTTGGATCCGGATCCGGCTCTGCCGATGCTAGAGAAAACACCGACTCGGTGCTGGAGGCAATTGGAACAAACGCCGATGTTCCCGCATCCTCGGATGAAACTATGACGTCGGCAGATTTCCAAAAGTTCTCCGCGGAATACGAAGTGGAGTACAACTCCAAAGCTGCAGAAGAAGGAGAAGCCATGGATGAAGGATCCGGGGAACACTCTCCCAAAGCGCAGGATGACATGGACATCGGGGATAATCCCGAGGTCCAGATGTCCGAAAGTACCGACTAGAGCTTGACTCAGGGAATAGGACCCAAAGCCGTCTTTGCTACCGGCGCTTCCAAGGAGGCAAAGAAGAAGAACAAGACCCCGGCAAAAGACCCCCTCACAGACGAGGTAATCACCGAGGAATACGAAGAAGACTCGGATGGAGCACTTATCCCAGACGAGCCGAAAAAAGAAGCATCAGTGGATGGACACGTGATCACTGAAGGTGCATGTAAACTCATCGATGCTGCATTAACCACACCTATTCCTACTGCAGACGAGCTGGACGAAAGGGCCCAGGCCCTAGAAGCGCGTCGTCAACAACTCCTTAATGAAGCCAAAAACATCGAGGTAGAGAAGAAGCGCATGTCAAACAAGGAGTACATGTCCCGTCTGCATCAGAAGACACGGAAGCGTCACATAGATGACAACCAATTCCCACGAGTCCGTGTCGTCCTTTTTGGAGATGAGATGGGGAAGCCACGGAAGGATAGAAACGGAGATTGGGTTTACCCAACACCAGTGCAAAATACCGTGGTAGCTCGCGAAATTCTATCGGCTAATCCAGGACCAGAGGAGATACGTTTGGGTATCAAGCTACTCAATAAGGGATTGGAGCAGCAAAAGGTCGCCCTGTCTGGAAGTCAAAAGCTGGTCTCGGATTCCGACCAATGTCGCACAGATCCGGCATGGGCTGACGTAAGATCCCACTACGTTCGGGCGTAGTATCGTCACCCCGAACGCAGGGAAGACAATTATTCAAGAACCGGATCGTCGGGGCAACACCGCAGAGCTACACATAACTGGAGCAATGTCGCTCCAATAGCCGAGAAAGACGCGATCGCTGCACTGAATTCGTGGAATCCTCCCCGAAAGGGAGAAGAAAAAGAGAAACGTCAGGAGGAGGATCGTCAGAGAATGCCACCTCCTAGACATGAAAACTGTTCGGCTAAGCCTCACCATGGTGGGAACGACGGACGAAAGAACGACGGAAACCACGCTAGAACAAGCCAGCAGGGGGCCCGTCATAATCAAGAACCTCCCCGGAGCCGGGATAATGACACTTCGGACGGAGGCCGGCGATCAGCCGGAAACTATCCAGCTGCACCACCCTCTCCACCACACAGTTATCACAACGACCCCCAAGGAGGTCAAGGAGGACGACATGGCGGAGGAGGTGGTGGCAGAAGCCGAAGTCCGGCTCCAAGGCACTGCAGCCACAGTCGACATTCGGGACGATCCCTATCCTAGAACGACACAAGGCACATGATCAACTCCAATATAGAGGCTCGGCGCTACGAAAAAGATAATGTATACGTGGGCCCAAAATGCTTTGGACCACGCATTAGAGCTACAAAGTTCCTGGAAGGATTTGCTATCTCAAGACATATCCAAGCCTACGACGACATTGCTCGGCTAGACACCTGGTTACAGGATTTCTTCCAAGCTTGCTGCATCGCCAAAGGCGGAAACAGCCTGGTTGCAACCCGATATCTCCCACTTATGTTGCGGAAGACAACACGATCATGGCTCAATGAACTTCCGGCGAACACCATCCATAACTGGTATGATTTACAAAGTGCGTTCTTTCGGAATTTCGAAGGCACATATCGGAGGCCCTGTACGGTTGGAGACCTATAGCGTTGCACCCAGAAAGCCGGAGAAACTTGCCGGGATTACCTCGGACGATGGATTGACACCAAGAACTCCTGCGAAGGAGTAAATGATCAAACTGCGATTGAAGCTTTCATCGCAGGTCTCCCATTTGGTTTACTGCGCCATCGCTTGAAGTGTGACAAGGTTACTGATCTGGGAGAGATGATAGAAATAGCGAGCAAGTATGCAGATGCTGACGACGATGCAGAGGGATTACGCAATGTCCTGGCTGTACCTCAGTCGGCAAAAGAACCAAAGCAACAAGATCAGAAGCACAAAAATACCTCGGAAGAAAAACCCAACGCGGAGACAGCAGTAGTCACTACTGTTTCCGGGTCTGGAGGATGAGGAGGACGTGGCGGAGGCCGCGGGCGTGGCCGTGTGACATCAAGGGTCCAAGGTAGAGGAGAGCAACAACCAGGCAAAACCTACACTTGGGCCGACATCACCAATAACCCATGTGTGCATCACTTGGACGCCAATGGGCGCTTGTCCCACACCAACGCTGAGTGTCGTTTTAATGACGACATCAAGAGAGATGATACCGCGGGCTACAAAGCTAAGCGGAAGAAGGGAAAGAAAAATCCCAAAAAGGACAAAGAGACCAAGGAAGATTCCGACATGGAGGAATCCGATGCTTCAAATCCCATGTCGGAAGGGAAGAAAACTTTTCCCACCAAGAAGGACACTTACGTCACCTTCCTCGGATATCAACCAGCAAAGGTCAAGAAAGCAGCCCTCCACGAGCTCAACGCAACAGTTCCGGCTGTCCTTAGTATCTGGACTGGTCGGAAATGGCAATAACGTTTGACCGTGCTGATCATCCGCCTAAGCTACATAGGCGAGGAAAATACGCCTTGATCGTCAATCCACTTATTGACGGTTATGCTTTCTCCAAGACCCTCATGGACGGTGGTAGCAGCATCAATATTCTCTATGTTGAAACGCTACGCCGGATGAAGATCTCGGAAACACAGCTGAACCATAGCTCTGTGATCTTTCACGGAGTTGTCCCAGGAAGACAAGCTAATTCCCTGGGAGAGATCACTTTGGAAGTTACTTTTGGAACTCCAAAGAATTATCGGACGGAGGCACTTTCCTTCAAAGTGGTCCCGTTCAAGAGCGCATACCACGCTATATTCGGACGTCCGGCTTACTGGGCTTTTATGGCTCGTCCGTGTTACATTTACAATATGATGAAAATTCCAGGTCCCAACGGCGTGATCACCATCAGGGACACCCGAAGAAGGCGCGAGAGTGCGAAGATGGAAATGCCGCCTTTGCCGAAGTCATGCTGCATGCCCAGGAGTACCAGGAGATCAAGAAGAGCATAGATCCGTCTGAGATGCCCGCAACAAAGAAGGAGGTCACAAAGCCAAATCCGGAGTTCAAGGCATCAGAAGAGACGAAGACGACGCCGTTGAAGGATGATGACCCCTCCAAGGTGACCCAAATAGGCGTAGGACTAAGTAGCGCATAGGAAAGCGCGCTCGTCAAGTTCCTCCAAGCGAATCAAGATATCTTCACATGGCAGCCATCTGACATGACCGGAGTACCTAGGGAACTTGCCGAGCATTCTCTAAATGTAAACCCGAACGCTAAACCCGTCAAACAGTCTTTACGACGGTTTGGTGATGAAAAGAGTAAGGCCATAGCTAAGGAACTAGCGCGGCTCGAGTTAGCCGGATTCATAGAAGAGGTCATCCATACTGATTGGTTGGCCAACCCTGTAATGGTCCCTAAAAAAGACACCACTGATTTAAGGATGTGTGTTGATTATACTGCCTTGGACAAGGCTTGTCCAAAAGATCTGTTCGTTCTGCCTAGAATTGATCAAGTTATCGATTCTACGGCAGGCTCGGAACTCCTCTGTTTTCTCGACGCATATTCTGGTTATCACCACATCCGGATGAAGGAATCTGACAAAGTCAAAACTTCATTCATAACCCCCTTCGGAACCTTCTATTTTGTTACGATGCCCTTTGGGCTGAAGAACACAGGAGCTACGTACCAGCGCACGATGCAGCGTTGCCTCCATGATCAACTCGGACGCAATGTACATGCATACGTGGATGATATCAAGGAAACATTGATTTCTGACTTGGAGGAAACGTTCGCCAATCTACAAAAATACAACATCATGCTTAACCCGAAGAAATGCTTCTTTGGAATACCAGCCGGAAAATTGTTAGGTTTCATCGTGTCGCAAAGAGGCATAGAGGTGAACCGCGACAAGATCAAGGCTATTCTCAATATTTCCAGGCCAACTCGCCTGAAGGACGTACAAAGATTAACTGGTTGCATTGCTACGGTTAGTCGATTTGTAAGCCGGCTTGGTGAAAGAGCCGCACCATTATACAAACTCCTGAAGAAGACCAAGGATTTGTCTGGCTGACGAAGCTGAAGCTGCACTACAAGACCTGAAGAAAGTACTCTCATCTGCTCCTATCCTTGCAGCGCCGGAACCTCAGGAACCGATGTTGCTCTACATTGCTGCGACAAATAAGGTTGTCAGTATCGATGGTAGTGGAGAGACTAGAAGAAAGTCAGGAACACCTGGTGCAGCGTCCGACGTACTTTGTCAGCGAGGTCCTGATAGAATCAAAACAGCGGTATCCGCACTATCAAAAGTTGGCTTACGGTGTTTTTCTAGCATCTCGTAAGTTACGACACTATTTTCAGGAGCATCCAATTACCGTGGTGAGCAAAGCTCCCATGAGAGACATAATCAACAATAGCGATGCCACAGGACGCGTCGCCAAATGGGGCATAGAGCTTGCGGCTTTCGATATTGAGTACAAACCCCGGACATCAATCAAATCCCAGATCCTTGCCGACTTTGTCACTGATTGGAGAGAGACCAAGGAGAACATGGTCCTCCCTGAGTCGGAATATTGGACCCTCTTTTTCGATGGGTCTAAGGCTCGAGGGGGCTCAGGGGCTGGCGTGGTGCTCAAATCACCCCAAGGAGATAAACTTTTATACGTGTTGCAGATCCACTTCACAGCGACAAATAACATTGCCGAATATGAAGCACTGCTGCATTGAATCCAGATTGCTATGGATATTGGTATCCAACGTTTAATGTTTTACGGAGATTCGGATCTTGTTGCTCAGCAAGTCTCGGATATTTGTAATGCAAATAAGCACATGGTAGCATATAAAGTTGTCGTGGATGATCTATCTAAATCATTCAAAGGGTTTGAAGTTCAACACATCCCTCGAGCAGAAAATGAGGAAGCAGATGCATTATCTCGAATAGGCTTTGCACGGAAAGAGGTCCCGGATGGCGCATTTTTAGAGCACCTCAAAGTTCCCTCGATAAATGGAGTAGATGAGGAATATCCGACCAAATCCGACTCACCTTTGATAGCAGTTCTGGCTGTAATTCCTAGCTGGACTCAACCCTACCTCGATTACTTGGTAGATGTCAAATTACCCGAAGACGAGGTGTTGAGCCGACAGATTATCCGACGAGCAAAAGCCTGTACTATTGTTAAAGGTGAGCTCCATAAACGGAGTGTTTCTGGGGGGGTTTTCAGCACTGTGTATCTCCGGAAGAAGGAGTGGAAATCTTAAGGGAAATCCACGAAGGCAAGTGTGGTCACCACGTTGCAGCCAAATCTTTAGTGGCAAAAGCTTTTTGACATGGATTTTTCTAGCTTACGGCTCAGGCAGATGCTGAACGATTAGTCAAGACATGCAAAGGATGCCAAAAATATGCCAAGCAAGCTCATGTTCCGGCTGATCAGCTGCGAACAATACCTATAACATGGCCCTTTGCGGTCTGGGGGCTTGATATCGTAGGACCTTTTAAACGAGCCCCAAGTGGATTCACTCACCTCTTAGTGATGGTGGACAAATTCACAAAGTGGATCGAGGCTAAACCTGTCACTAGTTGTAATGGAGCAACAGCCAAAAGATTTGTCGAGGATGTTATAATCCGGTATGGTTATCCGCATAGTATTATCACGGACAATGGGAGTAACTTTTGCATGGGAGAACTGGCTGAATTCTGCGATGAGCAAAATATCCGGCTTGACATTGCGTCAGTCGCACATCCACAGGCTAACGGACAAGTCGAAAGAGAAAATGGTTTAATTCTAGAAGGGTTGAAACCAAGACTCGAAGCACCACTACGACATGCTGCGGGGGCTTGGGTAGAGGAATTACCCTCTATAATTTGGAGTTTATGAACAACTCCGAACAGGTCAACAGGATACACACCTTTCTTCTTGGTCTATGGTGCAGGAGCAGTTCTTCCTAGCGATTTAATTCATACTTCTCCTAGAGTGGCCGCATATATCGAAGAGGATGCCGAGATTTCTCGACAAAATGATCTCGACTTAATCGAAGAAGTTCGCGTCCTTGCTGAAATGAGATCTACAGCCTATCAGCAGAAGTTATGCAAGTATCTTAGCCAGAGAGTCCGAATTAGATCTTTCAATAAAGGTGATTTGGTTTTCCGGCTTGTGCAACAAAGAAAGCACAAACTTTCCCCAGTATGGGAAGGGCCCTTTTTTGTTAGTCGAGTATTGCATAGTGGATCGCACTACTTAACTGACATGAGGCCAGTCAAAGAAAGACCTGCTACTAAGAACAGAAAGAGAGCTGGAGGCAGTACAAATCCGAATGAGTTAGACAGACCGTGGAATATTGCTCAACTACGTCCCTTTTATTCTTAGTTTATCCTTCTTTGTAATCATAAATATGTACATGTTCTGTGAGAAATAAAAGTTTTTGGTTACCTTAAAGTTTTTCTGAGAAGTTGGTACCATCTTATTTCCTAATGATAATGTCATACTCAAAAATCCCAGAATGCTTGGAAGTACTTTATGCTCATGTTCGTTCTGGTTTAGATTTCCGATTCTAAAACTGCTACCTTCGGGTATAACTCTAAAAATTCTAGTCTTTACTTTGGTTATTTGTCTGATTGCTGGATGCGGGTATCTTCTGAGTAGTGAATTGTTGGTACTAGAAGCCGGCTTTGTTTCCGAGTTTAAACTGGTTTAGCAATGGAGCTCCGTTGCTCGGCCAAGTTTCCGGCTGAAGGTTTAGCCGGCTCACGAAAGGGACGAGGGGGAAAGCCAGATAAACGATAAGTAGAGACGGAAAAATTTTAAGTGCTTATGAAAACATTTCAGGCACGCAAAAAATCTAAGACAAAAGTGCTGAATAGATAAAAAACTTAGCACTAGCAAAAGTCATAGTACTTAATATTTACAAAGCGCATCATGTCCTTTCATAGCATAATACATATGTTTGTGGTTTATGATGCAGGAGGAGATGAAGGAGCTGTCGGCTCGCTGGTTACTCTGCCTTGATATTGTTCCGAGATGTCCGGATCCGAGGTGGTCCGTTCATCGTCGGAAACTTCTTCGGTTTCTTCTGGAGGAGGTGGCGGGGGTATCTGCGCGGATGAAGAAGGGGATCTCGTAGCTGGTCAGATCAGCTACGTGGCACCCATATCCGGCGCAGGAGTGCATGATGGCTTGAAGGTCTTGCTCCTGGCCGTCTTCGTCTACCTTGTAGTACCCTCTGGTCACTTGCCATATCTCCATGTTTCCATGGTGGCTCATGACCATGGTGAGAGCGTTCTGCGCAGCAGTACGCGCGTAGGACATGTTCGAGTCCCGATCGAGTTGCGGCATGTCCTTGGCCTTGTCTCGCACCTGAAAATCCGACATGCTTGGCATGTCCGGAATCCTCACAGACTCGCCAATGTCTTCAATAGACTGGCGGAAGTCATGCAAAAGATCACCGACTTGGGTAAGCCGGTGGGTGCGGGGCTCGGAGGAGGAAGAATCCGCCAAGTTCAGTGGACCTAAACACAAAACAATTCAAGGAAAATCCGACATTGATGAAAGTCGAAGAAATGATAAATCAGACAGATGGAACGTACCAAGAATGACGTCGTCGATCTTGGTCTTCTCCTCCCGGAGACCCTAGAGTTCATCCCGGAGCGCTTCGGAGAGATCCTTCTCTCTGCCAAGCTCATTCTTGAGGTTCGAGATAACTTTATCTTGAGCGGCGATCTTGCGATCATGCTCTTTAGTGGCCATGGAGGAGGATTCAAGGACTTGAGCTATGCTCTTTTCATGATCCGCCTTGAGCTTATCCAGCTCTTGGCAAAGTCCTTTGTTCTCCACCACTATGGTCTTGAGTTTCTCGGCCTCTTCAATCATAGCGATGGATTGTTTCACCAACGCTGTAAATCAAAAAGAACAACAGTTCAGAAAAAATTGACATTGAAAAAAGCAAAAGACAAGGTTTGAATCTCGGAATGTTTACCTTCGGCTTCATCCTTGGCTACCTTGAGCTCAGCATTTTTAAGCCGGAGAGCTTTGATCTCTCTCCGCTTATCATAGACATTGGTTAATAATTCCTGGTTATAGGAACATACTTTCTGTAAGTCAGAATACCCAAAGTCAGAAAGCTACTTAAGACTCGGGCTAATATTTTTTGCTAAATATCAGCACGAGCCTTGGGGGCTACACTAGTTTGTTCTTTGGCATCGTAATGAAAGCATAAAACCGGATTTCTATATCCTACTTCATGCTTGGGGGTTAGAGGATATGATATAACATGATGTAAAAACAAGAGTTGGAATTCCGACTTACATATTGCTCACGGGTGAGTTTGTCTAACCCCGCGTGCACTTCAGCTGCCACCTTCTTGGCGATGGTAGGAGGAATTACTGGGGCTGTTGGAAGCTTTCCAGTCCTGATTCTCTCGTCGCGAAGTCGGATTTGAGCGAGAAGGTCAGAGTACTTGACGTCCTCTGCTTCTTGCGCTTCCTCTTCGGGGGATAGATGGCTTTTGTCCAGGACTTGCCTGGCCAGCCGCTGGATCTCCTCTGCACATTTCTGGGATAAGCCAAACTTGGCAAGTCCGGGATTGCTGAGGAGGTTGTCGGCGAAGACTTCAGCCGAGGGATCATTACCCGAAGAGGGTTCACCCTTATCTTGAGCTGACGCACCCACGGTGGCGTCAGTGTGTGACCCAAGGATCACAGGCGCCATTGGAGGAGCCGGATCTTCTGCAACAACCGGAGAGGGAGTAATCGCCGGTGTTGTAGAAGGTTGAGGGGCAGGAGTCAGAGGAGCCATGGTAGGGGAAGCTATGGTAAGCTTTGTTTGTCGCAAGGGCTTCGAAGGAATCCCTTTCCCCTTGCCCTTGATGATTGATTTTACTCTGAGAAAGTAGTAAAGTCGGAAACATTACATCTCGGAAAGAAACTTGAGTAAAGTACACAGGCAAAAATGTTGTGACAAAAGGCTACCTTTTCACGACTGGCACCTCCTTTGTGCCAACTGCCACTGTCGGAGCTTTACGCTTCTTGAGCGCAAGATCCGGCAATGGGACTACTTCTGTCTCCTGAGAAAACTCAGGAGGATATCCTTTGAGTGGAGCAAGCTCCGACTCGGGGAGGTCAGCAAGCTGAAAACAGGAAAGCATATCAGCATTGCGGTATATAATTTAAAGATTGAAACACATAAAGGTGTATTGACGGAAGCTTACCGACACTATGGGGTTTTGCGCCATGTGCATGTCCAGAGAAACCTCCGGAATTTTCCTCTCGATCCGCTCCTTAATCAGCCACTTAATCTGGCTTATGTAACCCTGGGCGGTGTAGGCTTTTGGGCTGATGTGGAGAGAATCTTTTTTGGAAGACGTGATGGAGTGCATCAGTCTGTCCCCGTGGTACTGAAGTGGCTGGATCCGACGTGAGACCCAGCAATGGACCAAGTCGGATCCCTTTAGACCCTTGTGCTTGATCAAATACTCGATCCGCCTCTTAGTGAGGATAGATCATCGGTGAGAGCCAGAGCAGCCTCGTCCCAGGAAGGCTGGGCTATTGCGGCTCCGTCGACAAAAGCCGGCAAAGCAGTAGCTTTGCCGGGAGCTGGAATATCCCTATGGTAGAAGAAAGTGGCTGGCCATTGTTTGACCGAGTAACTAGTAGAAATTTTGGGATAGGCCCGGTCTCGTCTAACAGAAAAACTAATGGTACCGGTGATATAAGGAACACCGGCAGTGATGAAATTTCTCCGGACATGGAAATAGTGCCGGAATAGAAGCAAACTCGGCCTAATGCCGAGAAAACCCTCGAAAAGCGTAGCATATCCGCTCATTTCTAGAAGAGAATTGGGAGGAAGATTGTGGAGTTGAACTCCATAGTGATCTATCAACTCGGAGAAGACCTCTGAGGGAGGAAAAGACAAACCTCGGTCTAGATGGGTGCCGAAGTGGACACGCTCACCCTCGCGCGGGTTGGGGACGGTTTCGCTGAGGCCGATCTGCCAGTCGCCGGCGGCGAGAAGCCCCTCCTTCTCCACATTCTTGAGGCCTGCCTCGTGGAGGGCGCAGGGGATCCAGATTCCCCGGAAACTCTCCTTCTCCGCAGCTGCTTCCGCCGACGCTGCAGCCGTTGCCGCCGCCAAACCAGAGGAAGAAGAAGAGGAAGCCATTTTTCTCCGGTGGAAAAGGTGACCTTAAATTGGCGGTGCTAGGAGCTCTATGGGAGGAGGGCGAGGAGGGTCTAGGCGCGCAGGAGGATTGGGAAGGAAGGAACAGCAAAGGACTGGTGGAGAGGAGAAGAAGAAATCTAAACCCCTTATATCCACCTACCTGCGCCAAGATTCTTGCAAACGCTACAGTGTAACCACCACGCGTCATGGAAAAAATAGGGGAGGGCCCGCGCGATGATTGCGTCGCCTCTTTCTCCATGCACGCATTAAAACGGCGCCTCGGTTCCGCGAACCGCGGACCCACCAACGGTCGTGCTGACGGAGTTAGAGAGAGAAGACGGAGTCCAATACGGCTACGGGAAGGCCCATAAGACTTACCTACTTAGGCCCATAATGTTACTTGTAGTTTAAGATATACTCTGTAACCAACTCTTAGTCGTAGCCGGATTGATCTCTCCTGTAAACCCTAGGCCGGATATCTATATAAGCCGTCCTAGGGAGAGCCTTTAGGGCACCAGATAACACCCAATACTTTAGACCCTCAACTCGCACACGCGATACCATTGTAACCCATATCTAGCTTTGCCGTATTACTGGATTGCTAGCAGGAGTAGGGTCCGTCCAAAGCCGGCGGATTCGAACCTAGGTTACTTGTGTGCTTACCATCCCGGAACACCGTACGTCTCACACCCCTCTCTTCCGCACGCCTCGAGGACCCCCTCATGGCGTACTTGTCCTCAATCCGACGACATTTGTAACAAGTCATGCTACAACAATAATCACTAAGCATAAAGTCAAAGCAATATCAAACATGACATGATAACTCTAGGCCACAGTCAAAACAAGACTCCTTTTATACCACTTATAAGCATGAACTTTTCCTAATCTTTTCCAATAGAAACCAACTTATTTGAAAACTAATGTATGAATACGGGGGTCCAACCAATTTATTCAAGAAAACTAAGCAAACGAAAACTAAGAACAAAAACAAAGACGCTCCAGGAACAACACAAATGTGCATGAAATAATAAAAATGAAGTGTTTGGAAGAGAACCTGAGATTTTTATTGATGAAGAAGGGGATGCCTTGGGTATCCCCAAGATTTGACGCTTGTACTTCTTGAATATTTCTTGGGGTGACACGGGTGGCATCCCCAAGCTTGAGCTTTTATCCATACTTTATCTTATCACATTATTCTTCCTTATACTTAAATATTTCCTTCATACAAAACTTCACACAATCTTCATTAGCAACGTTAGTGTACTCAAGATAATGAGTCTTTAGGTTCAGTTTCAACACAAGTAAAACTTCCATTCAATCACAAGCTACTGTAGCAATTCCTTTTAAAAGTTCAAGTGATCAAAGAGAACTCAAAGAGAAAGAGATTAAGAGGCAAATGCAAATAAAAACAGAAATCTGTCAAAACAGACCAACAGGTAAAAATCGATTTTTCCGAAGACCTTCTGTTTCTCAAATCAAAAAGTCATAAACTAATGAAAGTTGTATAACAACCTGGGCAGAAGCACAAACAATTACAGCTCAACCCGACGTACATAGATTTTCCACGAGTTTTTACAATGAAGCACAAATTTTTTTTTCGGGACAACAACTTTCCCAAGTCTTACTTCTCTCTCATTAGAGGTTATTGTTGGAAAAAAACCAAACAAAAAGGTAAGGAGAGGTTATTACAGAGACAATAACTTACAGGACTCAACAAAACAAAAATAAACTGAAAGTAAAAATATAATGGGTTGTCTCCCAAAAGCTCTTTCTTTATGGCCATTAAGATAGGCATGATAATTTCAATGATGCTCAGATAAGAAATATGAATTTAGAGTAAAAGAGAGGATCAAGAAGCAAATATATAACACATTTAAGTCTAACCCAATTCCTATGAAAATTAATCTTGTAAAGAAACAAGTCATGAAAGCACAAAGCAATAAGCATAGGAAAGCAAAACAAGTGCAACTTCAAAAATTTCAACATAAAGAGGGGAAACTTGATATTGTTGAGATACATAAAACCATGTTTCCCTCTCTCATAATCACTTTAGTAGCATCATGAATAAAATTAACAATATAACTATCAAATAAAACATTCTTATCATGAGCCACATGCATAAAATAATTATTACTCTCCCTATAAGCATACTCATTCTTATTAATCGTAGTGGGAGAAAAATCATGAATAAAATTAACAATATAACTATCACATAAAACATTCTTATCATGAGCCACATGCATAAAATAACTATTACTCTCCCTATAAGCATACTCATTCTTATTAATCGTAGTGGGAGCAAATTCAACAAAATAGCTATCATTATTATTCTCATCACCATAATCATTAAATATAGGAGTCATATTGTAATCATAATTAATTTTCTCCTCAATAGAAGGTGGATTGAAAATATCATATTCATCATTGTAATCATCATATATTGGAGGCATAGTATCATCAAAGTAAATTTTCTCCTCCATGCTTGGGGACTAAAAATATGATGCTCATCAAAACCAGCTTCCCCAAGCTTAGACTTTTCAATAGCATTGGTAATAATGGTGTTCAAAGAATTCATACTAATAACATTTCTATTAGCATGCAAATAAAGTTCCATAGGTATTTTAATTTTCTCTTCAAGCACTTCATGCCCTAACTCAAGATAAATACTATAAAGCTCTCTATTTTTGTTGTTGTTTTACATTAAGCCTAACTAGTGAAAATAAAAACAAGAAACAAAAAGATATAATTGTAGAATCTAAAGGAAATAACTACAAGCACTCACACACCAGTAATAATACTAGAAGATAGCTTAGTAGCCAGAGGATGTGAGTACCTTTTACCTTACCTCCCCGGCAACGGTGCTAGAAAATAGCTTGATGTCTACACACGCTTCTATTCTTGTAGACAGTGTTGGGCCTCCAAGTGCAGAGGTTTGTAGAACAGCAGAAGTTTCCCTTAAGTGGATCACCCAAGGTTTATCGAACTCAGGGAGGAAGTGGTCAAAGGTATCCCTCTCAAGCAACCCTGCAAGCAAGATACAAGAAGTCTCTTGTCTCCCCAACACACCCAATACACTTGTCAGGTGTATAGGTGCACTAGTTCGTTGAAGACATAGTGAAATACAAGTAATATGGATGATTATAAGTGGTAATTGCAATCTGAAATAAGAATGGAAGCAAGCAAACATGTAACATGACTGATTGTAAACGGTTGTTTCAATGTTTAGAAACAAGGCCTAGGGATCATACTTTCACTAGTGGACACTTCCATATAAATATCTTGTCAACACTCGGATTTTTAATCCCAGATGCCTGTTATGTCATACATCGCAATCCCATGATTACCATTTTTGCGAGACATAACAGATTGGATATCACAGTACATCATCCATTACAAACCAATAATAAGGACTTACACGAATAAAGGATCTCATTATCCAGTCTTAATTCAACAAGTAGCAGAATAAATAATAAGCATAGCGGTGGGGTCCATCTTTAGTGGCACAAGCAATGCTGACGATGGAAGAAAGTCCTAGTTATCATAGCCGTCCTGCTGTCCTTCATCTTGGTAGTCTTCTTCATAGTCTGGACAAAGGAATAGCTAGGGACAAAATCCATGAGTACTCTTTAAGTACTCGCAAACTATCACTAAGAAGTAAGGTAGTTCTAGTAGGATTGCTAACTCTAAGTTTATTCGTAAAGTTAAGTTTGAAACCTAAGCTGAGTTGAGAAACAAAGAAAGATAAAATAAAGTTCTAGAATCACTTAAGTTAGGAAGCTAGTGTCATAATCACAACTCTATTGTGGTCAAGTCACGTCACAATTCATTTCATAAGTTGTTTGGCAAACATCTAACAATGGATCATTATGGCCACTCCAACTGTCCATAACCGCGGACACGGCTATTCGAATAGTTTGATACTCTGCAGAGGTGGTACACTTTCACCACAAGATTCGATACATCTGTCAGGGATAACCATGAATCATCATACTTAGTATGCAGATAATCAAACACAACCTTTCCTTTACACACCCTAGTATAAGCACCTCTCCTATGAGCATGGCCTCCCAACCATGACCATCTGTCATCTTGGGCACTGCATAGGTGGACAACATTGAGAGGTAGCCTCAGCTCAAACCTCTCCCGCGAGGGAACTAATACTAATGCATATAAACTTCCGGCTAAGCCTTACCCAATTTAGGTATTGTGGTTGTACGGTAAAATTGGAATGGTATCGCATCCGAACCTAACCATCAGTTTTGTAAAAGGGCTAAGGCTCATGCCTCAACATTTTCATCATCATAAACCATTTGTGTTTCTCAACACATGTCAAAAAATCTCAATAGAATGACTCATCATTCTAAGGTTTCACAATTCATTTTTTCACCAAGTATTCCCATCTAAACTGACTCAAGTTTTAGTTTAGCTCTAAAGTACTAAGTTAAGAGTGTTCACTAATAGGGGATGCTAAGATCAATCTCATGCCATAGAATGACATCTAAGGTTATTTAGATAGGTCAAGTTTATACTTTTTGTGCTACCTTCAAACAAGTAAAGGAGTTTAATAAAGTCAGGAAGGTAAAAGCTTAGAGATAAAACTTGGGGTAGGTAAATAGTCAAAGTGGTATAACCCAAAGCATGCCTAATGCATCTTGCTTAGGTTGATCTAATTGCAAATAAAGTTCCATAGGTATTTTAATTTTCTCTTCAAGCACTTCATGCCCTAACTCAAGATAAATACTATAAAGCTCTCTATTTTTGTTGTTGTTTTACATTAAGCCTAACTAGTGAAAATAAAAACAAGAAACAAAAAGATATAATTGTAGAATCTAAAGGAAATAACTACAAGCACTCACACACCAGTAATAATACTAGAAGATAGCTTAGTAGCCAGAGGATGTGAGTACCTTTTACCTTACCTCCCCGGCAACGGTGCTAGAAAATAGCTTGATGTCTACACACGCTTCTATTCTTGTAGACAGTGTTGGGCCTCCAAGTGCAGAGGTTTGTAGAACAGCAGAAGTTTCCCTTAAGTGGATCACCCAAGGTTTATCGAACTCAGGGAGGAAGTGGTCAAAGGTATCCCTCTCAAGCAACCCTGCAAGCAAGATACAAGAAGTCTCTTGTCTCCCCAACACACCCAATACACTTGTCAGGTGTATAGGTGCACTAGTTCGTTGAAGACATAGTGAAATACAAGTAATATGGATGATTATAAGTGGTAATTGCAATCTGAAATAAGAATGGAAGCAAGCAAACATGTAACATGACTGATTGTAAACGGTTGTTTCAATGTTTAGAAACAAGGCCTAGGGATCATACTTTCACTAGTGGACACTTCCATATAAATATCTTGTCAACACTCGGATTTTTAATCCCAGATGCCTGTTATGTCATACATCGCAATCCCATGATTACCATTTTTGCGAGACATAACAGATTGGATATCACAGTACATCATCCATTACAAACCAATAATAAGGACTTACACGAATAAAGGATCTCATTATCCAGTCTTAATTCAACAAGTAGCAGAATAAATAATAAGCATAGCGGTGGGGTCCATCTTTAGTGGCACAAGCAATGCTGACGATGGAAGAAAGTCCTAGTTATCATAGCCGTCCTGCTGTCCTTCATCTTGGTAGTCTTCTTCATAGTCTGGACAAAGGAATAGCTAGGGACAAAATCCATGAGTACTCTTTAAGTACTCGCAAACTATCACTAAGAAGTAAGGTAGTTCTAGTAGGATTGCTAACTCTAAGTTTATTCGTAAAGTTAAGTTTGAAACCTAAGCTGAGTTGAGAAACAAAGAAAGATAAAATAAAGTTCTAGAATCACTTAATTTAGGAAGCTAGTGTCATAATCACAACGCTATTGTGGTCAAGTCACGTCACAATTCATTTCATAAGTTGTTTGGCAAACATCTAACAATGGATCATTATGGCCACTCCAACTGTCCATAACCGCGGACACGGCTATTCGAATAGTTTGATACTCTGCAGAGGTGGTACACTTTCACCACAAGATTCGATACATCTGTCAGGGATAACCATGAATCATCATACTTAGTATGCAGATAATCAAACACAACCTTTCCTTTACACACCCTAGTATAAGCACCTCTCCTATGAGCATGGCCTCCCAACCATGACCATCTGTCATCTTCGGCACTGCATAGGTGGACAACATTGAGAGGTAGCCTCAGCTCAAACCTCTCCCGCGAGGGAACTAATACTAATGCATATAAACTTCCGGCTAAGCCTTACCCAATTTAGGTATTGTGGTTGTACGGTAAAATTGGAATGGTATCGCATCCGAACCTAACCATCAGTTTTGTAAAAGGGCTAAGGCTCATGCCTCAACATTTTCATCATCATAAACCATTTGTGTTTCTCAACACATGTCAAAAAATCTCAATAGAATGACTCATCATTCTAAGGTTTTCACAATTCATTTTTCACCAAGTATTCCCATCTAAACTGACTCAAGTTTTAGTTTAGCTCTAAACTACTAAGTTAAGAGTGTTCACTAATAGGGGATGCTAAGATCAATCTCATGCCATAGAATGACATCTAAGGTTATTGAGATAGGTCAAGTTTTATACTTTTTGTGCTACCTTCAAACAAGTAAAGGACTTTAATAAAGTAAGGAAGGTAAAAGCTTAGAGATAAAACTTGGGGTAGGTAAATAGTCAAAGTGGTATAACCCAAAGCATGCCTAATGCATCTTTCTTAGGTTATCTAATTTGCAAGGGTTAGCTTGCATTGTTAATGATGGCTTGCCTTGGTTGGTGCAGTGGTTGAAGTTTTCTTCCTCCTCCTCTTGGTAGAACTCCTCCTCGAAAGCTTGGTCGGTACTATCGTCTATAAATACATACGATATACACAATCACCAAACAATACTTAACTAGTCTACTTAGCACACTAAGGAACACATTTGATGATCTACTATCATCACAAGGTTTTATTAACTAGCTTCATTCTTTTTATTTGAGAAAAGTAATTTCTACTCATTGAAAATAACTAAGATTTAATATTCTCCAATTAAAATATGGGATCATGTGTACACATGTCATCACCACATATTCTAACATATGGGAATGTGATTTAAAGGTTGGATCACATTTTAATAAGTTTAAGATAATATTTAATGATTTAAAGTGACTAGAAATGCCTATATAGCAATAATTTGGTACTAGTCTAAAGTCACTGCATGTAAACCTTAATATTATTACATATTCAAATAGGTATGGTTAAATGTGATTTTTGAGAGTTGGAATAAACTCAAAAGCTATTATGGTTGATTTTATAAAAATGTTTGAATGTGCAAATGCTTCTGTCTTGTTATTTTTACTAGGAGAGATCTCTAACTCTAAATGAATTAAATCAACAGCCTTGGATAGATCTTTCCAGAAGCTTTCGAACAAAGATGGAATCACTCAATTTGGACTTGCACAACTCTCTAAATTGATTTTTGAACTAAGGGACATAATTGAATTTAAACTTAAATAGAAAAACCTATATTTGAATTAACTGGGTTGCGCGGGAAAGGAAATGGGTCAGCCTAGTGACACTCAGCGGCGCAGAGGGCGGCTGACTGGTTGCTCCCGCTTGTCAACGAGACTTAAAACCCGAAACGGTATCAAGCGATCTGGGCCACACGATTAGAACGGGGATCAACAGCTCACAGTCGTCGTCGACGACGGACTCGTCGCCGGCGAGACCGAACCCAATTCCTATGAAAATTAATCTTGTAAAGAAACAAGTCATGAAAGCACAAAGCAATAAGCATAGGAAAGCAAAACAAGTGCAACTTCAAAATTTCAACATAAAGAGGGGAAATTTGATATTGTTGAGATACATAAAACCATGTTTCCCTCTCTCATAATCACTTAAGTAGCATCATGAATAAAATTAACAATATAACTATCACATAAAACATTCTTATCATGAGCCACATGCATAAAATAGTTATTACTCTCCCTATAAGCATACTCATTCTTATTAATCGTAGTGGGAGAAAAATCATGAATAAAATTAACAATATAACTATCACATAAAACATTCTTATCATGAGCCACATGCATAAAATAACTATTACTCTCCCTATAAGCATACTCATTCTTATTAATCGTAGTGGGAGCAAATTCAACAAAATAACTTTCATTATTATTCTCATCACCATAATCATTAAATATAGGAGTCATATTGTAATCATAATTAATTTTCTCCTCAATAGCAGGTGGATTGAAAATATCATATTCATCATTGTAATCATCATATATTGGAGGCATAGTATCATCAAAGTAAATTTTCTCCTCCATGCTTGGGGACTAAAAATATGATGCTCATCAAAACCAGCTTCCCCAAGCTTAGACTTTTCAATAGCATTGGTAATAATGGTGTTCAAAGAATTCATACTAATAACATTTCTATTAGCATGCAAATAAAGTTCCATAGGTATTTTAATTTTCTCTTCAAGCACTTCATGTCCTAACTCAAGATAAATACTATAAAGCTCTCTATATTTGTTGTTGTTTTACATTAAGCCTAACTAGTGAAAATAAAAACAAGAAACAAAAAGATATAATTGTAGAATCTAAAGGAAATAACTACAAGCACTCACACACCAGTAATAATACTAGAAGATAGCTTAGTAGCCAGAGGATGTGAGTACCTTTTACCTTACCTCCCCGGCAACGGTGCTAGAAAATAGCTTGATGTCTACACACGCTTCTATTCTTGTAGACAGTGTTGGGCCTCCAAGTGCAGAGGTTTGTAGAACAGCAGAAGTTTCCCTTAAGTGGATCACCCAAGGTTTATCGAACTCAGGGAGGAAGTGGTCAAAGGTATCCCTCTCAAGCAACCCTGCAAGCAAGATACAAGAAGTCTCTTGTCTCCCCAACACACCCAATACACTTGTCAGGTGTATAGGTGCACTAGTTCGTTGAAGACATAGTGAAATACAAGTAATATGGATGATTATAAGTGGTAATTGCAATCTGAAATAAGAATGGAAGCAAGCAAACATGTAACATGACTGATTGTAAACGGTTGTTTCAATGTTTAGAAACAAGGCCTAGGGATCATACTTTCACTAGTGGACACTTCCATATAAATATCTTGTCAACACTCGGATTTTTAATCCCAGATGCCTGTTATGTCATACATCGCAATCCCATGATTACCATTTTTGCGAGACATAACAGATTGGATATCACAGTACATCATCCATTACAAACCAATAATAAGGACTTACACGAATAAAGGATCTCATTATCCAGTCTTAATTCAACAAGTAGCAGAATAAATAATAAGCATAGCGGTGGGGTCCATCTTTAGTGGCACAAGCAATGCTGACGATGGAAGAAAGTCCTAGTTATCATAGCCGTCCTGCTGTCCTTCATCTTGGTAGTCTTCTTCATAGTCTGGACAAAGGAATAGCTAGGGACAAAATCCATGAGTACTCTTTAAGTACTCGCAAACTATCACTAAGAAGTAAGGTAGTTCTAGTAGGATTGCTAACTCTAAGTTTATTCGTAAAGTTAAGTTTGAAACCTAAGCTGAGTTGAGAAACAAAGAAAGATAAAATAAAGTTCTAGAATCACTTAATTTAGGAAGCTAGTGTCATAATCACAACGCTATTGTGGTCAAGTCACGTCACAATTCATTTCATAAGTTGTTTGGCAAACATCTAACAATGGATCATTATGGCCACTCCAACTGTCCATAACCGCGGACACGGCTATTCGAATAGTTTGATACTCTGCAGAGGTGGTACACTTTCACCACAAGATTCGATACATCTGTCAGGGATAACCATGAATCATCATACTTAGTATGCAGATAATCAAACACAACCTTTCCTTTACACACCCTAGTATAAGCACCTCTCCTATGAGCATGGCCTCCCAACCATGACCATCTGTCATCTTCGGCACTGCATAGGTGGACAACATTGAGAGGTAGCCTCAGCTCAAACCTCTCCCGCGAGGGAACTAATACTAATGCATATAAACTTCCGGCTAAGCCTTACCCAATTTAGGTATTGTGGTTGTACGGTAAAATTGGAATGGTATCGCATCCGAACCTAACCATCAGTTTTGTAAAAGGGCTAAGGCTCATGCCTCAACATTTTCATCATCATAAACCATTTGTGTTTCTCAACACATGTCAAAAAATCTCAATAGAATGACTCATCATTCTAAGGTTTTCACAATTCATTTTTCACCAAGTATTCCCATCTAAACTGACTCAAGTTTTAGTTTAGCTCTAAACTACTAAGTTAAGAGTGTTCACTAATAGGGGATGCTAAGATCAATCTCATGCCATAGAATGACATCTAAGGTTATTGAGATAGGTCAAGTTTTATACTTTTTGTGCTACCTTCAAACAAGTAAAGGACTTTAATAAAGTAAGGAAGGTAAAAGCTTAGAGATAAAACTTGGGGTAGGTAAATAGTCAAAGTGGTATAACCCAAAGCATGCCTAATGCATCTTTCTTAGGTTATCTAATTTGCAAGGGTTAGCTTGCATTGTTAATGATGGCTTGCCTTGGTTGGTGCAGTGGTTGAAGTTTTCTTCCTCCTCCTCTTGGTAGAACTCCTCCTCGAAAGCTTGGTCGGTACTATCGTCTATAAATACATACGATATACACAATCACCAAACAATACTTAACTAGTCTACTTAGCACACTAAGGAACACATTTGATGATCTACTATCATCACAAGGTTTTATTAACTAGCTTCATTCTTTTTATTTGAGAAAAGTAATTTCTACTCATTGAAAATAACTAAGATTTAATATTCTCCAATTAAAATATGGGATCATGTGTACACATGTCATCACCACATATTCTAACATATGGGAATGTGATTTAAAGGTTGGATCACATTTTAATAAGTTTAAGATAATATTTAATGATTTAAAGTGACTAGAAATGCCTATATAGCAATAATTTGGTACTAGTCTAAAGTCACTGCATGTAAACCTTAATATTATTACATATTCAAATAGGTATGGTTAAATGTGATTTTTGAGAGTTGGAATAAACTCAAAAGCTATTATGGTTGATTTTATAAAAATGTTTGAATGTGCAAATGCTTCTGTCTTGTTATTTTTACTAGGAGAGATCTCTAACTCTAAATGAATTAAATCAACAGCCTTGGATAGATCTTTCCAGAAGCTTTCGAACAAAGATGGAATCACTCAATTTGGACTTGCACAACTCTCTAAATTGATTTTTGAACTAAGGGACATAATTGAATTTAAACTTAAATAGAAAAACCTATATTTGAATTAACTGGGTTGCGCGGGAAAGGAAATGGGTCAGCCTAGTGACACTCAGCGGCGCAGAGGGCGGCTGACTGGTTGCTCCCGCTTGTCAACGAGACTTAAAACCCGAAACGGTATCAAGCGATCTGGGCCACACGATTAGAACGGGGATCAACAGCTCACAGTCGTCGTCGACGACGGACTCGTCGCCGGCGAGACCGAACCCAATTCCTATGAAAATTAATCTTGTAAAGAAACAAGTCATGAAAGCACAAAGCAATAAGCATAGGAAAGCAAAACAAGTGCAACTTCAAAATTTCAACATAAAGAGGGGAAATTTGATATTGTTGAGATACATAAAACCATGTTTCCCTCTCTCATAATCACTTAAGTAGCATCATGAATAAAATTAACAATATAACTATCACATAAAACATTCTTATCATGAGCCACATGCATAAAATAGTTATTACTCTCCCTATAAGCATACTCATTCTTATTAATCGTAGTGGGAGAAAAATCATGAATAAAATTAACAATATAACTATCACATAAAACATTCTTATCATGAGCCACATGCATAAAATAACTATTACTCTCCCTATAAGCATACTCATTCTTATTAATCGTAGTGGGAGCAAATTCAACAAAATAACTTTCATTATTATTCTCATCACCATAATCATTAAATATAGGAGTCATATTGTAATCATAATTAATTTTCTCCTCAATAGCAGGTGGATTGAAAATATCATATTCATCATTGTAATCATCATATATTGGAGGCATAGTATCATCAAAGTAAATTTTCTCCTCCATGCTTGGGGACTAAAAATATGATGCTCATCAAAACCAGCTTCCCCAAGCTTAGACTTTTCAATAGCATTGGTAATAATGGTGTTCAAAGAATTCATACTAATAACATTTCTATTAGCATGCAAATAAAGTTCCATAGGTATTTTAATTTTCTCTTCAAGCACTTCATGTCCTAACTCAAGATAAATACTATAAAGCTCTCTATATTTGTTGTTGTTTTACATTAAGCCTAACTAGTGAAAATAAAAACAAGAAACAAAAAGATATAATTGTAGAATCTAAAGGAAATAACTACAAGCACTCACACACCAGTAATAATACTAGAAGATAGCTTAGTAGCCAGAGGATGTGAGTACCTTTTACCTTACCTCCCCGGCAACGGTGCTAGAAAATAGCTTGATGTCTACACACGCTTCTATTCTTGTAGACAGTGTTGGGCCTCCAAGTGCAGAGGTTTGTAGAACAGCAGAAGTTTCCCTTAAGTGGATCACCCAAGGTTTATCGAACTCAGGGAGGAAGTGGTCAAAGGTATCCCTCTCAAGCAACCCTGCAAGCAAGATACAAGAAGTCTCTTGTCTCCCCAACACACCCAATACACTTGTCAGGTGTATAGGTGCACTAGTTCGTTGAAGACATAGTGAAATACAAGTAATATGGATGATTATAAGTGGTAATTGCAATCTGAAATAAGAATGGAAGCAAGCAAACATGTAACATGACTGATTGTAAACGGTTGTTTCAATGTTTAGAAACAAGGCCTAGGGATCATACTTTCACTAGTGGACACTTCCATATAAATATCTTGTCAACACTCGGATTTTTAATCCCAGATGCCTGTTATGTCATACATCGCAATCCCATGATTACCATTTTTGCGAGACATAACAGATTGGATATCACAGTACATCATCCATTACAAACCAATAATAAGGACTTACACGAATAAAGGATCTCATTATCCAGTCTTAATTCAACAAGTAGCAGAATAAATAATAAGCATAGCGGTGGGGTCCATCTTTAGTGGCACAAGCAATGCTGACGATGGAAGAAAGTCCTAGTTATCATAGCCGTCCTGCTGTCCTTCATCTTGGTAGTCTTCTTCATAGTCTGGACAAAGGAATAGCTAGGGACAAAATCCATGAGTACTCTTTAAGTACTCGCAAACTATCACTAAGAAGTAAGGTAGTTCTAGTAGGATTGCTAACTCTAAGTTTATTCGTAAAGTTAAGTTTGAAACCTAAGCTGAGTTGAGAAACAAAGAAAGATAAAATAAAGTTCTAGAATCACTTAATTTAGGAAGCTAGTGTCATAATCACAACGCTATTGTGGTCAAGTCACGTCACAATTCATTTCATAAGTTGTTTGGCAAACATCTAACAATGGATCATTATGGCCACTCCAACTGTCCATAACCGCGGACACGGCTATTCGAATAGTTTGATACTCTGCAGAGGTGGTACACTTTCACCACAAGATTCGATACATCTGTCAGGGATAACCATGAATCATCATACTTAGTATGCAGATAATCAAACACAACCTTTCCTTTACACACCCTAGTATAAGCACCTCTCCTATGAGCATGGCCTCCCAACCATGACCATCTGTCATCTTCGGCACTGCATAGGTGGACAACATTGAGAGGTAGCCTCAGCTCAAACCTCTCCCGCGAGGGAACTAATACTAATGCATATAAACTTCCGGCTAAGCCTTACCCAATTTAGGTATTGTGGTTGTACGGTAAAATTGGAATGGTATCGCATCCGAACCTAACCATCAGTTTTGTAAAAGGGCTAAGGCTCATGCCTCAACATTTTCATCATCATAAACCATTTGTGTTTCTCAACACATGTCAAAAAATCTCAATAGAATGACTCATCATTCTAAGGTTTTCACAATTCATTTTTCACCAAGTATTCCCATCTAAACTGACTCAAGTTTTAGTTTAGCTCTAAACTACTAAGTTAAGAGTGTTCACTAATAGGGGATGCTAAGATCAATCTCATGCCATAGAATGACATCTAAGGTTATTGAGATAGGTCAAGTTTTATACTTTTTGTGCTACCTTCAAACAAGTAAAGGACTTTAATAAAGTAAGGAAGGTAAAAGCTTAGAGATAAAACTTGGGGTAGGTAAATAGTCAAAGTGGTATAACCCAAAGCATGCCTAATGCATCTTTCTTAGGTTATCTAATTTGCAAGGGTTAGCTTGCATTGTTAATGATGGCTTGCCTTGGTTGGTGCAGTGGTTGAAGTTTTCTTCCTCCTCCTCTTGGTAGAACTCCTCCTCGAAAGCTTGGTCGGTACTATCGTCTATAAATACATACGATATACACAATCACCAAACAATACTTAACTAGTCTACTTAGCACACTAAGGAACACATTTCATGATCTACTATCATCACAAGGTTTTATTAACTAGCTTCATTCTTTTTATTTGAGAAAAGTAATTTCTACTCATTGAAAATAACTAAGATTTAATATTCTCCAATTAAAATATGGGATCATGTGTACACATGTCATCACCACATATTCTAACATATGGGAATGTGATTTAAAGGTTGGATCACATTTTAATAAGTTTAAGATAATATTTAATGATTTAAAGTGACTAGAAATGCCTATATAGCAATAATTTGGTACTAGTCTAAAGTCACTGCATGTAAACCTTAATATTATTACATATTCAAATAGGTATGGTTAAATGTGATTTTTGAGAGTTGGAATAAACTCAAAAGCTATTATGGTTGATTTTATAAAAATGTTTGAATGTGCAAATGCTTCTGTCTTGTTATTTTTACTAGGAGAGATCTCTAACTCTAAATGAATTAAATCAACAGCCTTGGATAGATCTTTCCAGAAGCTTTCGAACAAAGATGGAATCACTCAATTTGGACTTGCACAACTCTCTAAATTGATTTTTGAACTAAGGGACATAATTGAATTTAAACTTAAATAGAAAAACCTATATTTGAATTAACTGGGTTGCGCGGGAAAGGAAATGGGTCAGCCTAGTGACACTCAGCGGCGCAGAGGGCGGCTGACTGGTTGCTCCCGCTTGTCAACGAGACTTAAAACCCGAAACGGTATCAAGCGATCTGGGCCACACGATTAGAACGGGGATCAACAGCTCACAGTCGTCGTCGACGACGGACTCGTCGCCGGCGAGACCGAACCCAATTCCTATGAAAATTAATCTTGTAAAGAAACAAGTCATGAAAGCACAAAGCAATAAGCATAGGAAAGCAAAACAAGTGCAACTTCAAAATTTCAACATAAAGAGGGGAAATTTGATATTGTTGAGATACATAAAACCATGTTTCCCTCTCTCATAATCACTTAAGTAGCATCATGAATAAAATTAACAATATAACTATCACATAAAACATTCTTATCATGAGCCACATGCATAAAATAGTTATTACTCTCCCTATAAGCATACTCATTCTTATTAATCGTAGTGGGAGAAAAATCATGAATAAAATTAACAATATAACTATCACATAAAACATTCTTATCATGAGCCACATGCATAAAATAACTATTACTCTCCCTATAAGCATACTCATTCTTATTAATCGTAGTGGGAGCAAATTCAACAAAATAACTTTCATTATTATTCTCATCACCATAATCATTAAATATAGGAGTCATATTGTAATCATAATTAATTTTCTCCTCAATAGCAGGTGGATTGAAAATATCATATTCATCATTGTAATCATCATATATTGGAGGCATAGTATCATCAAAGTAAATTTTCTCCTCCATGCTTGGGGACTAAAAATATGATGCTCATCAAAACCAGCTTCCCCAAGCTTAGACTTTTCAATAGCATTGGTAATAATGGTGTTCAAAGAATTCATACTAATAACATTTCTATTAGCATGCAAATAAAGTTCCATAGGTATTTTAATTTTCTCTTCAAGCACTTCATGCCCTAACTCAAGATAAATACTATAAAGCTCTCTATTTTTGTTGTTGGTTTACATTAAGCCTAACTAGTGAAAATAAAAACAAGAAACAAAAAGATATAATTGTAGAATCTAAAGGAAATAACTACAAGCACTCACACACCAGCAATAATACTAGAAGATAGCTTAGTAGCCAGAGGATGTGAGTACCTTTTACCTTACCTCCCCGGCAACGGTGCTAGAAAATAGCTTGATGTCTACACACGCTTCTATTCTTGTAGACAGTGTTGGGCCTCCAAGTGCAGAGGTTTGTAGAACAGCAGAAGTTTCCCTTAAGTGGATCACCCAAGGTTTATCGAACTCAGGGAGGAAGTGGTCAAAGGTATCCCTCTCAAGCAACCCTGCAAGCAAGATACAAGAAGTCTCTTGTCTCCCCAACACACCCAATACACTTGTCAGGTGTATAGGTGCACTAGTTCGTTGAAGACATAGTGAAATACAAGTAATATGGATGATTATAAGTGGTAATTGCAATCTGAAATAAGAATGGAAGCAAGCAAACATGTAACATGACTGATTGTAAACGGTTGTTTCAATGTTTAGAAACAAGGCCTAGGGATCATACTTTCACTAGTGGACACTTCCATATAAATATCTTGTCAACACGCGGATTTTTAATCCCAGATGCCTGTTATGTCATACATCGCAATCCCATGATTACCATTTTTGCGAGACATAACAGATTGGATATCACAGTACATCATCCATTACAAACCAATAATAAGGACTTACACGAATAAAGGATCTCATTATCCAGTCTTAATTCAACAAGTAGCAGAATAAATAATAAGCATAGCGGTGGGGTCCATCTTTAGTGGCACAAGCAATGCTGACGATGGAAGAAAGTCCTAGTTATCATAGCCGTCCTGCTGTCCTTCATCTTGGTAGTCTTCTTCATAGTCTGGACAAAGGAATAGCTAGGGACAAAATCCATGAGTACTCTTTAAGTACTCGCAAACTATCACTAAGAAGTAAGGTAGTTCTAGTAGGATTGCTAACTCTAAGTTTATTCGTAAAGTTAAGTTTGAAACCTAAGCTGAGTTGAGAAACAAAGAAAGATAAAATAAAGTTCTAGAATCACTTAAGTTGGGAAGCTAGTGTCATAATCACAACGCTATTGTGGTCAAGTCACGTCACAATTCATTTCATAAGTTGTTTGGCAAACATCTAACAATGGAATCATTATGGCCACTCCAACTGTCCATAACCGCGGACACGGCTATTCGAATAGTTTGATACTCTGCAGAGGTGGTACACTTTCACCACAAGATTCGATACATCTGTCAGGGATAACCATGAATCATCATACTTAGTATGCAGATAATCAAACACAACCTTTCCTTTACACACCCTAGTATAAGCACCTCTCCTATGAGCATGGCCTCCCAACCATGACCATCTGTCATCTTGGGCACTGCATAGGTGGACAACATTGAGAGGTAGCCTCAGCTCAAACCTCTCCCGCGAGGGAACTAATACTAATGCATATAAACTTCCGGCTAAGCCTTACCCAATTTAGGTATTGTGGTTGTACGGTAAAATTGGAATGGTATCGCATCCGAACCTAACCATCAGTTTTGTAAAAGGGCTAAGGCTCATGCCTCAACATTTTCATCATCATAAACCATTTGTGTTTCTCAACACATGTCAAAAAATCTCAATAGAATGACTCATCATTCTAAGGTTTTCACAATTCATTTTTCACCAAGTATTCCCATCTAAACTGACTCAAGTTTTAGTTTAGCTCTAAAGTACTAAGTTAAGAGTGTTCACTAATAGGGGATGCTAAGATCAATCTCATGCCATAGAATGACATCTAAGGTTATTTAGATAGGTCAAGTTTTATACTTTTTGTGCTACCTTCAAACAAGTAAAGGACTTTAATAAAGTAAGGAAGGTAAAAGCTTAGAGATAAAACTTGGGGTAGGTAAATAGTCAAAGTGGTATAACCCAAAGCATGCCTAATGCATCTTTCTTAGGTTATCTAATTTGCAAGGGTTAGCTTGCATTGTTAATGATGGCTTGCCTTGGTTGGTGCAGTGGTTGAAGTTTTCTTCCTCCTCCTCTTGGTAGAACTCCTCCTCGAACGCTTGGTCGGTACTATCGTCTATAAATACATACGATATACACAATCACCAAACAATAATTAACTAGTCTACTTAGCACACTAAGGAACACATTTGATGATCTACTATCATCACAAGGTTTTATTAACTAGCTTCATTCTTTTTATTTGAGAAAAGTAATTTCTACTCATTGAAAATAACTAAGATTTAATATTCTCCAACTAAAATATGGGATCATGTGTACACATGTCATCACCACATATTCTGACATATGGGAATGTGATTTAAAGGTTGGATCACATTTTAATAAGTTTAAGATAATATTTAATGATTTAAAGTGACTAGAAATGCCTATATAGCAATAATTTGGTACTAGTCTAAAGTCACTGCATGTAAACCTTAATATTATTACATATTCAAATAGGTATGGTTAAATGTGATTTTTGAGAGTTGGAATAAACTCAAAAGCTATTATGGTTGATTTTATAAAAATGTTTGAATGTGCAAATGCTTCTGTCTTGTTATTTTTACTAGGAGAGATCTCTAACTCTAAATGAATTAAATCAACAGCCTTGGATAGATCTTTCCAGAAGCTTTCGAACAAAGATGGAATCACTCAATTTGGACTTGCACAACTCTCTAAATTGATTTTTGAACTAAGGGACATAATTGAATTTAAACTTAAATAGAAAAACCTATATTTGAATTAACTGGGTTGCGCGGGAAAGGAAATGGGTCAGCCTAGTGACACTCAGCGGCGCAGAGGGCGGCTGACTGGTTGCTCCCGCTTGTCAACGAGACCTAAAACCCGAAACGGTATCAAGCGATCTGGGCCACACGATTAGAACGGGGATCAACAGCTCACAGTCGTCATCGACGACGGACTCGTCGCCGGCGAGACCGAACCCAATTCCTATGAAAATTAATCTTGTAAAGAAACAAGTCATGAAAGCACAAAGCAATAAGCATAGGAAAGCAAAACAAGTGCAACTTCAAAATTTCAACATAAAGAGGGGAAACTTGATATTGTTGAGATACATAAAACCATGTTTCCCTCTCTCATAATCACTTCAGTAGCATCATGAATAAAATTAACAATATAACTATCACATAAAACATTCTTATCATGAGCCACATGCATAAAATAATTATTACTCTCCCTATAAGCATACTCATTCTTATTAATCGTAGTGGGAGAAAAATCATGAATAAAATTAACAATATAACTATCACATAAAACATTCTTATCATGAGCCACATGCATAAAATAACTATTACTCTCCCTATAAGCATACTCATTCTTATTAATCGTAGTGGGAGCAAATTCAACAAAATAACTTTCATTATTATTCTCATCACCATAATCATTAAATATAGGAGTCATATTGTAATCATAATTAATTTTCTCCTCAATAGCAGGTGGATTGAAAATATCATATTCATCATTGTAATCATCATATGTTGGAGGCATAGTATCATCAAAGTAAATTTTCTCCTCCATGCTTGGGGACTAAAAATATGATGCTCATCAAAACCAGCTTCCCCAAGCTTAGACTTTTCAATAGCATTGGTAATAATGGTGTTCAAAGAATTCATACTAATAACATTTCTATTAGCATGCAAATAAAGTTCCATAGGTATTTTAATTTTCTCTTCAAGCACTTCATGTCCTAACTCAAGATAAATACTATAAAGCTCTCTATTTTTGTTGTTGTTTTACATTAAGCCTAACTAGTGAAAATAAAAACAAGAAACAAAAAGATATAATTGTAGAATCTAAAGGAAATAACTACAAGCACTCACACACCAGCAATAATACTAGAAGATAGCTTAGTAGCCAGAGGATGTGAGTACCTTTTACCTTACCTCCCCGGCAACGGTGCTAGAAAATAGCTTGATGTCTACACACGCTTCTATTCTTGTAGACAGTGTTGGGACTCCAAGTGCAGAGGTTTGTAGAACAGCAGAAGTTTCCCTTAAGTGGATCACCCAAGGTTTATCGAACTCAGGGAGGAAGTGGTCAAAGCTATCCCTCTCAAGCAACCCTGCAAGCAAGATACAAGAAGTCTCTTGTCTCCCCAACACACCCAATACACTTGTCAGGTGTATAGGTGCACTAGTTCGTTGAAGACATAGTGAAATACAAGTAATATGGATGATTATAAGTGGTAATTGCAATCTGAAATAAGAATGGAAGCAAGCAAACATGTAACATGACTGATTGTAAACGGTTGTTTCAATGTTTAGAAACAAGGCCTAGGGATCATACTTTCACTAGTGGACACTTCCATATAAATATCTTGTCAACACCCGGATTTTTAATCCCAGATGCCTGTTATGTCATACATCGCAATCCCATGATTACCATTTTTGCGAGACATAACAGATTGGATATCACAGTACATCATCCATTACAAACCATAATAAGGACTTACACGAATAAAGGATCTCATGATCCAGTCTTAATTCAACAAGTAGCAGAATAAATAATAAGCATAGCGGTGGGGTCCATCTTTAGTGGCACAAGCAATGCTGATGATGGAAGAAAGTCCTAGTTATCACAGCCGTCCTGCTGTCCTTCATATTGGTAGTCTTCTTCATAGTCTGGACAAAGGAATAGCTAGGGACAAAATCCATGAGTACTCTTTAAGTACTCGCAAACTATCACTAAGAAGTAAGGTAGTTCTAGTAGGATTGCTAACTCTAAGTTTATTCGTAAAGTTAAGTTTGAAACCTAAGCTGAGTTGAGAAACAAAGAAAGATAAAATAAAGTTCTAGAATCACTTAAGTTGGGAAGCTAGTGTCATAATCACAACTCTATTGTGGTCAAGTCATGTCACAATTCATTTCATAAGTTGTTTGGCAAACATCTAACAATGGATCATTATGGCCACTCCAACTGTCCATAACCACGGACACGGCTATTCGAATAGTTTGATACTCTGCAGAGGTGGTACACTTTCACCACAAGATTCGATACATCTGTCAGGGATAACCATGAATCATCATACTTAGTATGCAGATAATCAAACACAACCTTTCCTTTACACACCCTAGTATAAGCACCTCTCCTATGAGCATGGCCTCCCAACCATGACCATCTGTCATCTTGGGCACTGCATAGGTGGACAACATTGAGAGGTAGCGTCAGCTCAAACCTCTCCCGCGAGGGAACTAATACTAATGCATATAAACTTCCGGCTAAGCCTTACCCAATTCAGGTATTGTGGTTGTACGGTAAAATTGGAATGGTATCGCATCCAAACCTAACCATCAGTTTTGTAAAAGGGCTAAGGCTCATGCCTCAACATTTTCATCATCATAAACCATTTGTGTTTCTCAACACATGTCAAAAAATCTCAATAGAATGACTCATCATTCTAAGGTTTTCACAATTCATTTTTCACCAGGTATTCCCATCTAAACTGACTCAAGTTTTAGTTTAGCTCTAAACTACTAAGTTAAGAGTGTTCACTAATAGGGGATGCTAATATCAATCTCATGCCATAGAATGACATCTAAGGTTATTTAGATAGGTCAAGTTTTATACTTTTTGTGCTACCTTCAAACAAGTAAAGGACTTTAATAAAGTAAGGAAGGTAAAAGCTTAGAGATAAAACTTGGGGTAGGTAAATAGTCAAAGTGGTATAACCCAAAGCATGCCTAATGCATCTTGCTTAGGTTATCTAATTTGCAAGGGTTAGCTTGCATTTTTAATGATGGCTTGCCTTGGTTGGTGCAGTGGTTGAAGTTTTCTTCCTCCTCCTCTTGGTAGAACTCCTCCTCGAAAGCTTGGTCGGTACTATCGTCTATAAACACATACGATATACACAATCACCAAACAATACTTAACTAGTCTACTTAGCACACTAAGGAACACATTTGATGATCTACTATCATCACAAGGTTTTATTAACTAGCTTCATTCTTTTTATTTGAGAAAAGTAATTTCTACTCATTGAAAATAACTAAGATTTAATATTCTCCAACTAAAATATGGGATCATGTGTACACATGTCATCACCACATATTCTGACATATGGGAATGTGATTTAAAGGTTGGATCACATTTTAATAAGTTTAATAATATTTAATGATTTAAAGTGACTAGAAATGCCTATATAGCAATAATTTGGTACTAGTCTAAAGTCACTGCATGTAAACCTTAATATTATTACATATTCAAATAGGTATGGTTAAATGTGGTTTTTGAAAGTTGGAATAAACTCAAAAGCTATTATGGTTGATTTTATAAAAATGTTTTAATGTGCAAATGCTTCTGTCTTGTTATTTTTACTAGGAGAGATCTCTAACTCTAAATGAATTAAATCAACAGCCTTGGATAGATCTTTCCAGAAGCTTTCGAACAAAGATGGAATCACTCAATTTGGACTTGCACAACTCTCTAAATTGATTTTTGAACTAAGGGACATAATTGAATTTAAACTTAAATAGAAAAACCTATATTTGAATTAACTGGGTTGCGCGGGAAAGGAAATGGGTCAGCCTAGTGACACTCAGCGGCGCAGAGGGCGGCTGACTGGTTGCTCCCACTTGTCAACGATACGTAAAACCCGAAACGGTATCAAGCGATCTGGGCCACACGATTAGAACGCGGATCAACAGCTCACAGTCGTCGTCGACGACGGACTCGTCGCCAGCGAGACCGAACCCTAAACAAACGGTGGGGGTCTGCTGGGGACGTACTAGGGCTCCAGCTAGTGCAGCGAGGCGGGCGATCGAACTGGACGGCGACGACGGATTCAGGCGAGCTAGCAGTAGGGGCTGAGGTGGACTGAATCAACGACAACGTCTCCTCCTCTGCTGCGGCTGCCTCCGGTGAAATTCCGGCGGCCTCCTTCTCGAGCTGCTCTGGTGAGAGGTGGGGAAGTACTGGGACTGAGAGGGGAGTCGAATGGTGTGGCGATTGAGGCTAGGGAAGGCCTCCTTATATAGGCTCGAGAAGGGGACCGAAGGGGCGACGACGAGCTCGTCGGTGACGACGATACAGAGGGCTATCGGCATGGGTGGCGTAGGCGGACGGTGGCTTGCCTCCTGGCGGTGCTCTACGGCTTTATGGCGACGCTAGGGGTGGTGGATTGTGGTTGGGGGCATCTCGCGCTCTGAGGGACAGAGGCGCTGCTCGTCACGACTCCAGGCAACTATGGTTGCACGGCGGTGCACGGCCGTGTCTAGCGGGATGCTGGTGTCGAGGCGGAGCGTCGTGCACGGTATGGGGTCAAGGCGCGGTCTGCTGCGTGTTGGCGGCAATCGCGCTCTGTCTTGCTCGTAGAGAGAACGGGCGGCGCTGCTGGGGAGTGGTCCAGGGGCTAGGGTTGATCGAAGGGTGGACCGTGGGCGGCGGTAGGGTTGGGCGGAGCTAGTGGGCACGCTGGTTTGGCACGGCGTGGTCCCTGGCGTGCTATCCGCATCTGGCCGACGATGACCTCAAACGGGCGGCGCGCCACTGCTGCAACGGCTAAGGGGGAAGCTGGTTGGGGACTTGGTTGGACTCAGGGTGGACATAGGATAGTAGAGAGGGTGCAATGGGGGACAATGGCTTACCTAGAAACAATAATAGTTAGGCAGTTTGTTCTCTGTCCACCACCTGTTCGATCAAATGGCCGCAAGAACAATTTTTTTGAATTTTGAGCTGATTTTTGGTGGAGTGATGTAACTTATGCTTAAGATTCTAGGTGTTCTTGGGTTTTTGAAAAGGAGTTCATTTGAGTGGTTTTTGAATTAGTGTGATCTTGATACATACACTAGATTGTCATTTAAATTTATTGTTTAAAGTTTTTGGGATGAAACAAAGTGGGCCTTGGTACATCACTACTTGTACTAGCAAGGGGTGCAAAAATCCACAATTGATTCTGTTAAGATTTGAGTTCTAGGAATTGCCAAAGTAGGCTAGGTGATTAAAATGGAAAAAGTGACCAATTGCTTATTTTATTCTTTCTAATTTGTTTTTCTTTGGGATTTGCTTGGGAAAGATCTAGATGATGTTTAATTCACCTTAGAATCATTTTACAACCAATGGATCACTCGAACATGGCAATTCAAAACAACTCCTAATTTAAATGCACACACATATGAATGCTTAATGATTTTAATGGAAAAGTTTTTGTTAACCCTAAATTGGGTAGATTTGATCTTGATTAACCCTGGATTAAGTTTTGGGATGTTACATATCTTATCTTCATGATGCTACCCTGAACTACTCTCCGGTTGGACGATGTAGGGCTATAACAGCACACCTTAAAGTTCGCATTCCCCATTTAGATAACCCCTTACTGTCACCTTGAGCGCTAGATGGTTCCAACAAACACCACAATCTCATAGAGACATCCAACTCAAATTAAACTCATGATAAGTATTTATATAACCTTAGCCTAAGTGCCACACGGTGTGCACACTGTCAACTTCACACACGTGGGGATAAGTAGAGATTCATTAAAGCACTTGAGTAGCAGAATAGATCTATAGATTACAAATCTCATGATCTCAATAAGATCACGCATAGAGAGAGATGAACACATATCTACCGGTAGAGCCCTTATCCTCGAGAGAGAACTACTCCCTCCTCATCATGGGAGTCAGCAACGGCGATGGATATGGTGGTGGAGTCGATGGAGATGGCTCCGGGGGCACTTCCCCATCCTGGCAGGGTGCCGGAATGGAGACTTCTGTCCCATGAATCTGCTCTTCGATGGTGGCGGCGTTGCGGAAATTTTCGTGGAATTCTGATCTTGTACTTAGGGTTTTCATCCCGGGAGGAAAATATAGGCGAAGAGGCAAGGTCGATGGAGGCCTGAGGGGCCCACATCACCCCCTGGCGCAGCCTTGCCTGGCCCGGGCCACCAGGTGGTGTGGCCAGCCCCTGGCCCCTCTCCGTCTCGTCTTCTGCCTCCGTGAGTCTTCCGGTAAAATATTGACTTTGGTTTTTGTCCGGTCCAATTCTGAGAATATTTATTTTCCAGCTTTTCTGAAACCAAAAACAGCACAAAATAGGCAGCTGGCACTATGGCATCTTGTTAGTTGGTTAGTTCCAGAAAAAGCATAAAAGTATCTCAAAATGTAGACAAAACATAAGAAAGTAGATACTAAACAAGCATGGAACATCAAAAATTATAGATGCGTTTACGACGTATCAGCCACACTCTTGCAGGTCCCTCCAACATCCATGGGACATATCTCACTACCCACCTAAGGTTTCGTTGTGTAATATGTACAACTGTGGCGGAATCTATCAACCAATCCTCTGGCTTGCTGCTATCGTCATAGGTTTTTGTTCCCCTTGTTAAATTGAAAGTTTGGCACTGGTGGTTCCCTCATAATCCGAGGTCCGAAAGATGCTGGACCCGGAGGACCTTGCCCTTTCATTATTATGACATATAGATCCTATCCAGCTTCAACCGAGCATCATCTAGCTACAAGTTTCAGTTTCCTAGCCGAGATCCCAATGGGTTCCCCATCATTTGATGTTCCGGCCTTGGAAATCCAGCATTAGCCATGGCCGAGTAACCAGCATTATATCGGTTTTGCATTGGATGAGCATTTTGGTGCTGCACAACTGCCCCCGCACATAGCTGCTGCCGAGCTGGGTTCTGCACCTGATACTAATACTATTCATGCTGCCTCCCACCAACCAAGTGATGGCCATGATGGTTTGGTTTATGATGACTGGCATTTCCACGGCCAACATTCCCCTGAGTAACATTACCCTGGTCGGCATTTCCCTGGCCAACATTTCCATGACCAACACTTCCTTGCCCGACATTCCCTTGTCCGACATTGCCTTTCCCGGCAACATTCGGGTCATAAGCCACTAGCTGCTTGTTCTTCCTTTTGGAGTTTACACTTCCTTCTCTGCTTGGAGATGCATGAGGCGATGATGCTGATGCCTTGACATATTTTTCCGCAGCACCCCCAGCCGAATGAATAACCTGGGAGACTCCATCTCTAGCCGGGTTTGCCCTAATGATAGCCTCATTCTACTAGTTCGCGATGCGCACCAAATCATTGACACGATCCTGCTGCCTGCGCGGGCCTCCCTAGATAAATTTGTTATCTTGGCTTCCGCTACATTAGCATCTCTAAGGTTCTTTGCTAGAGTAATGTATTTCGGCATACCAGCTGACATATGTCTACCCGACGCAACAAACTTGGTTCTACACTACTTATCTATCTCATTAATGAGGTTCTTACCCCTATCCCTCACTCCATCTAAATGAGTAGGACTCATTGCATTAAACCTATGTGCCTTCTTGTACTCGTGGAGGGTGATACTGCATTTCTCTTAATCACGAGCTACTTGCATTACCCCTGGAGACCACTTTGTCAGGTCTGCTCCAACTTGGCATGTGCCTGAGCTGGATCTACTACTAGCGCAACTGGCACGACCAGCTTCTCAATGGCTGCTGAAGGATATTTTTTGGCTTCTCCAACGGAGGGCCCCTTATTCTAGTGGGCTTCGGTGTTACTTCCACATCCTCTACAATAGTTTTGCCGACATTGTCTCTGGGTGCAGTCATCATTACCTCGATGCTGCTAGTAGGACAATCGGTTTGTCGGCCGCCAGTGACACAAAGAGTAGGTGGATCTACTACAACCACCACCTTCTGCGGGAACCTACAGGAGACGTCGACTGTGATGTAGATCTTGTGTGTGCCGAAGCTAACTGTAACACCCCAAAAACATTAATCAAGATTATCAAGTGATAATCACCCAAGTTTAGGGTTAACAAAAACTTTTATTATTAAAATGGATAGGAGTGCATGTGTGTTTTGCATTAGGGTAGAATTTATTGCAATTGCCATGTTTGATTGCTACAAATGATGTGAAATGGTTTAGAGATGAATACTACACCATCTAGGCCAATTACAAACAAAATCAAAAGAAAATGAAATCAAATATAATGCAAATGATCAAATGGTCATTTTGACCAAAATTAACCACTAGGATACCTTGTGAGTTCCTAGAAAAGAATTTCTAACAGAAACATGTCGACCTCTTTTCACCCCTTGCTAGACCAAGTAAAAAGTGAACCCAAGCCCACTTTACAAAACCACAAAAACTATTTTCAAATATATTTAAAGGACAGTTCAAATTTGAATCAAGGTCATATGGTAAGATCACCATTTTGCAAAAACCACTCAAATCAATTCACCTTGACTTTTCCAAGCAACCATAAACACTCAAGCATAAGATCAAAACACTCACCAAGTTTCATTCAAAAATTTCAAATTTAAATTCTTGCGGCCATTAAATCAAACACCTTGCAGACACTAATTAAATCACTGCCTAACTTCACTGTTTGAGCAGTGATCACTCGACCACTTGCCCTCATTGCACTCCCCCTGTCTCCCCCAATGGCTAGCAGTACCAGACCAGCACCCCTCTTTGCTGTTTGCTCTAGTGCGCCGCCGCCCGAGACTTGCCACACCGGCCGACTATGGACCGCTCTCCACAGCGATCGCCGCCCACGTCCATGATGTCTAGGAGGCACGCCACCGACCATCGCCACCCCCTGTCTAGCCCTTGACTGCAGCCAGGCCATGGACCACCCCAACATCGTCGCGCCCAGTTTCTCTGTGTCGTGCCGAGAGCGAGCCAGAGTGCCACAACCGACTAGCTCGCCCACGTTGCGCCTCGCCCTCTCCACGCGTGCACACACTCAGCATGATCACAGCTAGCTCTCAGACACCCCCGTTCACCGCCGCGCGACCCGTAGCCCCCTTGCGACGTCTCGAACGGCGCCGGTTCCGCGCAGAACAGCACCCGCGCCCGACCATCCTCGACCGCCCGTTCCGCACCTTTAAGACCGTGATGACTGCTAGGGAGCACCGCGTCGCCCCCTACCCTCAGCCACGCCAATAGCTCGCTCTACCACCATCGCCAAAGAAGCCAGCCCATGCCGCTCTGTCCCTTCGCTGGTGTATAAATAGAGGCCCCCTCCGCCTAAATTCACCACACCCTCACACTCTCCACTCCTCACTGAGCCTCCCACACACTTCCCCGGAGCAAGGCAAGCACCGCATCACCAGAATTTGGCCGGAGTCCGCCGTTGCCGAGGAGAAGAGAATTCGTCGATTGGAGCCGCCCTAGGAGCCGCCGCGACCACCATTCGAACCGCCATCATCGACAACAGCGTTCGCCCCCATCGCCGACCCTAGCTGGAGCCCGGGTGAGCCTCACACAACCCCCACCACCGTGTTAGGGTTCAGACCTCGCCGGAGCTGTTCGTCATCGACGATGAATGTCAGCCGTAGATCTTAGTTCTAATTTTAGGGCCTAGATTTAAAGATACCGTTTCGGTTAGATAGAGTCGCTGACTAGTGGGACCCCCTATCAGCAGCCCGCTGTGCCGCGCTGTACAGATTGGGCCGGCACAGTAGGTTTCCCCCGCAGGCCTGGAAATTCAAATAGTTAGTTTCCATTTTAGTTAAAACCAGATTCTATCAGTAGATTTGAAATAGAATTCAAAGAGACTCACTGAACCAAATTGCATGATTCCAATTTTTTTGAAAGGTATTTAAATTATTTATACAAGCCCATTGGATTCAAACAATTTGGAGTTAGAGATCACCTATAGTAAAAATAACAATACAGAGACTTTTCCAACTTCAAACATTTTTCAAAAATCAATTATAAAGGCTTTTGAGTTGATTCCAACTCTCAAAAAACACATTTGATAAGATCTATCTGAATATGTAAAAATATTTAGGGTTTACATGCAGTGGCATTGGAATAGTAGCAAAAGAATACTATATGGGCATTTCTAGTCACTTTAATTCAATTAAATGATAATCTTAAACTTTATAAAATATGACCACCACATTAAATCACATTCCCATGTATTAGAATATGTGGTGAGGACATGCGTCCACATGATCCCATATTTTAATTGGAGAATATTAAATCTTAAGTATTTTCCAGGAGTAGAAATTACTTTTCTAAAATAAGATAAACAAGATCAAGTCTTTATTTCATGTGATGATTGTGATGATGCTAGATAATCAAGTGTGAGACTTAGTGTGCTAAAAAAAGGAGTTAAGTATTGTTTGGTGATTGTGTACCTCGTATTCTTTTATAGACGATAGTACCGACCCGAGATACGAGGAGGAGGTGTACTACCAAGAATAAGAAGAGGAGAACTTCAATCACTCCACTACTCAAGGCAAGCCATCACTAATTGCAAGCTAGACTATGCAAGTTAAAACTTTCCAAATTCATAACCTATGCAAGATGCATTAGGCATGCTTGGTTATATAACTTTAATTATACCAATCCCAAGTTTTACTTGCAACCTTTATTCTTTTAGTTTTACCAAAGTTCTTTACTTTTAGTTAGTGCTTTCGGAGTATTGGAAAAATAGGATAGATACCATAAATATTATAAAACTAGGCCTAACTAGTTATAATTAGATGTCATTCCAAGGCATGGGATTAGATATGGATAGCTACACATGATTAGCACCCCTCATTAGTGAATACCCTTAACTTTAGCGGCTAGTGCTAAGCATAAAAGTTGATCACTTTAGATGGGAATACTTGGTGAAAATGATTATGAAAACCTTTGAATGATGTTTCATTCTATTGAGATGTTTTGAGATGTGTTAACAAACACAATGGTTTGATGAGGAAAATGTTGAGGCATGAGCCTTAGCCCTTTACAAAAACTGATGGTGTGATTTGGATGCAATACCATTCCAATTTTACTGTACAACCACAATACCTGAATTGGGTAGGTCTTAGCCAGAAGTTTATATGCCTTAGTATGGGTTCCATTGCATAAGAGGTTGAGCTGAGGCTACCTCGTGATGAATATCCACCTATGCAGTGCCTAGGATGGCAGATGGCCATGTCTGGGAGGCCAAGCTCATAGGGGAGGTGCCTATACTAGGGTGTGTAATTGAAAGGTTATGATTGATTATCCGCATACTAATTATGATTGATTCAGGGTTATCCCTAACGGATGTATCGAATTTTGTGGTGAAAGTGTACCACCTCTACAGAGTGTCAAACTATTCGAATAGCCGCGTCCGCAGTCATGGACAGTTGAAGTGGCCATACTGTTCCATGGTCAGATGTTTTCAAAATGACTCGTGACTTGAACTATGACTTTGACTTGACCACAACAGGGTTATGGACATGAAAAATATGTTCCCACTTAAGTGCTTTAGAACATTAAATTAGTTTTATTTATTTCTAAACTTAGTTTGAGATAAACCTGGCTTTTTGCAACTAAACCTATAGCTTAGGATTCCTACTAGAGCTACTTACTTGTTAGTGATAGTTTGCGAGTACTTAAAGAGTACTCATGGCTTTGTCCCTGGCTATTCCTGTGGCCATACTATGAGGAGGACTACCAGGATGATGGACAGCAGGGGGTCTATGACAACTAGGATCATCTCCCATCATCGGCATTGCCTGAGACCTTGAAGATGGAGGCCCTACTACGTTTATTTTCCGCTGGTTTGATTGTATTAAGCCTGGATCATGAGATCCTTTATTTGTAAGACCTTATTATTGTTTGTAATGGGTGATGTACTATGATACCAATCTGTTATGTCTCGCAAAAATGGTAATCCTGGGATTGCGATGTATGGCATAACATGCATCTAGGATTAAAAACCCGAGTGTTGACAAGTTGGTATTAGAGCCATCCTGACCATCGGAGACCCTAGTTAGAATGGATGTCCGAACAAAAACTTAGTTTCAAAACAAAAGAAGTGAATATTTATGAAAACTTATTCCCACTCTTATCCTCAAGATTCTTTCAAAATTCATGTTCCTCAAAAATTCTTGCAACTCTACTTAAAACTTGACACACTTGATCACCTCACTAACTTTCTCACCCTAAATTCTTATAGATGGAGGTCTAGTATTGCAAGTTCTACCAGCTGGGCAACATAGGCCACCTGATCTTTGAGAGGGATCTAGATGCATTGTCAGAGTATCTGGAGTGCCCGCACCCGGAGTTCTTCGGGGCACAACTCAACGATCACATAGGAGGAAATCTACAATGGCTGATAGTTGCAGATCTCAGAGGCAAGATGGAAGCACCCACTTCGGAGAAGATCCATTTCACTTTGCGGGAGAACAACTGGCTAGATGGATTAGCTAGGGCCATGCTTGAAGCTCTCGCCCGTCTATGTGGACAGAACATAAACCAGATCCAGGGAACTCGCTTTCCTCACTACGCAAGGCATGATTCTATGGGAATGCCATTGGAGATGCCAGAACACCCGGAGCTGAAGCACCAGGTGGACAATCTTGACTTCATGTTGTATGATAGGCAGAAGGAGTTGGAGAACGCCCGTGCCTACGCCAACCACAACCATGCCATTACAGTCAAGAAGGACCAGACTCTTGCCATTCTCGCCAAGGAGCGCCAATCACTTCATCCTCAGTGCGACAAGAAGGATCACACCATCGAGCGTCTTTGCAAGAAGGTGGACACTCTCAAGAAGACCATCCGTGAACAGGAAATCCAGCATTGAAATGAAGGTGGAGGAAGAAGGTGAAGATATCCAAGGGGATCTTTACTCTTACCTCAGCGATGACAATGACTACCTAGAGGATGATGCCATGGAGTTCCACATTGATGATGGTGATTCTGACTTCATTCATGATGATTAGATGCACTTCAGCACTACCGTAGGAATGAGTTGTATCCGGTCCAATTGTATCATAGTTTCCCAGAATGGTTCTTAAAACCATATGTTTTATATTTGGGTTGTGGTGTGTGTTTGTATTGTGTGCTTGAATGAATGAAGAAATGAGAGGAAGTTGTTAGTTTGCAAAACCTGAGTCAAACTCAAAGTTTAACGCTTTTGAAACAAAACCATGAACCCTAGAGATTTCCCTCTTATCTCATTATCTATCTCAATCTTCAGATGACTCGTGGAAACCCCAGAGGAAGCAGTTCATCTCAGGACCCAATGTTACAGATTCTGTAAATCCTAGTTTTCGACCGTGAAGCTAGTAGAGCCGAACGTCAAGCCAACTTAGCCACTCTGCAACAGATAGCTTAGATGGCCCACAATAATCAAGGTCATGGAAACCAAGATCATAATGGATCCAAGCTCAAGAACTTCCAGAAAACTAACCCACCTATCTTTTGTAAATCTGAGGATCCCTAGATGCTGATGACTGGCTGCAAATCATGGAGAACAACTTGGAGGTCGCAGGAGTTGAAGACAATGAAAAGGTACTGTTTGTCACCCACTATTTGGAAGGAGATGCAAGATCCTGGTGGAATAGCACTTGTACCATGAACGAAGGTCAGATGATGACTTGGGAAGCATTCAAGATCAAGTTCAGCCGCACCCATGTGCCCCAAGGATTAGTCACTGTGATGAGAGATGAGTTCAGAGAGTTGAAGCAAGAAAGAATGACTGTGGTGGAATACCGTGACAAATTTCCGTCCCTAGCTAGATATGCCCCTGATGAGATTAACACTGAAGCAAAGAAAAAGGAAAGGTTCCTGAATGGACTACATGATGAGGTGCAGACTGTGTTAGTGAACATCCATTTTGCAGATCTAGAAGAGCTAGTAGACTCTACCATTCAGATGGATGGGAAGATAAACCAAGCCAATGACAATCACAAGCATCGCATGATGCACCAGACTGGATCCCACAATATCCAGAATTATCGCCCCAACCCATCTGCAAGATATGCCCCAAGAAACAACAGACCCCCTATGTCCCATCCAAACTACCCCAATCGTAGTGGAGGAAACTTGAAGTCTGGAGGAAACCCCAACAATAACCTCGGCAACTCCAATAACTTCAACCGTGCACCGCCCAAGTCCAACAACAACACCAACAACAACAATACTGCCCCAAGGACTGGAAGCAATGTTGTGCCCATTGCAGGAAACGACAAGCCCCAGATTACTTGCTTTGAATGTGGAGTCAAGGGTCACTACACCAACGAGTGCCCCAAGAAGCTTGCAGTAGCCACCAATGTGAATGCAACCGGTCAGCAGCAGCGCCGTGTTCAGCCTAGAAGGAGATTTGTCCCAGGGAACTCGCTCAACCGCAACAGCCGTCTGTTCGACATGAATGTTGAGGAAGCTTAGGAAGCGCTAGATGTCGTGCTGGGTATGTTTTCAGTTAAATCAGTACTTGCAAGAGTGTTGTTTGATTCTGGAGCATCGCACTCGTTTGTTATAGCAAAATTTGCATGCGCTAGTAAGATTCAACCAACAAAATTGAAGCATGTTATGATAGTTCAAATACCTAGTTCAACCACCAAAGCTAGAAAAATTTGCAAGGTTGTACCTATCAGAATCCATGGCATAAATTTTTATGCTAATCTAATAGTACTTGGAACCAAAGGTTTGGAAGTAGTACTAGGAATGGATTGGATGTCGAAACATAAAGGATTTATCGACTATGCCAAGAAAGCCATAACCATGACCAGTAGCATTGGAGTATCAGTAGAGCATGTATCTGAGACCTTGCCCCGTCAATTCAAGTGCAACAAGAGTCTAGCCCAACCAACCCTAGACCAAGTCAGAGTAGTCTGTGAATACCCCGACGTGTTCCCAGATGAATTGTCCGGTATGCCCCCAGATCGGGATATCGAGTTCATCATTGAACTAATTCCTGGAACTGGACCCATAGCTCAGAAACCTAGTATGAACCCATATGAATTAGTAGGTATGAAGAAACAAATTGATGCTATGCTGGAGAAAGGTTTTATTCAACCAAGCGCATCGCCATGGAGATCGCATGTTCTGTTTGTGGATAAGAAATATGGTGGTAACCGTTTGTGCACGGATTACCGGAAGCTCAATGATGTCACCGTAAAGAACAAGTACCCACTGCCGAAGATAGAAGATCTATTTGACCAGTTGACTGGTGCCAGAGTGTTTTCTAAGATTGATCTTAGAACAGGTTATCATCAACTCAAGATCCGTGCAATGAATATCCGAAAGACTGCCTTTACCACCAGATATGGATTGTATGAGTACACAGTCATGTCTTTTGGATTAACCAATGAGCCCGCTTATTTTACGCTTATTTTATGAGTCTAAAGAAGAAGATTTTTATGAACTTCCTGGGTACGTTTGTCATTGTTTTTATCGATGATATTCTGATATATTCCAAGTCAAAAGAAGATCATGAGCTACACCTGAGAACCATCCTTGAAACCCTTAGGGAACATCAGTTGTATGCCAAGTTTAGCAAATGTGAGTTCTAGTTGAAGGAAGTAGGATTCCTAGGACATATTGTGTCGGCAGGAGGAGTCGGTGTCGATCCCGCCAAGATCAAAGATGTCGAAGAAGGGAAAACCCCAACCACTCAAACCCAAGTCCGTGCATTTCTCGGATTAGCGGGATATTACCGCAAGTTTGTTGAAGGATTTTCGAGCATCGCAAGACCGATGACCCAAATGTTGAAGAAAGATAAGAAGTTTGAATGGAAGGACAAATGTGAACAAGTTTTCAAGAGCTCAAGAAGAGATTGATTTTAGCCCCAATCTTGATTATGCCGGATATCAAGAAGCCTTTTGATGTGTATTGTGATGCATCCAAGATTGGTCTTGGATGTGTGTTGATGCAAGAAGGGAAGGTTATAGCATATCTATCCCGACAAATAATGCAACATGAGCAAAACTACCCTACCCATGATCTTGAACTAGCAGCCTTGTTTTTAGCTTTGAAGACATGGCGTCATTACCTTATGGGTAACCACTGTGAGATTTATTCGGATCACAAGAGTCTGAAGTATATTTTCACCTAGAAGGAGCTGAATATGAGGAAAAGGAGATGGATAGAGTTAATCAAGGATTATGACCTTGACATTCACTATCACCTCGGCAAAGCCAATGTGGTAGAAGATGCTCTTAGTAGATTGCCGTGTGGATTAAACACCATGATTAAATAAACCCAGCCAAGTTTGCATGAAGAGTTGGAGCAGTTTAGATTGGAGCTAGTTAGCAAAGGATTTTTCGCTAGCATTAAACTTCGACCCACTTTGATCAGTCAGATCAAGGAAGCCTAGAAAGGAAATGCAAGTATCGACGGAATCGAGCGTCGTATCGGTACATGGAAGGTATCCGGATTCATTGAAGATAAAGAAGGAGTGTTGTGGTACAAAGGACGTATCTCTGTGCCAGCAGATTCTGAGTTGAAGCAAGTTATCACGTAAGAAGCTCATGATACTCTTTATTCTATCCATCCCGGAGGAACGAAGATGTATCAGAATTTGAAGGAGCCATTTTGGTGGCACAAGATGAAGAGAGAAATTGGAAGGTACATATCCAAGTGTGATATCTGTCAGAGAGTCAAAGAAGAACATCAGCGACCCGTGGGACTTTGGCAACAATTGCAGATTCAAAAATGGAAATGGGATTCTGTCGGAATGGATTTTATCACCGGTTTGCCTACATCTAGTAGAGGAAATGAGTCTATTTGGGTAATAGTTGATAGACTATCCAAGGTAGCCCATTTTGTACCTGTCAAGACCACCTACTAGAGTTCGAAGCTAGCAGAGTTGTACATTGCTAGAATCGTTAGTTTCCATGGAACCCCTAAGACCATAGTATCAGATCGAGGAACCAAGCTAAATTTCAGCACAACTTATCACCCATAGACCCATTGACGAACTGAAAGAGTTATCCAAATCTTAGAAGATATGTTGAGAGCTTGTGTGCTAGAGTATGGATCAAAATCGGAAGATTGTCTGCGTTTCACAGAATTCTCATACAACAATAGATATCAAGATAGTTTGCAAATGTCCCCATTTGAATTTCTGTATGTAAGGAAGTGTCGTACCCCCTTGAATTGGTCGCAAGTAGGAGAAAGTCAGATTTTCGGACCCGACATCCTACGAGAAGCCAAAGAGAAGGTTCACAAAGTCCGTGAGCACCTCAAGACCACCCAATCCCGACAGAAGAGTTATGCTGACAAGAGACATCGAGACCTGACCTTCAATGTCGGAGATTTTGTGTATCTCAAAGTATCACCCTTGAAAGGAATGCAGCGTTTTCATCTGAAAGGAAAGTAGCCCCCAGATATATTGGACCCTTCAAGATTTTGAATCACCATGGAGAAGTATCCTATCAACTGGAATTGCCGAAGGAGATGTCATCCATACATGATGTGTTCCATATCTCGTTACTTTGCAAATGCCTAGAAGTTCCGGAGAAGACCGAAGTTTTCAAGAACACCGATCACCGAGCCATAGATATCAACCAGGATCTGACGTATCATGAAGTACCCATTCGTATTTTGGAAGAAGCTTTCAGAACCACCAGGACCCGGAGTATCAAGTTTCTCAAGATCCACTGGAGCAACCATACCGAAGAAGAAGCTACTTGGGAGCGAGAAGATTACATTAGAACTGAGTTTCCAAATCTCTTTAGTTCCTAGTTTTCTTAAATCTCGGGATGAGATTTTGTTTAAGGAGGGAAGGTTTATAACACCCCAAAAAATATTAACAAGATTATCAAGTTATAATCACCCAAGTTTAGGGTTAAAAAAAAATTTATTATTAAAATGGATAGGAGTGCATGTGTGTTTTGCATTAGTGTAGAATTGATTGCAATTGCCATGTTTGATTGCTACAAATGATGAGAAATGGTATAGGGATGAATACTACACCATCTAGGCCAATTACAAACAAAATCAAAAGAAAAAGAAATCAAATATAATGCAAATGATCAAATGGTCATTTTGACCAAAATTAACCACTAGGCCACTTTGTGAGTTCCTAGAAAAGAATTTCAAACAGAAACATGTCCACCTCTTTTCACCCCTTGCTAGACCAAGTAAAAAGTGAACCCAAGCCCACTTTACAAAAACCACTCAAATAAGTTCACCTTGACTTTTCCAAGCAACCATAGACACTCAAGCATAAGATCAAAACACTCAACAAGTTTCATTCAAAAATTTCAAATTTAAATTCTTACAGCCATTAAATCAAACACCTTGCAGACACTAATTAAATCATTGCTTAACTTCACTGTTTGAGCAGTGATCACTCGACCACTTGCCCTCATTGCACTCCCCCTGTCTCCCCAGTGTCTATCAGCACCAGACCAGCACCCCTCTTTGCCGTTTGCACCAGTGTGCCGTCGCCCGAGACTTGCCACGCTAGCCGACCATGGACCGCTCTCCACAGCGATCGCCTCCCGTGTCCATGATGTCCAGGAGGCACGCCACCGTCCACCGCCACCCCGTGTCTAGCCGTTGACCACAGCCAGGCCATGGACCACCCCAGCATCGCCGCGCCCAGTTTCTCTGCGCTGTGCCGAGAGCGCGCCAGAGCGCCACAGCCGACCAGCTCGCCCACGTCGCGACTCGCCCTCTTCACGCGTGCACATACTCGCCATGATCACAGCTAGCTCCCAGACACACCTGTTCATCGCCGCGTGACCCGTAGCCCCCGTGCGACGTCTCGAATGCCACCGGTTCCGCGCAGAACACCTCCCGCACCCGACCATCCTCGACCGCCCCGTGCCGCGCCTTTAAGACCGTGATGACCGCTAGGGAGCACAACATCGCCCCCTACCCTCAACCACGCCGATAGCTCACTGTACCACCGTCGCCGGAGAAGCCAGCCCATCCCGCTCGGTCCCTTCTCTGGTGTTAAAATAGAGGCCCCCTGCGCCTCAATTCACCACACCCTCACACTCCCAACTACTCAATGAGCCTCCCACACCCTTCTCTGGAGCAAGGCGAGAACCGCATCACATGAATTTGGCCGGAGTCCGCCGCTGCAGAGGAGAAGAGGATCCGTCGATTTGAGCCGCCCTAGGACATGGACCACCGTTTGAACCACCATCATCAACAACGTCGTTCGCCCCCATCGCCGACCCTAGCTGGAGAACTGGTGAGCCTCACATGACCCCCACCGCCGTGTTAGGGTTCTGACCTCACCGGAGCTGTTCTTCCTCGACGATGAATGTCAGTCGTAGATCTTAGTTCTAATCGTAGGGCCTAGATTTAAAGATACCGTTTCGGTTAGATAGAGTCGCTGACTAGTGGGACCCCCTGCCAGCAGCCTGTTGCGTCGTGCTGTGCAGATTGGGCCGGCCTATTAGGTTTCCCGCGCAGGCCTGGAAATTCAAATAGTTATTTTCCATTTTAGTTAAAACCAGATTCTTTCAGTAGATTTAAAAATCAATTCAGAGAGACTCACTGAACCAAATTGCATGATTCCAATTTTGTTAGAAAGGTATTTAAATTATCTATCCAAGCCCATTGGATTCAAACCATTTGGAGTTATATATCACCTATAGTAACATTAACAAGACAGAGATGTTTCCAACTTCAAACATTTTTCAAAAATCAACCATAAATGCTTCTGAGTTGATTCCAACTCTCAAAAATCACATTTGATAAGATCTATCCGAATATGTAAAGATATTTAGGTTTACAGGCAGTGACATTGGAATAGTACCAAAAGATTGCTAAATGGGCATTTCTAGTCACTTTAATTCTATTAAATGATAATCTTAAACTTTATAAAATATGACCACCACTTTAAATCACATTCCCATGTATTAGAATATGTGGTGCATACATGTGTCCACATGATCCCATATTTTAATTGGAGAATATTAAATCTTAAGTATTTTCAATGAGTAGAAATTACTTTTCCAAAATAAGATAAAGAAGATTAAGTCTTTATTTTATGTGATGATTGTGATGAAGCTAGATCATGAAGTGTGAGCCTTAGTGTGCTAAATAGAAGTAGTTAAGTATTGTTTGGTGATTGTGTACCTCGTATTCATTTATAGATGATAGTACCGACCCGGGATACGAGGAGGAGGAGGAGGAGTACTACCAAGAAGAAGAAGAGGAGAACTTCAATCACTTCACTACTCAAGGCAAGCCATCACTAATTGCAAGCTAGACTACGCAAGTTAACATTTGCCAAATTCATAACCTATGCAAGATGCATTAGGCATGCTTGGTTATACAACTTTGATTATATCAATCCCAAGTTTTACATTCAAGGTTTATTCTTTTACTTTTACAAAAGTTCTTTACTTTTAGTTTGTGCTTTCTGAGTATTGGAAAAATAGGATAGATACCATAAAGAGTATAAAACTAGGCCTAAGTAGTTATACTTAGATGTCGTTCCAAGGCATGAGATTAGATTTGGATAGCTACACTTGATTAGCACCCCTCATTAGTGAATACCGTCAACTTTAGTGGCTAGTGCTAAGCATAAAAGTTGATCACTTTAGATGGGAATACTTGGTGAAAATGATTATGAAAACCTTGGAATGATGTTTCATTCTATTGAGATCTTTTGACATGTGTTGAGAAACACAATGGTTTGATGAGAAAAAAATGAGGCATGAGCCTTAGCCCTTTACAAAAACTGATGGTTCGGTTCGGATGTGATACCATTCCTATTTTACCGTACAACCAGAATACCTGATTTGGGTAAGGCTTAGGCGGAAGTTTATATGCCTTAGTATGGGTTCCCTTGCGAAAGAGGTTGAGTTGAGGCTACCTCGTGATGAATGTCCACCTATGTAGTGACTAGGATGGCAGATGGGCATGGCTGGGAGGCCAAGCTCATAGGGGAGGCGTCTATACTAGGGTGTGTAATTGAAAGGTTATGATTGATTATCCACATACTAAGTATGATATATTAAGGGTTATCCCTGACAGATGTATCGAATTTTGTGGTGAAAGTGTACCACCTCTGATGAGTGTCAAACTATTCGAATAGCCATGTCTCCGGTCATGGATAGTTGGAGTGGCCATACTGTTCCGTCGTCATATGTTTTCAAAATGAGTGGTGACTTGAAGTATGAATTTGACTTGACCACAATAGGGTTGTGATCATGAAAACTATGTTCCCACTCAAGTGCTTTAGAATATTAAATTAGTTTTCTTTACTTCTAAACTCAGTCTGAGATAACCTGCCTTTTTGCAAATAAACCTAGAGCTTAAGATTCCTAGTTTAGCTACTTACTTGTTAGTGATAGTTTGCGAGTACATAAAGAGTACTCATGGCTTTCTCCCTGGATATTCCCATGGCCAGACTATGAGGAGGACTACCAGGATGATGTACAGCAGGAGGTCTATGACAACTAGGATCATCTCCCATCGTCAGCATTGCCTGTGACCTTGAAGATGGAGCCCCTACTATGTTTATTTTACGCTTCTTTGATTGTATTAAGACTGGATCAGGAGATCCTTTATTCGTAAGACCTTATTATGGTTTGTAATGGATGATGTATTGTGATACCAATCTATTATGTCTTGCAAAATTGGTAATCCTGGGATTGCGAGGTATGGCATAATAGGAATCTGGGATAAAAAACCCGGGTGTTGACACTGACAAACTTGCCGTTGCATGGGAAGGGCTTGTTACCGAAGTTGCCAACATTATCGCTGACGAAGTCCAACAAGCAGAATTGCTGAACCAGGCAGAAGACGACACGCTCGCTTGAGGCAATGAAGTGTCCTATCCGGATGAACACACCAGCCATTGCCACTGCAAGCCCCACGGTGGGAGCCAACAATCTTGGTGGTTTCATGGCAGATGCCATAGGATGGCTAAAGTAGAGGACGAATGAGCGCTAGTGGATCCGGGAAGGAATACTACGGTGGATACCACACATAGAACTCACACAAAGACACACGATACACCTAGGTTCAGGGCTCTCCTAGTGAGATAAAACCCCTACTCCTGCATGCTAGATCTAATATGATCCACACTCAAGCTACAATGGCTCCTCGAGCTGTATGATAGAGAAAGAAGAAGAAGGAGCTGATCCCTCTCTCTGTTCTACAGAAGATGAACTAGTAACCAAAATAATCGACCCGTCTCTTGGAGGCCCTGGTGCACCTTATAAAGGGTTGCCCATGTTACACTTAGAGCCGAGGTGGCATGGAATATGTCTAGAATATGATCCTGTAGAAGTCGATGGGACTTGACGTGCCCATGATAGCTAATGGTTCTAGGAAATCCTCGATGGGACATGGTTTTGGGATTTAGGGGCACGCCTGACTGTGCACGCTTATCTCCTCTGGGAATCCTGGGAGAGATAGAGGCACTGACCTTTAGGCTGACATACACCATCTTGGCGTATGGTAACCCCTATATCAACCTCAACCCAAATAGCCCGTCTTTGGGGAACCTGCATACAAGAAGCAATATACATGTTATGCAAATATACAAAGTATGTCGTCCAAGGTATGCCGGTTTAACCTGGCTTGGGTATCTCGGCCTATCTCGGCCAACCCACAATTGTCAACCTTAGTCTTGGTTGACCTCATCTTTACTCCATAGCTTGACCCTACTAAGGTTCATCCCCCCAACAGGTGGCGAGTGATTTCTCTTTTGTGTTGCGAATGATTTCTTGGGTTCATTGTATGGTTCCCCCATGAGTGCGGATTCTACTAGGCTGAGACCAATGATGGAAGATCTATGGACGACGGATTGTGGAGATCTTGCTGGAGGCTGGTTGGATAGCAGGTACGTGGTGGCCACGATGACGGCAACTTGTGGTGTTTTGGGAATCATGTTACCCCAGAGTCCACCAACATGAAGGAGAAATCGAGGCGTCGACTATCCTTAGGTCTTGCATCCTCGTCCAGGAGGCTTGTTCGGGAGCGTCTCTTATGCGCCCTGGTGTGGTGGTTATGCTTTGAAGAGGATCTGCCAATGGAGGATAGCTGCGCTCATCGGGCACTCGCCGCATCATCTTGTTGCTTGCATTGATCGAGCTCACCTTAACATGCCTATTGATGATTTTAATCCTTGCGAAGGAGCCATTGGTAGCCCATAAACTTCTCGCGTGTTACATCGCTTGGAAGGGGTATGCCCTTTATAGTGTCCTTGATCCTCTCCCATTGTTTGGTCATGACATTGATACTTGGGTGATCATTGTTGTTGTTGGTCCGGTCAAAGCCATTCATGTTCTCTGGTCCGATACCGGTGCCGGTGTTGGTGCCGATGTAGGTGTTGATGTTGGAGATGGCGAACTAATAGCAGTTGTGGTAAAAGTTGCTTCTATAACTTTTAGGGTCAGATTTGATGTTGTCATTGCCTCCAAGCAACTTTCTTAGATAGGAGGCACAACTATTATTGCTATCCAAGTTGTAGGTTGATGAAGAGTTGGCCTTCATCTTGCTGAGGGTGCTGAGGGTGGCAGGATCCATGATGCTCGTGCAATCAACTACTCCGGGACCAGATGGATCTGGTCTGAGAGGCGAAGAGTGTCGGTCTTTGTAAATTGAAGCGAAGGACGCTGATCGCCAGATTGGCCATGTCCCTGATGGTGTCAAAGGCTGGGCACATGACCGGCGAGTGGATGGTGAAGCTGATGGAGCCAAAACAGAACTACTCTATAGGGACCGACAAATCATAGATTGTCGGCAATGGTTTCGCCGAAGTCGCGACATCAACGCACGAGCTTCCCACACATGATGCCAATTGACGTGGGGTGATCATGTCAATGCCCATACTTGATGAACTTGTTTTTTAGGGAAGACACGTGTGCTAGAGACTTCGTCGGCTAACAGATAAATGATGGGGACACGAGGTTTACCAAGGTTTAGGCCCCTGGAGGGAAACCATACACCTTATTGTCTTCTCTTGATTAATTGAAGAATCAAAGGTTACAAGGGTGTGGAGATTGCTATAGTGCACAGATTGGATCTGGTGTGTGCGTGTGTCAAAAGTTAAAGTAATCCTCCTCGATAGTTCCTAGCCTTTATATGAGGATGCTAGGTCTTGGGAGCCATCAAAGTCGGTTCAGATTGAGGGGATAACTGTGAAGGTTTCCTATCTAGTCTATGTCTTGTCCGTCAAGGAATTAGTGCCTTCATGGGCTTGGCCTCAACTGAATCGTCATGGGCTTCAACAACTCCAGGAGACCTTCACCATGGGCTTCTCGAGGCCAACGCCATATACCCATTGGGTATACCTATGTCAGCTGGTTGTAGAGGTTGTTGGATCAGCTTGGCACTAGGATAGATGTTGAGGCTATGCTCATTAAGATTCCTTGGTACCCCTGTGATATCTGATGGCTGCCATGCAAATATATCTTTGTATTGACTCAGGAGATCGACGATCATGCTTTCATATTTGGGATCCATGTTGGAAGCAATAATGGAGGTCTTGGAGACATCAGCTACCACAATGTCCACTGGCTTGGTGTCGATTGCCGCCATGAAGGCTGGTTCCGCCTTGGAAATTTCTTCTTTGAAGCCCGAATCTCTGAGGTGCTAGTATCCTTCTGGATCTCCTTGAATTCTTCTATGTAGAGGACAGACTTGGCGAAGACGCCCTCTCCCATCTCGCACACTTGATCCTTTCTGAAGCTGCTTGGGATGTTGATTACACCCTTTGGTCCAGGTACCTTGAGCTTGTTGTATAAGTAACATGGCATTACATGGAAACAATGATATATTGGTCATCCGAAGATGAAGTGGTATACAATATTGAAAGGCACTACCTCAAAGGAGATGGGATATTGGTGGTAATTGTTTACATCACCAAAAACCACATTGAGCAAGACGGTACCTAATGATTGGGCCTACTGCCTAGGCACTACTCCGTGGAAGATAGTGTTGTCGTGCTTTAGCTGGGTCTCTGACAGGCCTAACCGGTAGAGGGTTTCAATGTAAACAATGTTGATGCTTCTTCCACCATCCATGAGACACTTGGTGAACTCATAGTCGTAAATAAAAGGGTTGATGACCATAGCATATTAACTGTTAGCCAAAATGGACTCTAGATGTTCTGGCCGATCCTAGAGGATGGGTGTTTTTGTAGCATCCCAATTGTCTAACAATTGTAATGCTACTTGGTTTAGTATATATATTGCTACTTCCTACATATCATTAATTGCATCATCATTATATTATGTTCATGTCACTATGCTACATTGTATTTGAGCATCATATAAAACCCTTGTCATTTGGTTCTTACTTCATAATGCATTTGTCTTATTAAGTGTATTTGCCTCTTGATATATTGCAGTTGGTTCTTGTTATATTGTTTGATGCCCAACTTAAGTTGGGGGCATATCTTTTCAAGATCCACCACCTTTCTTATGGCTCTATCTAAATCCTACCATCCTAATTATATATGAGTGATTGCATTTCTCTTGGTATTTAAATCTAGCTCATATATGTTGGGATGGATCCACTTCTTCCTACATGCTTCCATATATGATACTCCCTCTGATCCATATTACTTGTTGATGAAATGAATGTATCTAGCACTAAAACATGTCTAGATACATCAATCTGAGTGACAAGTAATATGAATCGAGGGAGTACATGTTGTTTTAACAATATTGGATATGGGAACCACATGGCAACCTTTGCATGCTATGTGAGTGGAAATCGACCTAATCTTCCATATGTTTGTATTTTAATATATGATCATGTATGAATATATTTGTGGCTATATATTTTTCTAGTGGAACGCACACACTATGTTGCCACTTTATCTTCATCCATGATTTATTCCATCTATGCCATGTGGGGAAGCAAGCTTCCATAATATTTTTGGCGAGGCCTTATGCAAATTTGGATGTATGTTTGAATAATTGACCATGTGGAATTATAGTTGTTTTCACAACTGGAAGTGGCATTCAATACCCTTGCATGGCCCATGCAAAACTTGCACCACCTTCTTTCTATTTGGATTTTTTTTGAATTTGTGAAAATCTTGCTTGATTTTAATTTAATCAAGATTGATCAAATTCAAACAAACTTCAATAGATAACCTCTTGCACCACATTTGCTCTATTTTGGTTTCTTTTGATCTTGTGGTTCTTTTGGGAAGCTTATATAAATAGGCTTGTTTTAAAATAAATCTAAAACAAAGAAAAGAGAGAAAAGAGAGAAACCTAGCTATTCTACCCTAAATCCCTAGCTATCCCGAGCCCCTCCTTGGTCTGGTTGCACCAGCCCAACCACACCACCACCAGCCTCCCTCACCTTAACTAATCTAGATAACCCGAGCCATCCATGGTAACCATGGCATGGTTAACCAAGCCCCCACCTAGCCCCACATGGTTGTCCCTCTCTCTAGCTGTCCAAGACAGCCACCACACACCCCTATGCTAACCCTGGTCGTCTCCCTCCTAGCTAACCTGAGAGAAAGAAAGAGAGAGGATGAAAGTAACTAAGGTGATCCACTTTTTGTGTAAACCCTACCCAGAGCGTAACTTCCCCTTCTACTTTATCTACCACCCCCACCAACCCCTGCTAAATCTAGATCCACACTAGGGGCTCTACCTAGTGCATCTTATCCCCCATCCTCTCTGCTATCCCACCTAGCTACTACCTGCGGGTGTGTGCTTGTTATAGGCGTTGGAGAGAAGGTGGAGAGGAGCCTAGAGGTTGAGGAAGCCTATGAGGAGCGCTGGACCCTTCCTGTTCACGGAGTCGAAGTGGAGACCACCGGGAACACGCTGTACTAACCGGCCAGATCGCCAGCGCCACCGCAGATCGTCATTGCCCCAAGCCATTCCAACACCACCAGCAACCCCGCGGTGAGAATGCCATTCTCCCAGACATGGCCCTTTTTGTTGTTTTTCTTCCATGTTAGCAAGATATTTTTGTTGATCACGTGTCATGCGATATTGGCCACTGCTATCCTACTTGCGTGCAGCTGCTGTGGAGCGCCCCGCAGCCGCCCGAGTGTGCTGTTGCGTCCGCGCTATTGTGCCACACCTGGACGTGTCGTCGCTGTGACTTGAAACCCCAGCCAGCCGCGCCACCACAACTTGATCATGTCGGTCCTAGCGACACTGTGTTTGTGTCCATCATTGTCACATTGCTGCTACTTAAACCGCCCCGGCAGTCCTTCTCATCAACAACCACGTAGCACCGTAGTGGCTCCGCCCCACTAGATTGAGCCGCAGGTCCCAGGTTCGACCCCCGCGCGCCCGTGGTTTTCCGTCAGTAACTCCAAAACGAAGAACAGTAGCGGTCAGTTAGCGAAACAGTGTTCCACAGAAAACCACCTACATCGTTTATCCCTTAACCTGCAGTCCACCCAGCGGCCCCACATGTATGTCACACCGCAGAGCTCGGCCAGAATCTTTTCTAGAAACCCCCTAGGCATTTTAGATCCTGCACACACTGTCCCTGGCTCGCACAATTATCAGCGCTCCACTGGCCGCCCGGGCATAGCGGCCCCGCATCCCATGGCCCCACCTATCACTGAGAGTGGGTAGACAATCCCTACGTGATAAAAGTCCCAATTTTTTTTCTAATTAAATAAAATTCCAGAATATGTTTATAATTCAATTAATTCATATATTCTAATTTTTTTGAATTTGAACAAACATATAAAATGAAATATGAATGTTTTTCAAATATGAATTCATACTTGGTTTCATATTTAACCAGATTTGACCCTGCCTAGTAAAACCTTTGCCTTTTAACCCAATTTAAATTTCTTTGCATTTAAATAATAAGTTTAAATCCATATTTTCAAATAATACAAATGATATATGTTTTAATATTAGAAAAATGCCAAGAATATGAATAAGCTATTTAAAATAATTTCTAGGCATTTAAAATTTCGAATTAATAATTACCATTAAATGACATTTCTTAATAAAATCATAACTTTAATTCTATAATTCTAAATTTGAAAAATGATATGTCTAAATTTATTAGAGCGAAGAGACCTTTCTAACTATAAATTCCATGATATCAATTGAAGCATGAATCATATAAATATTAAATAGGCAGCAAGGTTAATGGGAGCAAAACATGACTAAATATTTAATTAAAGCGCTTTATTATTGTTTTTACATGTCACCAATGCCATGCTATATTATACCATGTAATTGTGCATTATTCCATCATAGCATACCTTGTTTTGCTTGTTGCATATGTTCATATGATTGCGTACTTTATTTATGTAACACCCTCGCCTGATAAGGCTGAGTTCCTGTGTATAGTGCCAATCCCTGGATCGGTTCACTGGCACACACAGTACAGATGAATACCAAAGAATATAACAGTGCATCATTATTACATCGAATGATCCAGAATCTGTAATTATTACATAATGCGTAGCTCAAAGGCTAGCTCAAATAACAAAGTAGCATACGGAAGCATAAACAGATAGTAGGCTCCATCTTCAATTGTGCCATAGGAGAACAACTGTTGAGTGGAGTATCGCGACCTATTCGACACTCATAATCGGTATAACCTGCAACATAAAACGTAGCGGCCCCGAAGGGTCAGCACTTGGAATGCACTGGCAAGTGGAACAATGAGAGAATCAACAAGGCTAATAACTATATGCATATCTGGCTTGTGGGGTTCAGGCTTAATTGCAGCAGCAAAATACTTTATCCTATCTTTTGTAAATCATTTGTAAAACATTTGATCTTCTTCACACAACTCAATTATGTTTCAACCACAAGTTTTAGCAATTACAAGTTTGAATGAATGAGAACATGTCATAGCACCCACAATTCAGCACCTCAAACATCCATTACCGGGGACAGGCTAAGCACTTAGTTTTACACCCTGCAGGGGTTGCACACTTTACCCATATGACTTGGTCGACCCGCTCGTACCACGACACGCATATTGAGTCATGATAGGGAGAAGCCCAAGAAGGGACAATTCGGGAAGTAGCTCCCCAAGCCCATCCACGCACCGTACCAACCTATCACATTCACTACATCTCTGGATACGAAGAGCTCGGGTCGCCACAACCTACTAAGTCCATCCAGCCACCCATAACTCACTGGCATATGGTTGCACACGGAAGCTATCAAATCAAGACACTAATCATTTCTCAGAAACCTGGGTGGCCATCCACAAGTGAGCTACTCGGGTAAACCATAGACATGGGCCCGGCATTCATGAACCAGGCAATTACCAATCCACCCAAAGAGTTCATTAAGTTGTTTTCAAACTTTCCAAACATGTTCCTTCAAAACAATCTTTGTCATGGTGTATCCCACCCTCGTCTACATAAGCACAACTAAGCACAACTACTTACGGCGGCTCACCTAACGAGATAAACTACGGCATAATAGGATATAGCATAGCAATAGATAGAACTTGTAAAACAAAACAAGCTACGATGCATATAGAAAGTAAATAGGACATTTATGAAGCTCCACTTGCCTTTAGTTGATGTAGTCGTTCAAACAATCCTCACAATTGCAATCATTGCACCCGTCGCATCAAAAGACTTGCAATCACAATGCTCGTAATCATAGCTGTAGCTGTCATAGTAGTTACACTCCTCGCAATCTATCGTTCAAAAGCAAAAGCACAACAACATATCATTCAAACATTGCAATCATGCAACAATACAACAATACAATAAAACAGTGATGATCCAATGCATGCATGATGATTTAATATGTCATAATGGTTGTAATTAGTTATCTAAACAATACTAGATCACATGATGCATGTAGAAGTGTTTTAATGCAATATAGTATTTGTTATCCAATTTCAATTGCCAATAAAGGGGTTTTAACATAACTGTTGTAGCTTCTGTAATAGTTGCCTAATTAAATTTATATCTGAACTGTAATGGATAGAGGGCTTTAATACGAACCAGTAGCAATTGGATTCACCCTAATCAGAGTTATAGATCTTTTTCTAGGATTTATTTAGTGTTTAATGGAGTTTAATAAATCTGAACAGATCGTACTGACAACAAACAAAACTAAGTACAGATCTGAAAACTACGCAAGATTATGAACTCAGGGACAAATTACTCATATTTTTCAGACCTGTAGATTATTTACTATGAATTTAATGATTTAAAAGGCCAATAATACTAATCAATTATTCGCCAGTAATCTATACAGTAAACTTGTAATTTTATTCCAGAATCATGTTCTATACAATTTTGTGAATCCAGGGGTATATCATTTGTATTTTATTTTCTGTGAATTAATTACTCCAAAAAGTGTATTAAACCTTTTAAATAATCACGACAAATACTTATAGTAAATGTCTGATACAATTATATATTAATACTCTACACAATTTTGTGATTCCAACGATATATTATTTGCAATGTTTGGACATAGTATGAATTTTCTATGGGTTTTACAAGTTAGATTTATAATCTGCAATTTTAAATTCGAACGGAATATTCCAGGGAATATTCCGCTGACTGGACAGGTTGACCATGCAGGCTGACTGGGACTAGACGCTGACCTAAAGACGACGTGGCAGTGACGAGGCAACTGATCGGGACGATTGAATCTCGACCGTCGGGATGAGATCCGGTGGATAGAAGAGAAGTTGGCTCAAAATAGACCCGATTTTGCCTCACAAAGGACTAGAAGTAGATCTGTGTTAGAGACAAATCCGTAGGTCAAATCGAAAAACATTGAACATGAAAGTTGTGGAGGATGATTAGATCTACCTTTTCACCAAAGGAATTTCGATTTCAAGAAACGAGCGCGAGAAGATCTTGGAATTACGCCATCAGATCTGAAATATTGCATTGCGAAATTCTCCGGCTGTGGTGGATGAAAAGAGGTGAGGTTTGTAGGAATGGAAAGATTTTGATGAGATCTACAACTTTCGTGTTGAAGCCGAAGGCATCCGACAAAATTTAGATAGGTTTAGAAGCGAAATACGATTCGGTATGGTGTAGATTCGGGATTTCAGAAAGGAAAAGTGTTATAGCTGTGGCTCCGAGGGATTATTTAGGCTTTCAGGATGATGGGAAGATAGACCTTGAAGTAGAGAACAAGTAGAAACAAACAGAAGTCAATTCAGAATTATAGATAAGAAGTTATAAGAGTTTTAATAGAGATAGGTTTGAGAAAAATAGATTTCGCACGGTTTTTAAAGCGGAGGTGGGATCAATCCCTTCCTGTGCACCTGGTGGCTGGTTCCGTCGGCCTAGTTGGGCAGGCCCATTTCGTTTTTTTTTGTTTTTTTGTTTTTTATATTTTGGTATTTTCTTTATATCTTTTGCATACGAACTCCAAATGACATGATTCTTGTTTCTAATTTTTTTTCTAAAATTCAGTAGATCATTATAGGATCATATTTATAACATTTTCACTACTTTTAAGATGGTAGCTTCACGAATTTCTATATATTCCGTTTCTTATTTCTTTAATAACTTTTGAAATATACCTCCAAATGAGTTCAAACCAGTTTGTAAAATTTTCAAAAATTCAAAATATCTTTATAGGATTACTAGGGCACATAATCCTGTCTATTCAAAATTCAAACATGTATTTTTCAAATAAAACCTTAATAAGTTAAAATAGAGATTTTGAAATAGGGTTTTGACACAAAGGGTTTTGAAGATAAATTTTTTGCATGATGCTTTATGCAATGCATAGATGCATAACATATGTCAATCACCAAAACACAAATCATTTTATGCCCTTTTGCCAAATAGGGCTACTTAGGCGTTATCAAAAGGATATGTGGCTTTATGGAATTGGCCTTATATGGCTACTATGCAATATTTCTAAATAGTTTATTATGGTTTATTTTTAGTCACTCAATCAAGACACCCAATGCCACAAATCCCAAAACAACAAGTTCATTCATATAACATAAAGGAACATAGTTTTTAACATCCAATAAAAATGAAGATGTCATGTTATCTTCTCTCTTTTCAAGCAAGTGGTGAAAAGCATCTAGAATGGTTTCATAAATCGAAATAGAGACTTAAAGGGTCAAATAGGGAAATTAGAATATCACTCCACCATAATTGGGAAAGTCATTTTATTCCCCCTCTTTATTCATCTAAGCATGGTTGGATATTTAAAGAATCAATTGGTTGAAAAAAAATGAAAACAAGTTGGATAGTCATGTTAATCAAATTTCATACAAGTTTCTGAATTCAAGGAAGGAAAATCATAACAGAAAGTTTCTTTTCTTTGAGAAATTTCAACAAAATCAAACAATTCAACCAAGTTATTTTATTAACTTTACATTCCAAAATTAGGAGAATTTTGGGATGTGACAAACTACCACCCTTAAAAGGAATCTCGTCCCGAGATTCGGGAAGGCTAGAAAGAAATAGGTTCAGGATACAGTAGAGTGCTACCACCCTTAAAAGTAAATCTACTAGGTCACTTCTTGAGGATTCATCCTTTAGACATTTATTGGCATGATGTCTATTGCACATTCTGTTCTTCATTATTTGCATATTCTAGACATACACTACTTGAACTAGCGAAACTCTCAAGGTGGTCAACTAGGGAACATTTTCTTCATGCTGCCCCTTTAAATACTATTGAAGGTTTATCCTTACCGTATATTCCTACGGTTAGCAACAAGTGCTTTTGTAAAGATGTAAGATCATACCATTCTAAGGGCTAGGCTTAACGCCGACTCTCTATTAAGGTTGAAAAGGCACTTAAGATTCGCACAGCCAACAATACAAGAGAGAATAATAAGAGTATTCGGTATGGGGGCCAATCCATCCCGCACTCAAACTATTATTTTGCATGAGGATAGGAGAATCACGTTTTTCTATCACTCGGACAACCTCACTTTTCTTGCAGATCGTTTCCATGGGCACAAACCAAGGTTTAGTGTGGACTCCCATGTATTCAATCAACAAGGCTACTATAACAAGGTAAATTATCGATACTTCAACACCTTTGGGTTGCGTAAATCTACTACAAAACATCAGTTGCAACACTTCATACCTCCATATCCTTTTGTTGCATTAGACGAACTATTCACACTCTTTGGGCATCATCTTCCAAATATTTCCACTAACTAATTCTCCATATAATCAACACATCATTGTAATATTCAAGGTTTTAAGATAGAGAAGAATAGATTCTAGGGGAAAGAAACTACTAAGGAAGAACTCCAACCCATGCAAACAAGCTCATACACCAATAAGCATACAAACATTCAACCATAAGCAATCAACACACAAGGAACAATCATAACAAGCTACACTCAAGCCAAAATAATTTTGTTTATGTTCCAGAAGTTTTGTTTTAGTGGCATACCATCCACAAAATAGTTTTCGTTTGATTAAAATTTGTTTGGGGTGAACCTACAATCATAAAAGCAATGGACAGAATCTGTCCTAAAAGTACAGCAGTGTTCACGAATTTTTCTGGGCACCTTAAACTCATCAGGAATTTTATCCAATTTTGGTGCCGGTGATACAGGTTATTACGCTCCAGATCCTAAAATATGAGCGCAATCCGAGTTACCAGTAAAGAATTAAAAATCACGTGGTACAACTGGTCAGGCAGAAAACTGCAGCAGTAATACCACGAATTTTTAATCAAAACCTTCATTAATGCATTATAAAAACTATCAACAATATTGTTAAACTTTGGGGTATCAATTAGTACAACCTAAACACAATAAACCAGCTAGCACACAAGTTCTTGCAATAATCGATTACTAAATCTAAACGAAATCCTATCAGTACTACATGGTGGACATCACCTAACTATTCTTGGATCTCGCACTTCTTCGCACGAGTGCTCATGTATAAGTTTTGAACAAGATGAGATTAGAAAAGAAGGATAAAGGCTTACAAGAATCTAATAAATACAAAGTTTTGAGTTCATCCTACAAAGGGTCTTCCTTCTACGTTTTAAAACAAAGAAGTATGGGAATTGAAGTGATAAGAAGATACTAGAAAGAAGTGTAAGATGAGAATAGATAGAATGAAATAGGGATTATATTCATATAGTTTTCCTATTCCAATCCTAGGTCACGATCCTATAGTCAACACACTGCTCTGATACCATTCTGTAACACCCTCACCTGATAAGGCTGAGTTCCTGTGTATAGTGCCAATCCCTGGATCGGTTCACTGGCACACACAGTACAGATGAATACCAAAGAATATAACAGTGCATCATTATTACATCGAATGATCCAGAATCTGTAATTATTACATAATGCGTAGCTCAAAGGCTAGCTCAAATAACAAAGTAGCATACGGAAGCATAAACAGATAGTAGGCTCCATCTTCAATTGTGCCACAAGCGAACAACTGTTGATTGGAGTATCGCGACCTATTCGATCACTCATAATCGGTATAACCTGCAACATAAAACGTAGCAGCCCCGAAGGGTCAGCACTTGGAATGCACTGGCAAGTGGAACAATGAGAGAATCAACAAGGCTAATAACTATATGCATATCTGGCTCGTGGGGTTCAGGCTTAGTTGCAGCAGCAAAATACTTTATCCTATCTTTTGTAAATCATTTGTAAAACATTTGATCTTCTTCACACAACCCAATTATGTTTCAACCACAAGTTTTAGCAATTACAAGTTTGAATGAATGAGAACATGTCATAGCACCCACAATTCAGCAACTCAAACGTCCATTACCGGGGACACGGCTAAGCACTTAGTTTTACACCCTGCAGGGGTTGCACACTTTACCCATATGACTTGGTTGACCCGCTCGTACCATGACACGCATATTGATTCATGATAGGGAGAAGCCGAAGAAGAGACAATTCGGGAAGTAGCTCCCCAAGCCCATCCACGCACCGTACCAACCTATCAATTCACTACATCTCTGGATACGAAGAGCTCGGGTCGCCACAACCTACTAAGTCCATCCAGCCACCCATAACTCACTGGCATATGGTTGCACATGGAAGCTACCAAATCAAGAAACTAATCATTTCTCAGAAACCTGGGTGGCCATCCACAAGTGAGCTACTCGGGTAAACCATAGACATGGGCCCGGCATTCATGAACCAAGCAATTACCAATCCACCCAGAGAGTTCATTAAGTTCTTTTCAAACTTTCCAAACACGTTCCTTCAAAACAATCTTTGTCATGGTGTATCCCACCCTCGTCTACATAAGCACAACTAAGCACAACTACTTATGGTGGCTCACCTAACGAGATAGACTACGGCATAATAGGATATAGCATAGCAATAGATAGAACTTGTAAAACAAAACAAGCTACAATGCATATAGAAAGTAAATAGGATATTTATGAAGCTCCACTTGCCTTTAGTTGATGTAGTCGTTCAAACAATCCTCACCATTGTAATCATTGCACCCGTCGCATCAAAAGACTTGCAATCACAATGCTCGTAGTCATAGCTGTAGCGGTCATAGTAGTTACACTCCTCGCAATCTATCGTTCAAAAGCAAAAGCACAACAACATATCATTCAAACATTGCAATCATGCAACAATACAACAATACAATAAAATAGTGATGATCCAATGCATGCATGATGATTTAATATGTCATAATGGTTGTAATTAGTTATCTAAACAATACAAGATCACATGATGCATGTAGAAGTGTTTTAATGCAATATAGTATTTGTTATCCAATTTCAATTGCCAATAAAGGGGTTTTAACATAACTGTTGTAGCTTCTGTAATTGTTACCTAATTAAATTTATATCTGAACTGTAATGGATAGAGGGCTTTAATACGATCCAGTAGCAATTGGATTCACCCTAATCGGAGTTATAGATCTTTTTCTAGGATTTATTTAGTGTTTAATGGAGTTTAATAAATCTGAACAGATCGTACTGACAACAAACAAAACTAAGTACAGATCTGAAAACTACGCAAGATTATTTACTATGACTTTAATGATTTAAAAGGCCAATAATACTAATCAATTATTCGCCAGTAATCTATACAGTAAACTTCTAATTTTATTCCAGAATCATGTTCTATACAATTTTGTGAATCCAGTGGTATATCATTTGTATTTTTCTGAGTTGTATTTTATTTTATGTTAATTAATTACTCCAAAAAGTGTATTAAACTATTTAAATAATCACGACAAATACTTATAGTAAATGTTTGATACAATTATATATTAATACTCTACACAATTTTGTGATTCCAATGGTATATTATTTGCAATGTTTGGACATAGTATGAATTTTCTATGGATTTTACAAGTTAGATTTATTATCTGCAATTTTAAATTCGAACGGAATATTCCGCTGACTGGACAGGTTGACCGTGCAGGCTGACTGGGACTAGACGCTGACCTGACGACGACGTGGCGGTGACGAGGCAATTGATCGGCACGATTGAATCTCGACCGTCGGGATGAGATCCGGTGGATAGAAAAGAAGTTGGCTCAAAATAGACCCGATTTTGCCTCACAAAGGACTAGAAGTAGATCTATGTTAGAGAGACAAATCCGTAAGTCAAATCGAAAAACTTTGAACATGAAAGTTGTGGAGGATGATTAGATCTACCTTTTCACCAAAGGAATTTCGATTTCAAGAAACGAGCGCTAGAAGATCTTGGAATTACGCCATCAGATCTGAAATATTGCGTTGCGAAATTCTCTGGCCGTGGTGGATGAAAAGAGGTGAGGTTTGTCGGAATGAAATGATTTCGACGAGATCTACAACTTTCGTGTTGAAGCCGAAGGCATCCGACAAAGTTTAGATAGGTTTAGAAGCGAAATACGATTCGGTAGGGTGTAGATTCGGGATTTCGGAAAGGAAAAGTGTTATAGCTGATGATGGGAAGATAGATCTTGAAGTATAGAACAAGTAGAAACAAACGGAAGTCAATTCGGAGTTATAGATAAAAAGTTATAAGAGTTTTAATAGAGATAGGTTTGAGAAAATAGATTTCGCATGGTTTTTAAAGCGGAGGTGGGATCGATCCCTTCTTGTGCACCTGGTGGCTGGTTCCGTCGGGCTAGTTGGGCAGGCCCATTTCGTTTTTTTTTCTTTTTTATATTTTGGTATTTTCTTTATATCTTTTGCATACAAACTCCAAATGACATGATTCTTGTTTCTAATTTTTTTCTAAAATTCAGTAGATCATTATAGGATCATATTTATAACATTTTCACTACTTTTAAGATGGTAGCTTCACGAATTTCTATATATTCCGTTTCTTATTTCTTTAATAACTTTTGAAATATACCTCCAAATGAGTTCAAACCAGTTTGTAAAATTTTCAAAAATTCAAAATATCTTTATAGGATTACTAGGGCACATAATCCTGTCTATTCAAAATTCAAACATGTATTTTTCAAATAAAACCTTAATAAGTTAAAATAGAGATTTTGAAATAGGGTTTTGACACAAAGGATTTTGAAGATAATTTTTTTGCATGATGCTTTATGCAATGCATAGATGCATAACATATGTCAATCACCAAAACACAAATCATTTTATGCCCTTATGCCAAATAGGGCTAGTTAGGCGTTATCAAAAGGATATGTGGCTTTATGGAATTGGCCTTATATGGCTACTATGCAATATTTCTAAATAGTTTATTATGGTTTATTTTTAGTCACTCAATCAAGACACCCAATGCCACAAATCCCAAAACAACAAGTTCATTCATATAACATAAAGGAACATAGTTTTTAACATCCAATAAAAATGAAGATGTCATGTTATCTTCTCTCTTTTCAAGCAAGTGGTGAAAAGCATCTAGAATGGTTTCATAAATCGAAATAGAGACTTAAAGGGTCAAATAGGGAAATTAGAATATCACTCCACCATAATTGGGAAAGTCATTTTATTCCCCCTCTTTATTCATCTAAGCATGGTTGGATATTTAAAGAATCAAATGGTTGAAAAGAAAATGAAAACAAGTTGGATAGTCATGTTAATCCAATCTCATACAAGTTTCTGAATTCAAGGAAGGAAAATCATAACAGAAAGTTTCTTTTCTTTGAGAAATTTCAACAAAGTGAAACAATTCAACCAAGTTATTTTATTAACTTTACATTCCAAAATTAGGAGAATTTTGGGATGTGACAATTTATTATGGCCCTTTGTGTGTTTGGTTTTTTATTCCGGAAAGACGCCAAGCAAGAGAGTTATCAGGAGAACCAAGAGTACTATCCAGATCCCAGTTATTACGCTGCTGAGCTAATAGGCAAGCAATTCCCCATGCTTGCATTACATATAGCACCTATGTTTCTAGCTTTATTTTTGCATCATTCTATCATGATTTGCATTAAATTGAAATCCCAAGTACTACATAGCCATTACTTTTAAACCCCATTGAATCTTGTATCCCCAATCCTATCAGCCATTACTACAGGAGTTGTTTGAGCCGTGCAAGTCGTAGAATTGAATGTGTAGAGTTTGTGCGAGTATGTTGTGGATAACGAGGTACCTAAACAACTTAAACTAGTTAGTAATGGGATAACTAAAGAAAGAGGCACCGGCTGGCCATAGGTATTATTTGGTTTTTAACCGCTTACTTGTGTACCGTAGGACCCGATTACTTGATTAATGTTCCTTAACTATCGCACTATCCACCTGTGGGAGACTTTATGAATCCCCCTTCGTCTGAGCTTGATTCACATCTTATTTGTTGGGGCCACAAATTAGTTTTGGGCATTATTACTATTATGTACTTATGCCATGATTTACTGCTTTATTTACTATTGTGTGTGGAGCGCTTGTACTGTTTAGGACTTGTTCTACGTTTCCACGTTATTGACAAGCCCAATCACACTTTTGGGTTCCCAATCATTTATAGCTGTCGACACAAACCATAGGTCCGTCTCGGAGCCAGCCGACTTCATTGCGGGTAGCTTAGTGGGGGGGGCCCCTGAAATCATTTTTGAATATTGTGAATGCTTTTTCATGATGCCTCGTTGCTTCTTATTTGGCTCTTCCTGAGGTTGATCATGCGTGTGCTGCTATTTGTGCACCCCCGTAGGGTAAATCTTTCTAAAAGCCGTGTCCGTGGTTATGGATAACTTGGAGCACAGTTTCTTGATCATAGACAACTATAACTAAAGTACCATGTTTAATTTGAGTAAAACATGACTAGTAAATAGTGCAACACTCATGAAATGTTTAATAACATTACCAACATATGGGATGTTCTTACGCCTTCTCGTTTGGTAAGTTAGAAGGAGGATGAGCGATGTTTACTTATGCTGCTCATATAACTTTTGGTTCTAATTAACAAGCGCCCGTCTATATCTTGTTAGGTGGATGTTGTAGCATGTCCCTCTAGCACTGTTTGGTTGTTTATCTTTTGCTGCAATTGCGTCACCCTTAGGTGTTTCCCTTTAGATGCATAAAGACTTGCTAAGTTCCCTAGCACCTCACACCATAAATATTCATTAGGTTGTCAGGTATACCCCTATGGAGGCTACTACGTCGGTGAGGCTGATGATGGAGGTAACGACCCTCTTGCATATAGATTTCGAGGATGGAGATCTATGAGATCTGTGGGCGGGAATGTTCTTTTTTCTGTGGCATCTTATGCTGATTTGACTCTTAATTTGTACTCGGATTTATGTTTTTGGCTTCCGCTTGATGATTTGTTCAGTAATGTATGAGGATATATTCCTAACATATTATTACTACTATCTATATAAATTTGGTTCTTGCCATAATGGCGTTGCAATATTTCTATTGCTTTTGGATGGAATAGCTCTAATGTACTCTTGTATGTCGCTGGAATACACACTCACTTGTGTAAGTTAGACTCGCAGCCAGCCGGTCACGTTTCTTACACTTGAAGATATAACCATGAATTTTTGGGTGGATTGTTGGCCGGTACCGTGCCCTGCCATTGCGGCCTACTTGTGGGCAGCTTCGCGGCCTCCACGGTAGTACTTCCTCCCCAGATTTGGGTTATACCGGCTTGTGATTTAGAAACGTGAGGTCCCGGGATTACAGTTTGTGAACCTTTCACGTACTAGTGAACGAGGAGGATGATGGCATTCAATTCTTTGCATGTGTATTTTCGCGCCTTCACTAAGCGTGTTACAAGGAAAGTGTGGAAGATACCTTGTTCCTTATCATATGTATTTTTTCCATTATTGCTACCATCAGGCTTCTCAGCCGCCTTAGGCACTTGGTATTCATCCATATCGCTGGAATCCTTGGCATCCTTGTCCACCTTGCCCTTTCCGCGAGGCATGTTCTTATGACTATGTTATTTGCCTCTTCTAGATCTTCCTTGAGGTCATTGAGAAATTTGCAAGTATGGTTAATATGAGTGGACTTGTCATTTGCGTCTAAGTGCACAATACAAGGCATGTCCCAATACTCCTCATATGACTAGGGAAGGAGGGGTGTGGTGGGTGGAACATCATCACTGTGCTTCTATCCCCGGTTTCTTTATTGACGATGTCCATGATGCCCGCCTTGGCTTCTACTCGCGACTGTCGTAACGACCATGTTCGAACTTGGCTTTGCTTCCAGCGGGTTCTTCGGTTTCCTGTTGTTCTTGTTTTGCTTTGCCTGATAGGGAAGCGCTAGCACCTTGAGTGCACCACGAGCATCATCATCTACTACGACAAACTTGTTGCTGGTGGTGATAATTTTATTAAGGTCGAGCTCTTTTTTTTGTTTTTTTCATGGTTAAGCATATGACGAGCATCCATCCCCTTTCAAGTCCATCAATGAAGGCGACCATGGCGGTCAGGTTGAGCACCCCCTCGCATAAGTTCCACATCTCTATCCTGTAGACTAGGTAGTCCCTAGAGGTCTGTTCTGCCTGCTGCATGCACCGCTGTAGGTTGCCGACTATGTAGGGATGTTTTTATGTGCCCTCTAATTTCTTGGTGAACGCAATTTGCATATCAAACCAACTATGGATAGAAATTTCTGATAGATTGTTGATCGATTGGCTTGTTGTCCCCATTAACATGAGGGGGATGATGGGTCACGGTTAACCAGGTAACCTGAGACCCATAAACATTAGTAGACCGTCTAGGACTATGCACTATATTAGGGGGCAAAATTTCTAGCCAGCACCAGTCGAGGTGCACCAACTAACTGCCTCCCAAAATAGCCGGCTAGAGAAACCACCAGGCTAGAACCGAAAAGGTCCCACAACCCGGAGTGCCCACATCAGCGATGCGATGTATACTCTGATGTGACTAGGTGATCCGGCGTCTGAGAGAGTCAAATAGCATCCTAGCAAGGTCTGACCCCTTGCTACAACATGGCCTAGCCCTACAACCGATGAGGCACTCCCGAGGGCTTGGAAGTTCACCTCAACATCATCCAAAGGAATACAATTCCTGGCGGGCCGCTAATAGAAGGAGAAGTGGGGCGGCCAAAGCATTCGGCACCACCATGTCTTATCAGAAATATCAGTAACTCCTCGGCCGAACGATCCCACGTATAGCTCCTCTGGGTCCCCACGAACTCCTTCGTCTCTAGCGCCTCACATGCAATGCCTCTACTGGTATCCACACGTACATGAAGGAGCTCCAGGCATAGGATTGCTAGATCCTGTCTAGTCCAAAATGGGAGTAGAGAAAGTGATGGCTAGGTCAAGGATTATCCCTTGTAACTCCCCTTATATACACTCCAAGATGGGCTCAACGCTTGAGGCCCATTTAGGTTGTACCCTAATTACCATATGGATCTAATCCACATGGGCTCCTTACCCTTAAGTGTGTGACCCTATAGGTTCACGTACACCTAGACACGACATGATCTACTCCTCCAAGTATCTCGTCATGGCTTTGAGTCTAACTTAGTCCCATGAACAATTGGTCTCAAATCGATAGATGTAGCAGCCTCTAGCAAGACGTGCCAAGTCCTAAGTGTCACAAAGTCTAGAAGACAACCTTCAATGTGACTCTTGTCCAAGTCCCTTTCCACAAGATATACCTTGTCAAGCTATATGCGAGTAGTTTCCATCTCTTTAATAGCTTAACTCTCTTCTCGTTCCGTGTTATGTGATTCACTAGACTAACACTTAGTCCGACTCCTCAGTTAACACTTAACTGATTAGCGCATGACCATGCTTCTGAATCATATCACACGAGAGGTCCCAGAGAACATCTTTCTATTATGGTGGGGCAAATCCCATCTTGGTAATCAATGTCATGTAGCACAACCAACCCGAACTCTACTTTTAGAACTGCCCAGTTAGGATACAATGTTTGATAGAACCTAAGTTATTGATCCACAACTTGGATCATGCAATCACCTCAGTTCAGAGGATTCCATTGCTTGAGACTACAAATGACAACATGCTCGTGGCATCTCAACTGTGGGTCAGTACGACTCGCTAAACTCTTTAGACAAGTCCGTGTAAGTTGGAATAGCATCACCATGCCCATGACAAGTGGAACCTAGTCATCAGTCGACTTTCACAGTGGTCTAAGTTGCGTGTCCAACACAACCTCAAGGACCAATGGCATCTAGTATGAACAACATGAATATATAGTTCCACAACTGAATCACATATTCACTGATACATATCTGTTTTCATGCTAGGACAACTTAATAACTTCATGAATACATTGGGAGTTACATCATACATGATTGCCTCCAAGGAATATTCCCAACAGTCTCCCACTTGCACTAGAGTCAATCATCTCGACATCACATGTCTAGGCATCTAATTCCCATGGCTCTTATGTGTGCCTGATGCTTAGGATGTGGAAGTGGCTTTGTCAATGGATCCACAATGTTTGCATCCTTGTGTACCTTGCATAACTTGATATCACCTTGATCGATAAACTGGCGAATTAGGTGGTACCACATGAGTATATGTTTGGTATTCTGGTGTTGTCTAGGTTCATTGGCTTGTGCAATAGAACCATCGTTGTCACAATACACGTATAACGGATTGGACAAGGCCCATTTAGGCTATACCCCAATTACCATATGGATCTAATCCACATGGGCTCCTTACCCTTAAGTGTGTGACCCTGTAGGTTCACGTACACCTAGACACAACATGAGCTACACCTCCAAGTATCCCGTCATGGATTTGAGTCCAACTCACTCCCATGAAAACTTGGTCTCAAGTCAATAGATGGTAGCGGCCTCTAGCAAGACGTGCCAACTCCCTAGTGTCATAAAGATTGGAAGACAACCTTCAATGTGACTTTTTTCCAAGTCCCTTTGCCACACGATATACCTTGTCAAGCTATAGCCGAGTAGTTTCCACCCCTTTAATAGCTTACCTCTCTTCTCATTCCGTGATATAAAATTCACTATACTAACACTTAGCCCGACCCCTCAGTTAACACTTAACTAAGTAGCGCATGGCCATGCTTCCGAACCATATCACATGAGAGGGCCTAGAGAATATCTCTCCATTATGGAGTGGCAAATCCCATCTTGGTAATCCATGCCACATAGCTTGATTCACAACCAACCCGAACTCTACCTTTATAACTACCTAGTTATAGTACAACATTTGATAGAACTTAAGCTGGCGATCCACAACTCGGATCATACAATCACCTCAGGTCAAAGGATTACATTGCTTGAGACTGAAAATAACAACATGCACGTTGCATCTCAATTGTGGGTAAGTATGACTTGCTAAACTCTTTTGCCGAGTCCATGTAAATCGGAATAGCATCACCATGCCCATGCCAAGTGGAACCTAGTCATTTTTTGACTCTCACATTGGTCTAAGTTGTGTGTACAACACAACCTCAATGACCAAGGACATATAGTATGAACACCATGAATGTATAGTTCCACAACTGAATCACATATTCAGTTGTACATATCGGTTATTCATGCTAGGACAACATAATAACTTTATGAATACATTCGGAATTAAGTCATACATGATTGCCTATAGGGCATAGCCAACACTTTTTCCCTAGTAGACCTAGGTTTATCGAACCTTGGGAAATGATTGATGTTTGGAAATAATAAGGCACATCTACAAGACTTTGTTTACTCATTTTATTCTATGTTTACCAGAACTTTATAGTTTACTTTGAATCGTTGGTTCTTGTAATGGATGGAAATAGGACAGGGTTGAAGACACTTGCAGCTTCACATACATATGGGATAAAGATAATAACAAGCACATTCATGTGTGTAATGATCTAATATAGATAAGGTTATGGGCATCACATCCATAAACACTAAATCCCCTGTGAGCCACAAGTATAGAAATAGTCTTTTGATCAAACCATTATACCACGAAGCACCGGGCTATAACAATTATTAAGTAAAGTACAAATCAAAGAACAGTGATGTTGTTGTTACTCCCAAATGGATACCTAAATGAAGACCATACTCCCCTTGTTTTCACTAGGTTTCGTCTGAAGTTGTCGTTCACCACTCATCTTACCTCGAGGCTTTATCAATGACTAGGATCTTGGGTACCTACAAGTCCATGGATCGGCACAAGAGACAATGAAACAAGGATACATATCTCCCATTCAATCACCACACAATACTCCCAGGTATTATATGCACATAATTGTTGCGAGGTTTAACCCCAACCCGTAACCCGTTTGGACTACTCACTCATAACAATAAGATCAATGATATATAACATTGTGCAAATACTTAGTTAAATGGTCTATGAATGTCAACACCCGGATTTTTAATCCCAGATGCCTGTTATGTCATTCCTCGCAATCCCAGGATTACCATTTTTGTGAGACATAACAGATTGGATATCACAGTACATCATCCATTACAAACCATACATAAGGTCTTACACAAATAAGGATCGCATGATCCAGTCTTAATATAACAGGCAGCGGAAATAAAAGATAAGAGTAACGGTGGGGTCCATCTTCAGGGGCACAGGCAATGCTGATGAAGGGAGATAGTCCTAGTTATCATAGCCATCCTGCTGGCCATCATCTTGGTAGTCTCCTTCATACTCTGGCCATGAGAATAGCCAGGGACAAAAGCCATGAGTACTCTTTAAGTACTCTCAAACTACCACTAACAAGTAGTATAGTGCTAAGTTAAATTGCTAACTCTAAGTTTAACTATAAAGTTACGTTTGTAACCTAAGCTGAGTTCAGAAGCAAAGAAAGATAAAATAAAGTTGTAGAATCACTTAAGTTGGGAAGCTAGTGTCATAAACACAACCCTGTTGTGGTCAAGTCAATGTTCATCATTCATTTCATAAGTCATTTTGAAAACATCTGACAACGAAACAGTATGGCCATTCCAACTATCCATAACCGCTGACGCGGCTATTCAAATAGTTTGACACTCTGTAGAGGTGGTACACTTTCACCACAAGATTCGATACATCTGTCACGGATAACGCTGAATCATCATACTTAGTATGCAGATAATCAAACATAACCTTTCCTTTACACAACCTAGTATAAGCACCTCTCCTATGAGCATGGCCTCCCAACCATGAACATCTGTCATCTTGGGCACTGCATAGGTGGACAACATTGAGAGGTAGCCTCAGCTCAGACCTCTCCCACGAGGGAACTAACACTAATGCATATAAACTTCCGGCTAAGCCTTACCCAATTCAGGTAATGTGGTTGTACGGTAAATTTGGAATGGTATCGCATCCGAATCCAACCATCAGTTTTTGTAAAAGGGTTAAGGCTCATGCCTCAACATTTTCATCATCATAAACCATTTGAGTTTCTCAACACATGTCAAAACATCTCAATAGAATGAGTCATCATTCCAAGGTTTTCATAATTCATTTTCACCAAGTGCTCCCATCTATAGTGACTCAAGTTTTTATCTACTCTAAACTACTAAGTTAAGAGTATTCACTAAGGTGGAAAGATGGGATCAATCTCATGCCATAGAATAACATCAAAAGTTTATCTAAATAGGCCAATTTTTATACTCTTTATGCTACCTTCAAAACAAGTAACGAACTTTTGGTAAAGTAAAGGAAGTGAAGCTTGAAAATAATATTTGGGGTAAATACTAGTCAAAGGAGTATAATCAAGACATGCTCAAAGCATCTTTGCTTGGGTTATCTAGATTGCAAGGGTTAGCTTGCATTGCTAATGGTGGCTTGCAAGTACAACTTGCAAGGGTTAACTTGGATAGTGCTAGCTTGCCTTGGTTGGTGTAGTGGTTGAAGTTTTCTTCTTCTTCTTCTTGGTAGAACTCCTCCTCCTCGAAAGCTTGGTCGGTACTATGGTCTATAAATTCATGCGGAGTACAAAATCACCAAACAATACTTATCTAATCTAATTAGCATTCTAAGGCACACATTTGATGATCTATTATCATCACAAGCATCACAAGTTTTATTAACTAGTTTCATTCTTTTTATTTTAGAAAAGTAATTTCTACTCATTGAAATTTAACTAAGATTTAATATTCACCACTTAAAATATGTGATCATGTGGACACATGTCATCACCACATATTCTAACATGTGGGAATGTGATTTAAGGGTTGGATCACAATTACTTTGGTTTAAGTTCAATATTTAATGATTTAAAGTGACTAGAAATGCCTATATAGCAGTATTTTTGTACTAGTCCAAAGTCACTGCATCTAAACCCTAATATTATTACATATTTAGATAGGTATGGTGAAATGTAAATTTTGATTGTTGGAATCAACTCAAAAGCTACCATGGTTGATTTTATAAAAATGTTGCAAGGTGCAAATGCTTATGTCTTATTATTTTTACTAGGAAAGATCTCCAATTCTAATTGAATTAAATCCAAATGGCTTGGGTAGATCTTTTCAGTAGCTTTCTAATAAAATTGGAATCACTCCATTTGGATTTATAAATCTCTCTGAATTGAATTTCAAACTAGAGGACATAACTAAGTTCAAACTAAAAAGAAAAATCCTAATTCAAACTAAATGGGTCGCGCGGGAAAGCTAACGGGCCGGCCTAGTGACACTATGCGGCGCGGGGCACAGCTGACAGGGGGTCCACCAATCAGAGGCTCATAACACGCGAAGCGATACGGGGCAATGTAGGTCGTTAGATTAGAACGTGGATTAACGACTAGGGCTCGTCGTCGATGATGAACAAGTCGCCAGCGAGGTTTAACCCTAGCGGCTTGGTGGGGGTGCTCAGGGGGCATACTAGCGCTCCAGGGATGATGGCGACGGGGGCAGACGAACTGGTGGTCGACGGCGAACTCAGGGACGGTCGAGGCAACTCCGGGGGTGGTCGCAATCAACGGGGCCCTTCTCCTCCAGAGGCGGCCAGCTCCGGTGAAATTCTGGCGACTGCGAGCTCGAGCGGCTCCAGGGAGAAGTGGGGGCTGATCAGTGGCAAGAGGGGATGTGAGTGGTGTGCATAAAATGGCTGGGGTAGCCTCTATTTATAGCCCGACGATACGACCAAAAGGCATGGGCGGGCGGCTCCGGCGAGGGCTACACAGCGTGCTAGCAGCCTGGCTCGAGGTAGGGGACGGTGGCTGGTCTCCGTGCGGTGCTCTACGGGGTAAATGCGGGCCTAGGGACGGTGGCAATTGGTCGGGCGGTGCGCACGCTCTGAGCGGCAGAGGCGGTGGTCTTCACGGTGAGCGGTGGCTGTGGTGCAATGGTGTAACACCCTCAAATCAGCCCTATGCAAGTTTTAGCGATTCCCGCCAAACCCGCATAGAAACGATTCAAGGACGCCCACCAGGCACTTTCGTGTGGGTGGAAAACGAAGTAATACCATTACACATCAGTCCTCGATGGGACCCACAGACAGATTTATATACATCAACGACTCCATGAGTCAAGAATACAGATATACAATACAAAGATCCAAATCACCTTGAAATGATAGAGCGTCCGACTACGGACAAGATGCAAATGGGGCTAACAGCCTAGAAGAATAACCAATGGCGTCCATAACCCTGCCCAGGCCAAGCTGGAAGGGTAACCCTGCTAACGACGGCGATCTCAAACATGCTAAAACAAAAGGGGTGCCGACAAAGGGCAAATGAAAAAGAGGAGCGTCAGTACTGAGGCCAGTACACGGCGAGGCTAGAATTCGGCGGCTCTCGCCTACATAGGTATGGTGGGCTGAAGCGACAGTGCAGCGGCACTAAACAACCTATAGAGACTCGGTACAACTAGCGGTTATCAGAGAGGGATGAGAAAGACCTATCCGGATCCAACCTGAAGCTAACACCAAACAAACCCATCCTGGTATTTCCCCCTCGAGACCAAACGAGGAAGTCGGACCAAGGAACTCACACAGTTGGAAATTTTACTTATTCCTTTATAGTTGTAGCACTTACTAATCAGATGTAGAGCAGGAGTCGTCCTGATAGCATAAGTAGTGGGCAGTTTTAATTAACATTCCGTGGTAGTTGGAACATTTACTAGTCAGATATAATTGTCCTGAGGAATCCTGAAACCCAGTAGTTGTTAGCACTTTTATCACATTCCATTGGAGTTGCAATACTTACTAGGTAGGTATATCAGCACACGATACGACCAAGATCCACCAGTTGTTGGCATTTTTAATATCCATTCCGTTATAATTGAGCTGATTACTAGTCACATATTAAGTCAAATTTATAGCACTACTTTAGTTATGCTTGTCTATGATCGAGATACTGTGCTCCAAGTCGTCCATAACCGCGGACACGGCTTTCAGAAAGTTTTACCCTGCAGGGGTGCACAAATAGCAACACACACTCGATCAACCTCAGAAAAACCAACTCAAAACCCAACGAGGCATTCACGACAAAGCGATCATAGGATTCATAAAATATTTCAGGGGGACACCCCACTAAGCTACCCGCAACGAAGTTGGTCGGCTCCGGAATGGACCCAGGGTTTGTGTCAATGGCTGTATACGACTGGGAACCTGAACGTGTGACTGGGCTTGTCGATACCGCGAAAACATTCCATGTTCCAAAATAGTACAGGTGCTCCACGCACAATCTTAAATAAAGCAGTAAAGCATGGCATAGGTACGGATTAGTAATAAAACGCCAAACTACTTGTGGCCCCAAGAAATAGAAATGAATCAAGCTCTGGCTCAGGGGGGTCCATAAGGCCTCTCGGATGTGGATAGTGCGAAAAATCAAGGAACAGGTATCAAGTACTCGGGGTCCTACGGGACACAAGTGAGCGTGGAAAAACCAAATAACATCTATTGCCCACCGATGCCTCTGCATTAGTTATATCTAGCATTTTAATAGTTGTATTTAAAGTCATGATCATCTCCACCAATAAGCATCTCCTCCATAAACAACTGTCAGCATTCCAACAACTGTGGTACTTGACAACACAAGATCGCACCTGAGAAAAGCAACTACGACTCGCAAGGCCCACTATCTACCAAACACAGGTAATAGGAGGTGTCCAAGGCAATATAGAGGCTGCACGGGATATAACTGGTGCACGGAAACTAAAGCATCGCGACACGGATAGCAATAGATCAATAGGAGGAAGTAAAGACTATAAATGAAAAATAGGTAGAAAGGGGGAGAATGCTCGCCTGGGAAACAATGCCGGAGGTTCATATCCGAAGAACTTGTCGATACTCGCATCCACTCATCGGTCTAATCCGCGAAGAAGCAAAGCGCTAAAAGAAACACCAGATGCGCGATTTAATATTACGGCAGAAGATCCGGCATGATTATGATATGATGCAGATGCGGTGCAATTGGCCAGTATTAAGCGGAACCGGGGTCCCGACATTTGATCATATGGTTCAAGTTATTTAGGTCAAACGACTAAGTGCCCGAAACCCACATGATGAGATGCAAGCACGAACCATTTAATATGCAACAGATATATGTTATATGTTATAAAATAGAGGTCTCGGAAAAGGGGTCACACATCAGGGGTCGAAGGTCTTGGGTGCCGGGGGTTCTGGGTCCGGTCTCAGGGGATCGTTCTTCGGCCAACGGGAAGTAGATCTTGTCGCATCCGTGGTCTTCGTGTTCAGGGTCTTTGGTTTCGGGAAGAAGATCTTGAGTGGGCATCGTCTTCGGTTTCCGGGACGGATGTCTCGGCGCTCCGTGTAGAAGAATTCAGGGTGCGGTATCGGATCGGTCTCAGAAATCTGGGATGGAGAGCTTGTGGTCCGTGAAGAAGATTTCGTCGAGGTAGCCTGCCTCACCACACGCCCACCACATTGAGGCACACCAGCAGTACCATACAACACCACATGTGGTAACACCACTTGTATAGCAGAGAGCCAACACGGCAGGGACACGATCAATGCCAGAAGCATCAGGACTGCCACCTGCAGGTAGCCCTAAAGGGACAGAAAAACACGGCTAGGGCGACACTGGCGCGAGGTCGAGGAGATGCTCGAGCGGGGAACGGCGCCACGGACGGCCCGAGACGAGCGGTGGCAGGGATCTGGGGAGTAAGGCGCGGGCGAGCGAGGAGCGGTCCTCAGGGTCGGGGCAGGGCGCGTGGTCGCTGGCGGCGGGGTTGGGGCGGTCGAGCGCGGCGGAGCGCGGGACACCACGCGGTGAGGGCGCTCGCCGGCGGCGCTGGGCCGGCGGAGAAGACCGGCCGCATGGGAGGCGGGCTCAGGGAAGAGGAAGGCAGAGCCCCGACGGCTCAGGGCCGAGCGGCGGGCGGTCGACGAGGAGGGCGTCGTGGCGACGTTCTGGGGAGGACTCGGAGCGAAGCTCCAGGAAGAGGCGGGCGACGACGGCACGGAGGCCGGCGAGGCCGACGGAGTTTGGCGGCGACACAGAGGGCCCGGTCGGCAGCGACCGGAGGAGAGCGCGGCGGCGGAGGAGATCGACGCCTCTGGTGGCGGAGACGGGCGGGAGAAAAAGGGGAGGCGACGGCGGGGTGGCTCGGGAGGCGCGCGCCAGGCGGCGCTCGAGGAGGGGAGAGGCCATGCGGCGGACGGGCGAGGCCTGAGGGGATGGAGGCGAGGAATATCGCGGTGGCGGCGGTGGAACGTGGGGACAGAGGAGGGGAAAGAGAGAGAGGACAGGCGCGGGGTGGGGAATCGAGGCGGGGCGGCTGTCGGTCGTGGGGATTGGTGCCAGGCGGCAGGTGGTGGGGCCTGGCACGCTGGAAACAGGCGGGGCGAGCGGGAAAAGGGAGGAAGGTGGGCGCATGAGTGGAGGCGACCTAGGCGGAAAAGGCAGGCGGCGTGGTGGTTTTCCTGTCCGCGCGTGGGGGTGCGGGTGTCGGGTCAGGCAGGTGGCGGTGGCTGATTGGCTGGGGTTTTGGGCCAGGGTGATGTGGCGAGCCGTGAGTGGCCATGGTGAGGTGGAGGGGCTGGGTAGGTTAGGTTTGGGTAGAAAGGGTTTTGGTTTAAACAGGTTAGGGTTTTAATTTGGAGGTGGCCGGCTAGGCATTCGGGCCTGGCTGGCTGCCTCCTATACATATAATATAAATTTTGTTTATTTAAAACGGGGCTTTTGAAAACCGTTGGCAGACAAAACAAAATAATCCGGAGACACGGGTTTTGATTTAAAATAATAACGGGGCGTTTAGAAAACAAAAACAGACTTTTCTAAAATTAGTTTTATGCAAACAAATGCAAGATGACATGACGATGCTCAAATGCAAGGTGGCATGATGACATGAGCAGGCGGTCATGACGATGCAATGCACAAAAACAACTGCGATTTTCTAGTAGTGGTTTTAGCGGGATGCCACAAATGGGCGGCGAACGGGCATGTCTACGGTGTTCCTGGGGTCGTGGAGGAGGGGTGGACGCGGCTGCGGTCGAGGGGCGGCGTGTACACGCGTGTCGGGCGCGGCACTCTGGCGCGTGCTCGGCATCGTGCATACGCACTGGGCGCGGCGCATTGGCGGTGGTCCACGGCTTGGCTGTGCTCGGGAAGGGGACAGTGGGTGGCTGTGAGGTGTGAGCTAGCTCGTAGACATGGTGAGGGAGAGAGGGGTGGTCTACTGCAGCGGTGGCATGGTTGACCGACAAGCATGTGCTCGGCATGGCATGGCATTCCCACTAGGGGGTAGAGGATGGGGTGCTAAGGGCCTGGTTTGATCAAAGGGAGACAAAGGGATTAAATGGAGATCAGATGGGGGCAAAACCCTATACAAAACAGTGAGCTAGGATTAGAGTTAGATTCTTGCCTGCCAAGTGTTTGTGGAAATGGCCGCAAGGACTTTACTTTGCAATTTTGGAAACATCTTTGGTGGGTGTGCTACACATAAGCTTGAGACTCTGTGGGCGCTTGGGTTTTGAAAATTGAGCTCATTTGATGGTTTTTGAAATAGGGTGATCTTCCATATGAAATAGATTCAATTTGCAAATGCCAATTAAAATTAGTGTTTGAATGTTTTTGGCAGATCACAAAGTGGGCCTTGGTACATCATTACATGTACTAGCAAGGGGTGCAAAGATCCACAATTTTTTCTGTTAGGTTTTGAGTACTAGGAATAGCCAAAGTAGGTATGTTGATAAAAATGGCACAAATGACCATTCTCTTCTTTTATTCATTTTGATTTGTTTTTCTTTGGGATTTGTTTGGGAATGATTTAGATGATGTTTATTTCACCTAAGAATCATTTTACAAGCAATGGATCACTTAATCATGGCAATTAAAAACAACTCCTATTTTAAATGCACACACATATGAACGCTTTAATAATTTTAAATAGAAAAGTTTTTTTAACCCTAATTTTGATGATTTGGATCTTAATACTCTTGGATTAAAGTTTTGGGATGTTACAAACCTTCCCCCCCTTAAACAAAATCTCGTCCCGAGATTTACATAGAAAACTAGGAGCTAAACAGATCTAGGAACTCTGTCCTAATGTAATCTTCTCGCTCCCAAGTGGCTTCGTCTTCGGTATGGTTGCTCCACTCAATCTTGAGAAACCTGATACTCCTGGTCCTGGTGGTTCTGTAAGCTTCTTATAGGATACGGATGGGTACTTCACGATAGGTCAGGTCATTGTTGATCTCCACAGCTTTGTGATCGATGTTCTTGAAAACTTCAGTCTTCTCCAGCACTTCCAGGCATTTGCAAAGTAACAAGATATGGAACACATTGTGGATGGCTGACATCTCTTCAGGCAGTTCCAGTTGATACGATACTTCTCCTCGATGGTTCAGAATCTTGAAGGGCCCGATATATCTAGGGGCTAACTTTCCATTCAGACTAAAGTGTTGGGTTCTTTTCAATGGCGAAACCTTGAGATACACAAAATCTCCAACATTGAATGTCAGGTGTCTCCTTCTCTTGTCAGCATAACTCTTCTGCCTGGATTGGGTGGGCTTGAGGTGCTCACGGACTTTGTGAACCTTCTCTTCGGCTTCTCGGAGAATGTCGGGTCCAAAGATTTGACTCTCTCCTACTTGCGACCAATTCAAAGGGGTATGGCACTTTCTTCCGTATAGGAATTCAAATGGTGCCATCTGCAAACTAGCTTTATAACGGTTGTTATATGAGAATTCTGTGAAAGGCAGGAAGTCTTCCCATTTTGATCCATATTGCAACACACAAGCTCTTAACATATCCTCTAGGATCTGGTTGACTCTCTCAGTCTATCCATCAGTTTGCGGGTGATAAGCAGTGCTGAAACTCAACTTGGTTCCCAATCCTTCCTGAACTTTCTGCCAAAATCTCGAGGTAAACTGGGTTCCTCGATCTGATACGATGTTCTTGGGGGTTCCATGCAGACTAACAATCCTAGCAATATACAGCTCTGCTAGCTTCAAACTCTGGTAGGTTGTCTTGACAGGTATAAAGTAAGCTACCTTGGACAGTCTATCAACTATGACCCACATTGAGTCATTTCCCATACTGGAAATAGGCAAACTGGTGATAAAGTCCATTCTTACGGAATCCCATTTCCATTCCGGAATCTGCAATGGTTGCAATAGTCTCGCAGGCCTCTGATGCTCTGCTTTGACTCTTTGACAGATGTCACACTTGGCGATGTAGCTTCCGATTTCTCTCTTCATCTTGTGCCACCAAAATTTCTCTTTCAAATCTTAGTACATCTTCGTTCCTCTGGGGTGGATAGAATAAAGAGTATCATGAGCTTCCTTCATGATAACTTGCTTCAGCTCCAAATCTACTAGCACACAGATATGTTCCTTGTACCACATAACTCCTTCTTCGTCTTCAGTGAATCCAGGTACCTTTCCTGTACCAAAACGACGCTTGATTTCGTCGATACTTTCATTTCCCTTTCAGGCTTCCTTGATTTGGCTAATCAAAGTGGGTTGAAGTTCAATGCTAGCTAAGAATCCTTTGCTAACCAATTCAGTTCTGAACTGCTCCAACTCCTCATACAAAGTTGGCTGTTTCTCTTTGATCATGGTGTTTAGCCTACACGGCAATCTGCTAAGAGCATCCGCTACCACATTGGCTTTGCCGGGGTGATAATCCTTGATTAAGTCTATCCATCTCCTTTGCCTCATATTCAGCTCCTTCTGATGGAAAATATACTTCAAGCTTTTGTGATCTGAGTAAATCTCATAGCGATTACCCATCAAATAATGACGCCATGTCTTCAGTGCCAAAACTAAGGCTGCTAATTCAAGATCATGGGTCGGATAGTTCTGCTCATGCTGCTTCAGTTGTCGAGACAGATACGCGATGACTTTGCCTTCTTGCATCAACACACATCCGAGACCAATCTTGGATGCATCACAATACACATCAAACGGCTTCTTGATGTCTGGCATGATCAATATTGGGGCTGATATCAATCTCTTCTTTAGCTCCTGGAAACTAGCTTCACATTTGTTAGTCCATTCAAACTTATTGTCCTTCTTCAGCAATTGGGTCATGGGTCTGGCTATGCTCGAGAATCCTTCTACGAACTTGCGGTAGTATCCCGCTAATCCGAGAAATGCACGGACTTGGGTTTGAGTGGTTGGGGATTCCCATTCTTCGACATCTTTGATCTCGGCGGGATCAACAGAGACTCCTCCGACAGACACAATATGTCATAGGAATCCTACTTATTTCAGCCAGAAATCACACTTGCTGAACCTTGCATATAACTGATGCTCTTTCAGGGTTTCTAGGATGATTCTCAGATGTTGCTCATGCTCTTCTTCTGACTTGGAGTAGATAAGGATGTCGTCGATGAATACAACTACAAACTTATCTAGGAAATTCAAAAAGATCTTATTCATGAGATTCATGAAATAAGAAGGGGCATTGGTTAATCCAAAAGACATAACCGCATACTCGTATAAACCATAGAGAGTAGTAAAGGCGGTATTCGGAATATCCGTTGCACGAATCTTAAGTTGGTGATAACTAGTCCTAAGATCAATCTTTGAGAATACCTAGGCTCCAGTCAATTGATCAAATAGATCCTCTATTTTTGGCAAACGGTACTTGTTATTGATGGTGACATCATTCAACTTTTTGTAATCTGTGCACAAACGATTGCCTCCATCTTTCTTGTTGACGAATAACACTAGTGATCTCCATGGCAATGCCCTTGGTTGAATCAAGCCTTTTTCTAACATAGCATCCAACTGCTTCTTTAGTTCCACTAACTCTGAGGGGTTCATGCTATAGGGTCTTTGGGCTATGGGTCCTTTTCCTGGGATTAGTTCGATAATGAACTCAATATACCTATCCGAGGGGCATACCTGGCAATTCATCTGGGAATACGTCGGGGTATTCACGGACTACTCTGACTTGGTCTATGGTGGGTAGGGCTAGACTCTTGTTGCACTTGAATTGGCGGGGTAAGGTTTCAGATATATGCTCTACGGTTACTCCATAGCTACTGGTCATGGTGATGGCTTTCTTAGCACAGTCTATCAGTCCTTTATGCCTTGACATCCAGTCCATACCTAGTACTACTTCCAAGCCTTTGGTTCCAAGTACAATTAGGTTGGCATAAAAATCTATCCCATGTATTCTGATAGGCACAACTTTGCAATTTTTTCTAGCTTTGCTTGTTGAACCGGGGATTTGAACTATCATGACATGCTTCAACTTGGTTGGCTGAATCTTACTAGTGCATGCAAATTCTTCGGTGACAAATGAATGCGATGCTCCCGAATCAAACAACACTCTTTCTAAAACTGAGTTGACAGAAAACATACCCAGCACTACGTCTGGCACTTCCTGGGCTTCTTCTGCGTTCATGTGGAAGAGACGACCGTTGCGGTTGTGAGGGTTCCCTGGGGCAATCCTTCTCCCTGGTTGAACACGACGCTGGTGTTGAGCTAGGGCATTCACATTGGCAGTGGCTGTAGTCTTCTTGGGACACTCATTGGAATAGTGACCCTTCACTCCACATTTTAAACAAGTGATCTGGGACTTATCCTTTGCTGCGACAGGCACGGCATTGCTGCCAGTTCTGGGTGCAGTGTTGTTGTTGTTCTTGGGAGGTGCACAGTTTAAATTGTTGGCGTTGCCGGAGTGGTGATTATTTCCTCCGGACTTCACATTGCCTCCGCTACGGTTGGGGTAGCTTGGGCAAGACATTGGGGGTCGATTGTTGCTTGGTGCATGTCCTGGTGCGGGGTTGGGACGGTACTTCTGGTGACTGCTGGATCTAGATTGCTGCATCATACGACGTTTGCGGTTGTCGTTTTCCTGGTTAATCTCCCCTTCCATCTGAATGGCAGAATCGACTTGCTCTTCGAGATCTTGGAAACGGATGTTTACGAGGATAGTCTGCATCTGATAATGCAGTCCGTTCAAGAATCTCTCCTTCTTTTTGGCCTCCGTGTTGATCTCATCTGGTGCATATCTGATAAGTGACAGGAATCTAGCATGGTACTACACCACAGTCATTCTGCCTTGCTTCAAGTCACGGAACTCATCTCTCATTCTTGTGACTAGACACTGTGGCACGTGGGTGCGGCTGAACTTGACTTTGAAGGCTTCCCATGTCATCACTTCACCATGGTTCATGTTACGGACACTAGTCCACCAAGCTCTTGCATCTCCCGCCAGATAGTGGGTGGCAAAGAGAACTTTCTCATTGTCATCAACTCCTGCAACTTCTAAGTTGTTTTCCATTGTCTCCAACCAGTCATCAGCATCTAGTGGGTTTTCAGCTTGGTTGAAGATTGGGGGATTGGTATTCTGAAAGTTTTTAAGTTTGGATCCATGGTGATCCTGATTTCCATGCCCTTGGTTGTTGAGAGCCATCTGGGCGATCTGTTGCAATGTTGCTAGATTAGCTTGGCGTTCTGCCCTGCTTGCTTCTCTGTCTGCGATGAGATTCTGCAAGATTTGTAGCATTGGGTCTTGCAACGAGCTACTCCCTCTTTGGTTTCCACGAGTCATCTGAAGATTGAGGTAGATACAGGGGTAAGCGGAAATTCTAAGGTTTAGGTTTTTGGTTTCAAATCTAAAACTCTGAGTTAGACTCAGGTTTTTCAACTAACTCCATTTCATTCATGCAAACAAGCACACGATACAAACACACACCACAACAATCAAAGGAAAACAGTTGGTTTCAAGAACCATTCTGCAAGCTACGATATAGTGGGACCGATACATCTCATGCTATGATAGTGCTCTAGTGCATCTACTCATCTTCTTTGAAGTTGGAGTCCTCATCGTCAGTGTAGAAGTCCACAACATCCTCCTCCAGAAAGTCATCATCATTGCTGAGGTAAGAGTCCATGTCTCCCTGGATGTCTTCACCCTCCTCTTCTTCCTCCTTTGCTACAAGCTGAGCTTCCTGCTCCTTAACGGTCTTCTTGAGGTCGGCCACCTTCTTGCAAAGACGGGCGATGGTGCGATCCTTCTTTGCACGCTGGTAGCAAAGAGACTGGTGATCTTGGACAAGCAGTGAGAAAGTCTGGGCCTTCTGGTCAGCAATGGCACAGTTCTGGTTGGCTAACTCTCTAGCATTGTCCAGTTCCTGCTGTCTGTCGTGCAGCAAGAAGTCAAGATTCTCCACTTGACGCCTCAACTCTGGGTGACTTGGCATCTCCATCGGCATTCCCATGAAGTCACGTCTTGCATAGTGAGCAAAACGGGTTCCTTGGATTTGGTTGACACTAAGGGCACATAGACGTGCCAGAGCTTCATGCATTGCCCTGGCTAATCCATCTAGCCAGTTGTTCTCTCTCACGGAGAACTGGATTCTCCCAGATATTGGTGCTTCGATACTTCCTCTAAGATCAGCTGTGACTAGCCACTGTAAGTCTCCTCCTGGGGTTCCTGGAAGTTGAGCTCCAAGAAAATCCGGATGGGGGCGTCCCAGTAACTTCGATAGTGAATCCAGATCCCTCTCGAAGATCAGTTGACCTCCGTTTCCCAACTGGTAGAACTTGCTGAACTGAGACTCCATCTACAAGTATTTAGGATGAGGAAGTTAGTGAAGTGATCAAGTGTGTCAAATTTTTAAATAGTAATGTAAGAATTTTGAGGGACATGAATTTTTTAGAAAAAGAATGAATTCCCAAGGGTAAGAGAGGAAATAGTTTTTCATAAATACTCATTTTAGTTTTGAAACTATGTTTTTGTTCGGACGTCCATTCTAACTAGGATCTCCTATGGTCAGGATGGCTCCGATACCAACTTGTCAACACCCGGATTTTTAATCCGAGATGCCTGTTATGCCATTCCTTGCAATCCCAGGATTACCATTTTTGCGAGACATAACATAATGGATATTATAGTACATCATCCATTACAAACCATACATAAGGTCTCATGATCCAGTCTTAATACAACAAGCAGCGGAAATAAAAGATAAGCGTAACGGTGGGGTCCATCTTTAGTGGCACAGGCAATGCTAATGAAGGCAGATAGTCCTAGTTATCATAGCCGTCCTGCTGGCCATCATCTTGGTAGTCGCCTTCATAGTCTGGCCATGAGAATAGCCAGGAAAAAAATCCATGAGTACTCTTTAAGTACTCGCAAACTACCACAAACAAGTAGTATAGTGCTAAGCTAAAATGCTAACTCTAAGTTTAACTATAAAGTTAAGTTTGAAACCTAAGCTGAGTTCAGAAGCAAAGAAAGATAAAATAAAGTTCTAGAATCACTTAAGTTGGGAAGCTAGTGTCATAAACACAACCCTATTGTGGTCAAGTCAAGGTTCATCATTCATTTCATAAGTCATTTTGAAAACATCTGACAACGAAACAGTATGGCCATTCCAACTATCCATAACCGCTGACGCGGCTATTCAAATAGTTTGACACTCTGTAGAGGTGGTACACTTTCACCACAAGATTCGATACATCTGTCACGGATAACGCTGAATCATCATACTTAGTATGCAGATAATCAAACATAACCTTTCCTTTACACAACCTAGTATAAGCACCTCTCCTATGAGCATGGCCTCCCAACCATGAACATCTTCATCTTGGGCACTACATAGGTGGACAACATTGAGAGGTAGCCTCAGCTCAGACCTCTCCCACGAGGGAACTAACACTAATGCATATAAACTTCCGGCTAAGCCTTACCCAATTCAGGTAATGTGGTTGTACGGTAAATTTGGAATGGTATCGCATCCGAATCAAACCATCAGTTTTTGTAAAAGGGTTAAGGCTCATGCCTCAACATTTTCATCATCATAAACCATTTGAGTTTCTCAACACATGTCAAAACATCTCAATAGAATGACTCATCATTCCAAGGTTTTCATAATTCATTTTCACCAAGTGCTCCCATCTATAGTGACTCAAGTTTTTATCTACTCTAAACTACTAAGTTAAGAGTCTTCACTAAGGTGGAAAGATGGGATCAATCTCATGCCATAGAATGACATCTAAAGTTTATCTAAATAGGCCAAGTTTTATACTCTTTATGCTACCTTCAAAACAAGTAATGAACTTTGGGTAAAGTAAAGGAAGTAAAGCTTGAAAATAATATTTGGGGTAAATACTAGTCAAAGGGGTATAATCAAGACATGCTTAAAGAATCTTTGCTTGGGTTATCTAGATTGCAAGGGTTAGCTTGCATTGCTAATGGTGGCTTGCAAGTACAACTTGCAAGTGTTAACTTGGATAGTGCTAGCTTTCCTTGGTTAGTGAAGTGGTTGAAGTTTTCTTTTCTTGGTATAACTCCTCCTCGAAAGCTTGGTCGATACTATCGTCTATAAATACATACGGTGTAAACAATCACTAAACAATACATAAGTAATCTAATTAGCATTCTAAGGCACACATTTGATGATCTATTATCATCACAAGCATCACACGTTTCATTAACTAGTTTCATTCTTTTTATTTTATAAAAGTAATTTCTACTCATTGAAATTTAACTAAGATTTAATATTCACCACTTAAAATATGTGATCATTTGGACACATGTCATCACCACATATTCTAACATGTGGGAATGTGATTTAAGGGTTGGATCACAATTACTTTGGTTTAAGTTCAATATTTAATGATTTAAAGTGACTAGAAATGCCTATATAGTATTATTTTGGTACTAGTCCAAAGTCACTACATGTAAACCCTAATATTATTATATATTTAGATAGGTATGGTGATATGTAAATTTTGAGAGTTGGAATCAACTCAAAAGCTATCATGGTTGATTTTATAAAAATGTTGCAAGGTGCAAATGCTTCTGTCTTATTATTTTGGCTACGAGAGATCTCTAATTCTAATTGAATTAAATCCAATGGGCTTGGGTAGATATTTTCAGTAGCTTTCTAACAAAATTGGAATCACTCCATTTAGATTTATAAATCTCTCTGAATTGAATTTCAAACTAGAGGACCGAACTAAGTTCAAACTAAAAAGAAAAATCCTAATTCAAACCGGCACGGGGCACAGCTGACAGGAGGTCCACCGATCAGAGGCTCATAACACGCGAAGCGGTACGGGGCGATGTGGGTCGTTAGATTAGAATGTGGATCAACAGCTGGGGCTCGTCGTCGACGACGGACAGGTCGTCGGCGAGGTTTAACCCTAGCGGCTCGGTGGGGGTACTCAGGGGGCGTACCAGGGCTCCAGCGACGATGGCGATGGGGGCAAACGAACTGGTGGCCGACAGCAAACTCAGGGATGATCGAGGAAGCTCCGGGGGTGGTCGCAATCAACGGTGCCCTTCTCCTCCAGAGGCGGCCAGCTCTAGTGATATTCTGGCGACTGCGAGCTCGAGCGGCTCCGGGGAGAAGTGGGGGATGATCAGTGGCAAGAGGGGAGGTGAGTGGTGTGCAGAAAATGGCTGAGGGTGGCCTCTATTTATTGCCCGACGATATGACCGAAAGGCATGGCCGGGCGGCTCCGTCGAGGGCTGCATAGCATGCTAGCGGCATGGCTCAAGGTAGGGGACGGTGGCTGGACTCCTTGCGGTGCTCTACGGGGTAAATGCGGGCCTAGGGACAGTGGCAATTGGTCGGGTGGTGCACACGCTCTGAGCGGCAGAGGCGGCCGTCTTCACGGCGAGCGGTGGCTTTGGTGCAATGGGCGGTGAACGGGCATGTCTACGGTGTTCTTCGGGTCGTGGCAGAGCGGTGGACGCGGGCTGCGGTCGAGGGGCAGCGTGTACTCGCGTGTCGGGCGCGGCGCTCTGGCGCTTGCTCGGCATCGTGCACACGCACTGGGCGTGGCGCATTGGCGGTGGTCCACGACTCGGCTATGCTCGGGGAGGGGACAGAGGGTGGCAGTGAGGTGTGAGCTAGCTAGTAGACATGGTGAGGGAGAGAGGGGTGGTCTGCTGCGGCGGTGGCATGGTCGGCCGGCAAGCATGTGCTCGGCATGGCATGGCATTGCCACTTGGGGGTAGGGAATGGGTGCTAAGGGCCTGGTTTGATCAAAGGGATACAAAGGGATTAAATGGAGATCAAATGGGGGCAAAACCCTGTACAAAACAGTGAGCTAGGATTAGAGTTAGATTCTTGCCTGCCAAGTGTTTGTGGAAATGGCCGCAAGAACTTTACTTTGGAATTTTGAAAAGATTTTTGGTGGGTGTGCTAGGCATAAGCTTGAGACTCTGTGGGTGCCTGGGTTCTGAAAATTGAGCTCATTTGTGTGGTTTTTGAAATAGGGTGATCTTCCCATATTAAATAGATTCAATTTGCAAATGCCAATTAAAATTAGTGTTTGAATGTTTTTGGCAGATCACAAAGTGGGCCTTGGTACATCATTACATGTACTAGCAAGGGGTGCGAAGATCCACAATTGTTTTTGTTAGGTTTTGAGTACTAGGAATAGCCAAAGTAGGTATGTTGATTAAAATGGAACAATTGACCATTCTCTTATTTTATTCATTTTGATTTGTTTTTCTTTGGGATTTGTTTGGGAATGATTTAGATGATGTTTATTTCACCTAAGAATCATTTTACAAGCAATGGATCACTTAATCATGGCAATTTAAAACAACTCCTATTTTAAACGAACACACATATGAATGCTTTAATAATTTTAAATAGAAAAGTTTTTGTTAACCCTAATTTTTATGATTTGGATCTTAATACTCTTGGATTAATGTTTTGGGATGTTACAATCAATCACAATAATGGCTATGGGTATGGAGTGGATGGAGGATGGAGAGGATGAACTATGGTGGTGGATCTGCTTTGGTGGTGTTGTGATGCAATCTAAGAATGGTGGCCCTCTACACAGAGGCTGGAGTCTTGAAATATATAGGCGTCTTCACGAAAGTTGCAGCGTTTGACCTAACGAAGCCAACGCCACGCCATACAGGCGGACCATACGGGTAGTCCTTGGTTGTAAGACAACTCGTTAAACCATTTGGAGGCTCCTCTTCGACCCCAACGAACTTGCCTGAGTAGGCAACGTGATAATCTTCAATAAATTTTCCTTATTTCGCTCTGAAGTGTGATCTCCTGCACAACACAAATTAAAACTAAGGATTGTACATCTTTGCAATAATTATTCATTAGTAGGAAGGATAGAGATATTATTGGTCAATTGCTTCACTTAAAATGCAATTTAAATGTATATAAATATGGCTATTTTCATAGCCATCAACTTCCCCAAAGCTCAAAACTTGATCGTCGTCGAGCAAGAAACAAAATAAACCATAAGGAACTCAATGTTTAAACTGAAATAAACAGAAGATGAATTCACTAATGGTTGGTAGTCATATGCATTCAACACTTCTTCCATTTGAAAGTATTATGAAGATTAGATAAATACCAAGAGTATTATACAAGATTCTTTAACTCAAAACAATCAAAGTAGAGTTGATATAAGTATAAACAACTAGACGCGTTATTCCAATTTCTCTGAGCTTGCCAAGGAACACTAGGAAGTTTCTTATTACAAGAATTAGGTATCAGAGATCATGTCCAAAGTAACTTAAAAGTGAAGTGTCTTATTGACACCCACATCAATAGATCAAGACTATAAAAACACTATTATTCCATTAATTCTCTTTCAAGAAAATTCTTGTTGTTGTAACGAGGCCATGCAAAGCCTCTTCATGTGACTTTCTTTCAAATAAAATTTCCAGCAAGGATCATTGAATGACTTTTTAGCAATACTTTGCACAACCTTCAAGCGTACAAATACTTTTTTCCATTACAGTAACAATTGCTACCTATGTCATCAAATCAATAACCAAAATCAGGGGCTGTACCATTAATCGTTCGTAGACCAGCGGAGTTATTGGCATCCCAAAGGTCTCCATATTTTTTATAAATAAGCAATAACATATTTTAACTCACAACTTTCAGCTTTGGCATGCATCTGTAATGACCCAAACAAATAGGAAAAGGGGCTAGGGTATGATAGTGAATTTGTGCATTTCATTTTAGGCCAAGAAAATGAGGGGGGATTTGAAATTTTTATGATTAACTGATAACAATTGAGAATTTGAACTAGAGTTGAGTTTGACTCAAGTCAACCCTAGGATTTGAATCCAAATTCAAGTATGAGTTTATTGTGAGTCACTTGAGTGTAATATGATATAAAACCCTAGAGTAGTATTGTAGGTCACATATAAATAAGCCCAATTATATAAAAAGGAACACACAAGTATTTATGGAATTCTGCATGGAGGTTTGAATAATTCAAACATGAATTCCTAAACAGAAAATACACTTATAAAGGAAATACAATTGGAAGCCTAAAATCAAAGTAATCTAAACTTTATTCATGATTCAAATGGGTACATTTTTGATATTTACAAGGTTTGAGTAAAGAAGTAGAAAGAATTCACAAAAAATTAAGAAAACCCTACACCACTAAACCTAACTAATTCCAATCTACATCTCATATCCCCATCTTTTCCAAAACTACACAAAAACATCTATGCTTCTCATCCTTGCCGAATACTTTAACCTGCAACACAAAAACAAATTAAAATGTAGGTTTTGACCTATGGAAAAACCAATTAAATCTTGAATCTAGAGTAGGAATCCAGGAACTGGTCCTGAACCCATTTGGCTTGAGTATAAGAAAATAGGAAAAACCCAAAAATGGTAACCAATTAACTAGTAGAGGATCATAGGAAAACCTACACATGATGAACTTACGTTTATTGTAGATAGTAGGCACTACATACAAAAATAGGTGGCCAGAACTTACCATCATTATGTAGTAAACCTTAGGAATTCAATCAAGGGAACACTACAAAATGATAGTAGAAACACTTACAACCAAATAAGTACCCAAGCCATGGATTCTTAGTAAAACAACAAACAAGAAGGATGAACACTTAGCAGTTCTCACTCCGAATAAATAGAGATAAAGGAAACTCTAGAAAAACAATTGAAAACAAATTAAGTCTTTAACTAATAGGACTACCAGCAGGCAAATAACTATAGAATAGATCACATACAGTACCTGAGAACGGTCTGAGAACCATTAGTAATATAGTAGTTATCTACCAAGAACCTCAACTAGATCATATAGGAAAGGTAAACCAATAGGAATACTAGAGACCACAATATAAGACATTCGACCAAAGGAAAACCCCAAGATCAGAATTCTTTGATGAATAGGTATAAATCCAGGAAAATAAAAGATCTCAATTCATAATTATAAACCAATAGAAACTCTAGTAACTACTAGGCAAGAACAAAAATCAAAGGGTTTTGCAAGGCATTGAATTCGCCCAAGAACCCTAGAACTTCTAGAATTTGAAACCTAATAATTTTTTTTGTAAACTAATCAAACTTCATAGTTGTCGGGTCACATGCACCTGGGGTACCCAGACCCACCGGTCACCAGGCCCACTTCTGCAGCATCGGCGAACTCGCCAGACCACATATCCTGAACAAGCCTGTCTAGGTACTAGGGGAGGGGCGAGCAGCCCTTCGCGAGGCTCATCCCACAAGGGAAGGACCACAACCAGGTTGCCTCTAGGAGGAAGTCTCCAGAGGGAGGTTTCCCCTTTTAGGAGAGCCTCAGATTCTCTAAAAATGTACCCCAGGGGCATGCTCATAAGCCCAACAGGCAGCGGCCTTGACCGCGTGGTTTGCTTCGGTAAAGATGAGACGCTGTTTGGATGCTTCGGCGATAAAGCAGGGCTGACATCACCTACGTCAACCCCTCTCTTTATTTTCCACTTTAGTGCAAGGAGATGGTGGATGGTACCATGCTGCAGGGGAGAAGTCAGCGACAACCACAACTTTATGCTGGATCGGCGGCCCCCGAAGAACCTATACCTAATGCACGTAAAGTAGTCTTGTAGGACAGTTCTCCATGGGAGGCAATATGTCAATCCTCGTTGCCCAATGAATTAGGGGAAGAGGTCCAGTTCCACTATAAAAGTGGAGCCACCCAAACTTAGAAGGGTTCGATCCTTATGATCTACATCCCTAGGTTTTCATACCCTCGCGAAGCACCGTGAGTAATACAACAAATGAGGAGTAGGGGCTTTACGTCCCTATGATGGTCTCAAACCTAGGTAAAAACTATTGTGTCAGTTCTCTATCGTGTGCGATCCCCATCACTGCCATCGTCTTCAAGAAGATCTAAGAAAATGTTCCATCCCCTGATAAATCCAGGGCTTGTTGGTACCCCAGTTCCTTCGTGGGACTTCCATATCTGACATTTGGCACACCATGTAGTTGACTGAGGCGCGCCTTCAAGGTCTTATTCAACTTGTCCGACATGGCAGCCCGTAGCGAGACGCAGGCCAAGCGCACCCTTCGCCATGTAGCAAGCAAGGACCAGACTAAGTCTGCTCCTCGACGCACTGCCTCCGAGAAAACCCTGTGGACGGAGGATGAACATGGTTTCTGAAATGCCTGTTGCGAGAGCATATGCTCTCCGTCCGCGGCAACACGTTGCTCTCCCACACCGTGTCCTCGTGCGGCAAGGGAGACTCGCCCACACTGGAGGCTACCAAGATCATGGCGCAAGAGACCCTTCACTACCCACCCGCTGAGTCTAGGCAAGAGGAATGGTGCGCACACCTTGCCGAACTCGTGCACATCGCCGTCGCCGTCGTCGTCGCCTTTCCGATCCGGGTGGCACCGGGGCCTCGGGCCGAATAAGCCTTCCCGGGGGCTGTCACCCTACCACCGCCTTCAAATAAGGACTAGGGCACCGGTAGAGCTCTTTGGCTCCAAGATGTCATGATGCCTTCGGTAACAGCTGCCAGAACATAGTGAGAAATGAAGTCACCCTCTCGGCCACGATGCTCCATTAGGGGCGTGATGACTGCGTCATCGAGGAGATAGCCATTGCCGTCTGGCAGAACCAGGCGACCTTTGCCAACTGCAAGGAGGTACATAGCACCCGCTGCCTAGTGCTCACCAAGGACCTATGTTGCGTGTTGTGGCCACATAAGTTCAGGCCAGAAATGCCACCATGCTATGATGCTTCTGCCAACTCTGGCGAGTTCCTGTAGCTCTACACCATGGGCATCGAGGCTGCTGGCAGCGACCACCATGTCATGGCCATCTCGTTCCCCATGTGCCTAAAGGACGTGGCTCGCACCTGGTTGATGAACCTACCCAAGGAATACATTGACTCATGGCCTTCCCTCTGCACACTCTTGATCTCCAAATTCAGGGGGACCTATGAACACCCTCTCGCCTACTATAACCTCCGCAAAGTCCTCCAGCAGTCCGGCAAGATCCTCTTCAATTTCTTGAAGCGATTCAGTCAAGTCTGCAACAAGATACCCAAGATCTCTGACTCCAACGTCAACACTACCTTCTCGGAGGGTGTCAAGGATGTTAGGATGCGGGAGAAAATCGGCATCCATGGGGAGAACCTCACAACATCGACAAAGCTCTTCACCATGGCCGAAAAGTGCGCCAAGGCAGAGGCTAGAAGGATGTTCGGCCTCACTGAGGACGAGACCAGACCCAAGTATTTGAGTGCCTCCGAGATCAAGAGCAAGAATGTTAAATGCAAGTCCCCGGCTATCCTGGAGGCGGAGCCCGTATGAAAGAGCTCTCGTGGAGGATATGGGGAAGGGGAGCAAGATGATAACCCGTACCATATCTTCCACAAGAAACAAGGACACGCCACGGATGACAGCTACAAACTCAAGAAGCTACGTGACGAGCGTAGAAACCAGAGGAAAGAGAAGTAAGGTGGCAGACAGAATAACGGTCATGGTGGTCACCAACGAGGAGGGCGCTGGAACAAAAAGAACGGCGACGGTGGGAGCTATCAGCAAGGACAAAAAGATAACACCGCCTAGCAGCACCCTAGCACCACGGAGAGAGGCCTCGTCGAGGAGACTACTAGTGGCTACCAGGAGCGAAGGGGTGCCATTGTCTGCATCCTCGGTGGCTCTGAGGCACCCGCATCTAACAGAAACTTCAATCAGCTCACTCGCGAGGTCGTCGTCGCTCTCCTAGGGGCTCCTTCTCCAAAGCTCAAGTGGTCCCACTACACCATCACCTTCAACGCTAGTGACCACCCCACCTACACTAGGGTCGTGGGTACTCTCCCCATGGTCTGCACCCCCACCATCAACAACATTGTTGTGTCCAAGACCTTCATCTATGGTGGCACTGACCTAGACATGATCTCCACCAAGACATTCACCAAGCTAGAAGTTCCACACGATAGGATGATACCCACCATGCCTTTCTCTAGAGTCACCGACGGAACCACCATACCCGTCAGGCATGTGTGCCTCACTGTCATGTTCGGGTCCTGCGATAACTACATGACTGAGCACACCGAATTAGACGTGGCACATATTAGCCTCCCCTACAACATCATCATGGGCTACGCCGCACTTGCCAAGTTCATGGAAGCTACCCATCATGCATATAACATCGCCAAGGTGCCCATCGGCAATGGCGACATCATCACCATTTGTTGTGAGGAGAAAGAGGCCTTGTACTCCCTCAAGTGCGCCTACAAGGCCGCAACCACTACATACCCAGAAGATGTGGATGCCCTCGACTACATCGGAGGCACCGCGAGGAAAAAGCAGATGATGGCTCAGGAAAATGCTAAGGTAAAGAGAGCAGCGAATGCGTCATGCCTCCTCCCTGCGGATCATGTTGCAGGCAGCATGCAAGGCACCCAGAGTAGGCTGAAACCATCTCCCCAGAGCGTCATCCTCGATGAAAGAGCTCAAGGAAGCGACGAGGACGCAGGGGCTTCTGACAGCCCCGAGAACTACTCTGAGCGACAAGTTGGCACCGAGCGCCTCACCCACCATCTGATTGCCCCTAGATCAAGAGGCAGCGCAATGCGCCAATGCGGTGGACAAACCTCTCCAAGTGGCACAACCTACCCACCCTACTTTTTTTACAGTCAAACCCGACCCTTATCATCCTCGGTCTTATCTCCTATCAGGCCACACACTGAATCATGACGGCATTGTAATAAGCTTCGACAACTCTGGTTGTTTTTGAAACTTGCGACGTGTGCTAACCTTGGTATCCACCTTTAGCCTTGGGTTTGTCTTTTCTCTGTGCACTTATAAGTCCTCCTATATGTACCATATGAGCGGGGGGCTAGACACGGTGTCTATCACTTCACCACCCCCGTCAATGCTGATGTCTAAAGTGACGAGCTCTGACTTGTGGACTGGCTCTAGTGATTAAGTCACCTCACCCATGAATCTTGGTGCTTGAAATCCTCATATGACACATATAAAGAAACTAATGGGTACACGGGAAGTGAATCATGCAAGGCCTACGGCTTCCTCCTCGGGAGCCAACATGATACACATTTTCCCTACGGTCTGCTCCTCAAGGGACTTACGGGGTCGCTCACGAGGGAACTTCCCCTCAAGCATCACAAAATCATGCAAGGCCTATGTCTTCATCGTCGAGGATCGAAAATGATACGCATTTTCCCTACGGTGTCCTCCACGAGGGACTTACGGGGCGGCTCCCAAGGGCACTTCCCCTTAAGCATCCGAAAATCATGCAAGCCCTACGGCTTCCTTCTCAAGGAGCCGACATGATACGCATTTGCCCTACGGTCTCCTCCACGAGGGACTTACGTGACGACTCATGACAGAGCTTCCCCTCAAGTAGCCCAAAATCATGCAAGATCTATGGCTTCATCCTCGAGGAGCCAACATGATACATATTTTCCCTATGGTCTCCTCCACGAGGGACTTACGAGGCGGCTCACAAGGGTACTTCCCCTCAAGCATCCCCAAATCATGCAAGGCCCACGGCTTCCTCCTCGAGGAGGCAATATGATACACATTTGATCTATGGCTTCCTCCATGAGAGACTTACGGGGCAACTCATGAGGGCACCCCCTTAGTAGTCTAAAATCGTGTAAGTCCTACGGTTTCCTCCTAGAGGAGCCAATAGGAAACATATTTGTCCAACGTTTTCCTCCACGAGGGACTCATGGGGAGGCTCTCGAGGGAACTTCTCCTCAAGAAGCCTAAACTCGCTGGAACACTGCGGTTTTCCTCCTCAAAGGAGCTAACAGAAAATGTGTTCACCCTACGGATTCCCTATAAATCAACCTACAAGGGATCCTTTCCCCTCATGAAGCATAACGCGCGAAGGCCACCAGGCACCTGTAACTTGCCAACACTCCCTGAGGAATCCCATGGAAGTCACTAGGTCCTATCAAGGCTACTCACCTCAAGGAAACCAAGGTTCATGTCCTTACAGCCAAAAATAAAATAAGCAATGTCTCCAAGGCCCCAGCTTCCTCTAGAAGGTGTCTCTATGGCCGCCACCTGTGTCCATCTTCCTCGGATGCGCTCCCGTCACTGATCGGAGTCGAGCTCTGGGTTAGAGAAGTAGCGGCAGGGACACACAGGGAAGTCAAAGACATGGTTGGTAACCACCGTACCCCTGTCATATCTAACGGCGAGGAGGTTGTAGCCGCACAAATCGTGCACACCGGCGAATGCCCTCCATCTGCGGGAAAGAAACAATTGTCTGAATTAGATGGAACACACTCCCACAGGCCACATGTCGGTCACCCCACCAAGCACCTGCAGCCTACCCCACTCCGGCATGACACAATGCGCTATCGCCGAAAACTTGAACGTAGGGAGTAGGAGAACAGAATGCAGGTACACATGGGCACTGAAATCACCCCTCTAGGGGTAGACAACATTGCCCCTCCTAGAGGGATCACCTCTCTGTGAGGCCAAGGAAGAGCCTCCTCCACAAGGATACCCGCCACAAAGCTAAGTACCTGTGTTTTCAGTACCATTCCCTCTTCATGCTCTCTCCTTTCTTTTGTGCTCTCTATGAGGTTTTTTCTTCTCTATGAACTCACTAACACGCTAATAGTGGCCTCGAGAATCCACCTTGCAGCCATACCAACCACCTTGTCCGGATCATGGAACTCGATGGTTCTGATCAATACACGTTTAGCGTCACTTTGCTTGGGGGATGGTCCCTAACAGCATGTCACGCCAGAGAGCATGGACAAAAACAAACTCCACGAAGAACTAAGAACAGAGCAGCAAGGAGATTCACTTAAACATGTTCATTACAAGAACAACACGGAGAAAATTCTAGAGGATTACTATATATTAACCATATCCACAGAATCAACGTCACTTTGAAACAAAAGGAATCAAAGCTACCAGGCCACGATAGGGCCAAGGAAGGCTGAGAGCGACAGCAGTCTCAAGCCACCTCTCAGGGCATGTCAACAGGGACATCATGAAAATCGCTTACCTACCCCTGAGCTGGCACAGGTAGTCAACAAAGCACATCAAAGTATTGAACACGGAGATGGAGAAATTTCCCCTGTCGTGGTAGCGGAACCGCAGCAAGGACCCGTGCCCAATGTTGTGCTCGCTAATGAAGTGCTCCTAGCAGACAGTGAAGAACATGGCCCCCGGCACCGAGGCCTCGACATTCAAACTCCAACCATCACCACCGCCGGAGTTCCGCAACCTGGTGCCTCCCGGCATGGTTCCGCGCAAATTCTCGGGGAGTTTCACCCTCTTAGCCTAATCTGGCTCGTAGTGCATGATGTCGAAATTGATGACCATCTCAGTATCGTCCTTGATCATCACCATTGCAAGAAGTGGCATCAGAGGTGGTGATTGGGCCAGCTCTAGGCCGCCACCTCGGCCACTATTGTGGCCCCCGTGACATCCTCTCTCGCTCCTGCGAGGGCGACCATCGATGTGCTTTACTGGCCCTCCTCCCTTGACCAAAGTGATTTCTAAGGAAGTCAATGCACCCGCGACGACTAGCACTCTTACCGTGGCGCCCTCCACGACCTCTCCCGTGTGGCTGCCCTAGCCGCGCTTCACCAACGGACCCTCCTACATCTCCATGATAGCAGCCTTACCCTTGTCTATAGTGGAAGTTCGCTTCAGCAGCATGGGAATGAGCTAAGAACCGAAACGAGAGATTGGGGAGAAGGGAAAAGGAGTGGAGAGGGAAGCATTGAATGGTAAAAAGCATAGAGACTTCGCTCTTATGAACCAAGGAAGAAGGGCACGTCGCTGCCTTGATTACCGGGCATTAACCACCGGTAAATCCCACGGGCCATCAATCACAGTGGAGCAACTTCTGAGACATGACCGGCTCCATGAAGGTTCCTGATATGACAGTAGGAGACGCATGGCCGCGTGGTGTGAATGGCCAGGATGCTCACAATCGTGACCCCCCGTTGACTCGAGCGGCGGCAATGGCCCCATCAACCATTTGGGCCCTTGACCCTTCACATCCAATAATGGACACGTGCGAGGAAAGCGCTCCGGGGCTACTATAGGGTCACTGGTACCTGGGGTACCCAGACCCACCGGTCACTAGGCCCACTGCCGCAATAGTGGCGGACTCGCGAGGCCACATATCCTCTACAAGCATGTTTGGGTACCAAGTGAGGGATGAGCAGTCCTTTGCGAGGCTCATTCCGCGAGGGTGGGACCACAACTAGGTTGCCTCCATGAGGGATACTCAAGGGGGACGTGGCCCTCCTCTAGGAGACCTCAGATTCTCTCCCATTGTACCAGAGGGAATGCTCGTAATCCCACCGCAAGGGGGTAAAGATGACAACCCCAATGCACAACACCCTTGACCACGTGGTCCGCCTCTGTAAAGATAAGACACTATCTGGCCACTTTAGTGATTAAGAAGGGTTGAGAACACCCGCATCATCCCCTCTCCTTCTTTGCCACTTTAGTCGAAGGATGCGGGGGACTACACCATGCTACAGGGGAAATGTCAGCGACAACCACAACTTTATGCTAGACCGGCGGCCCTCGAAGATCCTAGACCTAGTCCATGTAAAGTAGTCTTGTAGGCTAGTTCTCCCTAGGCGTCAATGTGGTTACCCTTCTTGCCCAATGAATTGGGGGAAGATATCCATCACCACTATAAAGGGGAGCCATCCTAACCTTATAAGGGGTCGATCCCTAAGATCTAAAACCCTAGGTTTTCATACCCTCGTGAAGCACCACGAGAAATACAACAAAGCACGAGTAGGGGATTTACCTCCTCACGAGGGTCCCGAACCTTGGTAAAAACCACTGTGCCACCTCTCTATCGTGTATGACCCATTGTCTCCATTGTCTTCAAGAAGATCTAAGCGTGTGTTCAGTCCCTTGACGAATCGGGGGCTTGTTGGTATCCCAGTTCCTTCGTGGGACTTCAATCTCCGACAATAGTAATGAAAGCTATGAATGATCATCCAAATATAATTATAAGGATCCATGAATGAAAACCAAATTAAATATACCAAAAACTAATTAATAAACACTTGCCAAGTTCCAAAACCAGAACAAGATAAAAGCCAAACTAACAGGCCTAATTAGGCATATGCAGATACATACCCCTTACATATGCAAAAAAGGAAACTATATGGCAATTTTGGAAAACACACATAAGTTCCACTTAACATGGGCTTAACTACCAAAAGTAACATGCCACCTATGAGTAAGTTAACCAAGAAAGGCGGTTTCACATACACATAAGCAGGTGAATCACCTAAATGCATGGCATAGGTGTCCACACCACAACCATTTAGGAACACTTTAAACAGAGGACCATCTGAGACCCTAGAGCTCACAACTCACTAGTCTTGATCAAACTAAAAACACACACACACACTAGTTTAGGAAAGATCTGTGAGGTAGAAGAAGAAGGAAGAGGAAGGGGAACTTGAAGAACACTCCAAGATCTAGAGGAAGAATAAAGTGAAGCTACCACATATCTTCATCAAGCAAGGTTAGGAAACTACAAAGGTTTTAGCTTATAAACTTTTAGTATGGGTAGAATAATAACTAAGGGAAAGGGTAGAATATTAGCAATAATACTAATAGCTAGAACTAACAGATCATGTGATATTGTTGCTAGGAAGAAAGCACAAGCACAAACGTTGGATTATAATCTGTGTACACTCACTTAAGAGGCATCATAAATCATAAGGAAATTCCTATACCATATGCACAGCCTTTAAACTTTGATTGAATAAGTGATTGATTGAATTGGGTGAGATTGAATGAAGCAGTAATTAACTAAACTACTTTAACAGAACAAGAATGGATCCCTAAGGAACCATACAAAATAACTGAGAAGGACCTCACATTAATAATAAACCTTCATCTCTAACTACAATCCCAACCATGTGTAACTTCATTAAAGAAGTTCATTGATTGAGATTGTAGCTAGAAACAAGATAAACTATTGATTATAAGAAATGAAATCTTAAACAGTATCCTCTCCATCCCCTAAGAACTGTAACTTCATAGGATGAAGAAGACACTGCTAGACACAACATATCAAGTTCAATCTGAAGTGAAGAGTGAAAAACTAATATATAACAGCTAATAAACATGCAACTCACATGAGTTATTGATTTTAACTGTAAACTGATAAGAAATTGTCACCTAGTAAACAAAGGAACCTAGTTTAACAAAACAATCATGGTTTTAATCATAAACATGAAAGAATCAGTACACTACACCCATAATTAACCCGAATAACAACCTCAAATTAATATAAATAGCTGATGGAAGAACTGTTGGAGATATGCCCAAGAGGCAATAATAAAGTGGTTATTATTATATCTTTATGTTTATGATAAATGTTTACATCCCATGCTATAATTGTATTAACTGGAAACATTAATACTTGTGTGTTTTGTAAACATAAAAGAGTCCCTAGTAAGCCTCTTGTTAAACTAGCTTGTTGATTAATGGATGATTATGGTTTCCTGATCATGGACATTGGATGTCGTTAATAACAAGATCATATCATTAGGAGAATGATGTGATGGACACACACCCGTAGTAAGCATAGCATAAGATCAAGTCATTAAGTTCGTTTGCTATAAGCTTTAAAATACATAGTAACCTAATCCTTCGACCATGAGGTTGTGTTAATCACCATCACCGGATGGGTACTTTGATGACATCAAACACCGCTTCGTAACTGGGTGGTTATAAAGGTGTCATTGGGTATTCTGAAAGTATGTGTTGAAGCGCATGGACCAAGATTGGGATTTGTCCATCCATATGACAGATAGATATGCTCTGGGCCCTCTTGATGGAATTTCATCTAATTAGCTTGCAAGCATGTGACTGGGTCACAAGGGATGACATAACATGGAACGAGTAAAGAGTACTTATCAGTAACGAGGTAGAACTAGGTATGGAGATACTGACGATCAAACCTCGGATAAGTATAGTATCGTGTGACAAAGGGAATTGGTTTCGTATGTTAATGGTTCTATCGATCACAAAGTCATCGTTGAGTATGTGGGAGCCATTATGGATCTTCAGGTCCCGCTGATGGTTATTGATAGGAGATGTGTCTCTATCATGTCTACATATTCACGAAGCGTAGGGTGACACACTTAAGGTTCGAAGTTGTTTTAAGTAGATATGGAATGTGCGTTGGAGACCGAATGTTGTTCGGAGTCTCGGATTGGATCCGGGACATCACGAGGAGATCCGGAATTGTCCGGAGAATAAGATTCAGATATTGGGGATCATTTTCGGAGTTAGGAAATGTTCCGGAGTATTTGTATGGGGATTCTAGAAGGTTTCGAAATGTTATGGAAGGTTCTGGAAGATTTCTTGGAGTTTGCTTGAAAACCAAGAAAGGATCAAGGAGTCCTTGTGGGGCAAGACAAGGAGTCGTGGGGGAGGAGGACTCCTCCCCCCCTCCCAATCCGCCGGCCAAGGGAGAGGGGAGTCCTACAAGGACTCCACCTCCCCATGGCGCCTCCCTCCATTAAATAGAGGGGTGGAGGCGCCACCCCCTGGCCCTCCTCCACTACTCCAATCCTAGCCGCCTCTCTCCTCCTCCTTTCTTCTGCTCAGGCTTAGGCGAAGCCCTGCAGAATTCTCTACTCCACCACCACCACCACGTCGTCGTGCTGCTGGGATTCCGTGGAGAAGATCTACTACCTCCGCTGCTCGCTGGAACGAGGAGAGGAAGGTCTGCTTCGACTCCGTACGTGTGACCGACTGCGGAAGCGCTGCCGGAACGTGGCACCAGAAGGATCGTCCACTCGATCATGAGATCGGCAAGTGATCGACTACATCAACCACGAGATCCAATCTCGTAACGCTTTCGGATCTACAAGGGTTCGTACAGATCTATCTCGTTGCACATGTCTAATAGATTAGATCTTGGCTTTTATCTAGATTAGATCTGGGTTTTGTTCGTTCTTGCGGTAGAAATTTTTTGTTTTCCATGCTACGAACCCATCAGTGGTATCAGAGCCGTATCTATGCGTAGATCTGTTGCACGAGTAGAACACAATGGTTTTGTGGGTGTTGGTGCCCGTGCCGTCTTTTGCTGTGTGTACTTTGCATCTTGCGGCATGGTGGGATGAAGCGGCTCGGGCTAACCTTACATGTCATCGCACATGAGACTTGCTCCATGCTTGACGTGTAACTTGCTTTGCACAAGTGGCTTTGCGGGTGTCTGTCTCTCCCACCATAGTATAGATCCAATTTACACTTTGCACTTGATAGCACTTGTATCAACGTTGTGGTTCAGTTTCGTAGGTAAGATCTGTTATTGTTCGAAAGCCCCAAACCACGTAAAACATGCAAAGAAAATTAGAGGCGTCCAACTTGTTTTTGCAGGGGTTTTGTGATGTGATATGGCCATCATGTGATTGTGATTATATTTGATGTATGCAATGATCCTTGTTGTAATATGGCAACCGGCAGGAGCCTAATGGTTGTCTTCAATTCTGTTAAGACATGCGTGTCTATTCATCTTGTAATAGCTTTGTTCCAAGTAGTTGTAATAGTTGCTAGTGATGATGGACAACCATGAAGCGGCGCCATGGACCTTGACGCCACGCTGGTGATGATGGAGATCATGTCCATGCTTTGGAGATGGAGATCAAAGGCACAAGAAGAAAGGCCATATCATATCACATATTATGAATTGCCTGTGATGTTAATCCTTTATGCATCTTGTATTGCTTAGATCGCGACGGTAGCATTATAAGATGATCCCTCTCACTAAATATCAAGTAATAAAGTGTTCGTCCTTAGTTGGCACCGTTGCTAAGACTCGTCGTTTCGAAGCATCTCGTGATGATCGGGTGTGATAGACTCTACGTGTGCATACAACGGGTGCAAGCCAAATTTGCACATGCAGAAACTAAGGTTAACCTTGACGAGCCTAGCATGTACAGACATGGTCTTGGAACACGGAATACCGAAAGGTAAAGCATGAGTCATATGGATGATATGATGAACATGTTGATTGTTCGCCTTTAAAGCTACATCATCTCACGTGATGATCGGACTTGGTGTAGTGGATTTGGTTCGTGTAATCACTAAAACAACTCGAGGGGTGTTGTTTTGAGTGGGAGTTCATTTCTAATTTGGATTAGTCGAACTCAATTTATCATAAACACAATCAAAGTGAATTTGCATAGTTTGTTGTAGTCATTGGCATCTGTTCACCACCTTACGCTTAGTTATAGTTGAGATAGTGGAACTATAGAAATTCTGGATATTTACTTTACGAACTGGTATCGTCTTGTTTTGAATGTCAATTTAAAGTTTATAAGTCCTATTGCAAACTTTCAGCAAACTCTATTTGCTCCATGAAGTTTAATAAGTAGTATTAAATCAAGAGTAAGAATTGCAATCTTAGTATCTAAAGTATCATGTTTGCCTCCATGATTCTTGATACTCAAAAGATTGTTTTTAATATCAAGTTTATCTAAGAGCTGAAAGCAATGTTTCAGAAACCATCATATGTGAAAGGTATTATGATATCTAAAACAATGTGTTGGTTACAACATGATAGAGTATACGTCCTCATATTTGATGAGAATTTGTGAAGGTTGGAGACGCTAGTCGTCCTAATACTCCAAAAGGTTTTGAAAAAGAAACATTATACTCGCAATTCACCTTTATAAGCTATAGCAGCTTGATCATGAAAGTTGTCATGATAAGGATGAATAGAAGATGTAAGTAAAATGTTTACTACACTAAAAGATTACTAAAGAATGGAGTTTTGAAAGAACACCAAACATTTGATGATGGTGATCCACCTCAAAGTGCAAGTCCAAAGGTATTAGTGGTTGACTATATACGCTTTGTACCATGTGTCATGTTGATGACACCACCATTGATGTTGATAGATTCTTTTAAAAGAAAAGGAATCGCTGAAAGAGAATCTATAAAATATTTGGCAGAAAATAAAAAGTTGGCGATGTCCAACTTAGGCATATAGAAGATATACATGGCGCCTCCCCATGGCGCCTCCCTCCATTAAATAGAGGGGTGGAGGCGCCACCCCCTGGCCCTCCTCCACTACTCCAATCCTAGCCGCCTCTCTCCTCCTCCTTTCTTCTGCTCAGGCTTAGGCGAAGCCCTGCAGAATTCTCTACTCCACCACCACCACCATGCCGTCGTGCTGTTGGGATTCCGTGGAGAAGATCTACTACCTCTGCTGCTCACTGGAACGAGGAGAGGAAGATCTGCTTCGACTCCGTACGTTTGACCGACTGCGGAAGCGTTGCCGGAACGTGGCGCCGGAAGGATCGTCCACTCGATCTTGAGATCGGCAAGTGATCGACTACATCAACCATGAGATCCAATCTCGTAACGCTTTCGGACTACATGGATTAGTACAGATCTATCTCGTTGCACATGTCTAATAGATTATATCTTGGCTTTTATCTAGATTAGATCTGGGTTTTGTTCGTTCTTGCGGTAGAAATATTTTGTTTTCCATGGTACGAACCCATCAAGAACATCCTTAACACTTAGCCACTCTAGGTTTAACAGATGTGAATAGAACCTTAACGTGATCATGGAAAGTATTATGGAGAACACTAGTATAATTAAACCACACTAGGCTAGCCTAGAAACATCTAGAACACCCGGGAAACTACCAGGAACCCTAAATCACTGGAACTAAATAGAAAAGTGGGAGAAGAACCTTAGAAAATTTGGGGAAAATCTCCCAGGAAAACCAGCAGTAGAGATTTTTGTACAAAAGTAAGAGAGGGGATAGGAATTACCTTCAAAAAGTGGGAGCCCAACTCACCACTAATTAACAAGAGGAAGTAGAGTGGAAATTGCGGTAGAGGCCATCCCAGGGAGTACCCGTAAGGGGGTATCTCAACCTGCACATTCCATAGTAGCTAGATGAGGCAATGTAGACATTGCTAGGAACCATCCCGACAATGGGGAAGACGGCGGAGTTGCACCAGAGATCCACCATTACACCATCACCAAAACACTAGAACAAGTCAAGGGTTACGCGTGAGTGATTGAAGGCAAGTGCAATGAATATGGTCGGTAGGAAGGTAGAGTGGGAGGAGGAGAAGAGTTTGGTGAAAGCACGATGGCAGGGAAGGCCGAGAACGACCCTGGGCAGGGGCAGAGCAGTAGCGGTGCCATCACCTCGGGTTCAAGAGAGATAGTGAGAGAGCTTGAGAGATAGAGAGTGAGGGGTGGGACGGACATGTGGATCCAATGGTGGACTGACTGGTGGATCCAAGGGTTTTAGCCTTTTCACAATTCTTTAAATATCCATTTAACAAAAAACAACACTAGACATTTTAGAAAAAAAAATAAACATACCCCTAAATAGAGAAAAATGAGTGGAGTACAAAAGTGATTTTTTAGGATTTTTAAAAATAATTATGAAGGGATGAAAAATATAAATCAATAATTACAAGATTTAAAGACTAAAGAAAATACAATCTCCAAATAAATAAATTGAAAATAAGGAAAAATATGTGGAATGTGAATTCCTAATTTTCTGGAATTATAAAATCAAGTAATAAGTAAATACCTAATAAAAATGTGCAATAAATGATAAATATTCCCTCTGTCGCAAAATATAAGGCGCCTAAGGTTTAGTCAAATGTCATTATTTTCTAAGTTTGACTAAGATTATACACAAAAATATTTACAATACCAAATCAATATCAATAGATTTATTATAAGTTATGTTTTCTTAATGTGTGCATTCCATGATGTAGATGTACATATTTTTTCCTAAATATTTGGTCATAGTTAGTAAGGTTTAACTTTTGACCCATCCTTAGATGCCTTATATTTTCGGATGGAGGGAGTAATAAAAAAGGCGAATAAATTCCCCTAAATAGAAATATAACCAATTATAATAGAAAACTTGTTTATTCATAAAAATTGAGTGTAGAGTAAAATTCCAAATAATATTATATCTAAGACTTAACAAAAGAAACACTTGAAGAATTTATAAAGGATCCCAAAGTGAAATAAATATCACCACAGGAAACACCTTAATAAAATCATAAACACTTAAATTAAGGGGAAGGAAAGAACCAACCAAAAATAGTTATCTTGGAACCTTAATCATGCATTTGGATTTTATACATTGTCCTTATTAGACAATGATGCTTTTTTGCAGAAAATGAGATCCAGAATAGCATAGAACCTTCAAATTGCCTGAATTCGAAAACTACAGGCAAGTTCACTCTTGCATACCTTGTAAGACCAAACTTGCAATATTCATTGCAAGTGAATTCTTACATGTCCATTGACGTATTTTAAGAAGTGTTTTCAAAACCTTATCACCTGCACTTTAAAATAAAAGACTATTTTTCTTATAAATATGAAATATGTATTACCGGCTCAGAGTAGTCGAATAAATCTACAATGGTCGGTAGTGGAATCATGGTTAAGATATGGTAAACCATATGGTGGAGATTCCATTGTACTAGGTATACACCTAGGAATAAAAACCAATGTAGTCAATTATTCTGCACCGCAAAATAACACACTAGTCACAAGTTTTGTAATGGGATAGAGAAGTTAGCAGTACATTTTTCCTTTCGTATGTCCTCGTATCCTAAGTCGGACTGAGATCTAGAGAGGAGATCTATGGTTGGGAGCCTGTGACCTCCCTATCCTATGCTCCAGGGTCATGACTTAGCATATTAGAAGGAAGGGTAACTGAGCGTAGGTCTCTCGACCGAAACTCGTGACAATGGGTGGACTATAGGGTCGTGGTGAAGGACAGTGATCGGCTTGGATCTTGACTGAGCCTCAAACCGAGGAAGTTTAAATGGGAAAGCATACCCTTTTATGCTCTTAGGATTTAGATTATTTGTGGGAAAAGTAGTGCCCCTCTCAAGAGTGTATGAACCGTGACATGTTACTCCCTATCCTGGGAAAGGATTGTGAACATAACAGGAAAGGGATTCCATGAAAGCCTATGCAACCCGTGAAGGCTGACGTACATAGTTTTTTAAGGATTAAAACTTACCTTTTGTAAAAACCGATTTTAAAAACTAAGCATAAGCTCAGATTATTATACACGGCGATATAACATAAAACAACCATTATAGAATTTGCTAAGTATGCTCGTACTCAATCAATACTTCTTAAAACCCTTGCTTAGATACCTCAAAGACAGAAGACATGATTACTCCAGAAGACTCCACCGAGGAAGAGGTTTATTACGATGGACCCGATCTCTCACGAGGAATTAAAGGCATAAACTGTGGAATAGAGTTTGGAATATGAGAGGATAGTGTAGACTTAGAAGAATAGTTTCGCACGCATAAGATAGTCGGTCGAACCCAATAAAGTTTCAATGCTCCAATGGTACATAGCTTAGAACTACCATTGTTTCTCAAGCTAGTGCTTTTATATTTATTAGTATGTGCGAATCCTCACTGGACCGAGGATGATCTCGAAGTTTGTATTTCCCTTGTGTTGTGAGTAAGGAATAAAGTATTAGTTGGACCGGCAACGATTCTGTTGTACCACTCTGAGGGTATAATATTTAGGGGGAAGTACTCTCATAAGTGTTATGCCTACGACTCGTGTTCTAAAACATGCAGTGGAGAACTAGGTTAGCATAGCTGGTATCAAAGCAATTGCTTTGACCTTAGGTTGGAAATATAGTAAGTGGATGAAACCTATAGGTAGAGAGCTAGAAGTAGTAAGGAGTTCTCTAGTGAAGTGGCTAAATGTCATGAAATTGGTGGTATAATTCTTTAGGAAGACAACAAGATTTAATAACCTTGTCTATTGAAATAGAAATGATGAAACCAATGGCATAATGGTGTCCTTATCGAACTGTGCAAGTAATGGAAATAACACTAGAAAACTTTGAAAGTCCTTGGAAAAGTCTATGTACATCTCTTGGAATGTCTGAATATCCATTAGAAGACATTAGTGCAAGTTATAGAACATCGTGACGGCGGAAAGTTGATAAAATATCAAGTTTCTATAATTACTGCAACTAGTGTAGGATTTAGAAAGAACCTATATACAGGTGAATCCAAAGAAGACTGGACATCTTTTAAGATTTATCCCATAAAGTCTATCATAGCAATTTCTAAAGCTAAACATTTCGAACTTAGGCTAACCACATTCCACGTGGTACCATATGTAGACAAACCCATAGACACAACCTAGGAGAATAGGGACTTTGTCCAAAATTCTACCATAAATGAATTGGTTGCATACCTAGAAATTAATGCCACTCTTATCCAAGCATTCTTTAGTACACACGAGACAGTTAGTGAAGCCTTAGGAGAAGCCATGTATGACCTAACTGACCTAACTGATCCAAGCATACTTTAGTACCCCGAAACAGAGGTCGGTACGACATGTACATGGAAACATACAAAGATGGGAGTTCAATAGAAGCCGAAACCATAGAACTAAGCCTAAACCCAATAATACTTATCTTATAAAGGATCACTCTGTCGAATTCAATTGGAATGACCCTAGTATTAATATCACCATATAACCAACTATGTGGGGATCTGATGACAAACCCTACATAGTAATGGATGGGGTAATATACGTTAGTAATTTTGACGAACCACAGTTTTCAACTAAATTCTATGCAGCTTGTAAAAAGCTATAGAGCAACAAAAAAACCTCAAGGAATTTAGGATTGATGTGAAAGAGGATTACAATCCGATAGTGTATAATTACGATGGAGGAAATAGTCATGTAAATCCTTGGGAGGAGAGGGTTATAGAAGCAAGAAAATTTGGAACCAATGCTTCTGAAGACGTAAAAAACCCGAAAATATAGAGGAGCTTAAGGGAGCCGTAGACACACTTATGCACTTAGGAGGTTACTTCACCATGATGGACTTGACTTGAGAAGACAATCCTGAATTGGGAAAGGGACAAGAAATATCCAACGAATTTTTAGAGTACCCAAACCAATTCCGACATGGTAGTGAATGGATGATCAAATGACATTATGTACTAGACGAATAGAATCTTCCTAGTAGTAATTAAGGAATAATGTAATAAGTACTTGAATGATTGGGCTTTTAAGCCAGTTGAGTGAGATAATATTTATCTATAATAAAACTTGTGGGATTGTTGTGATATGTACATCATGTTATGTACAAAAGAGGGAAATATTGAAGTGAAATATTTGGATCTTATGGATTTTTGGGTGACAAGCTCTGTGCATTAAAAACGAACAAACCAATGTGCATATGCATCATGTAATATGGTGTTCTGAAGTAAATGCCACAAGACTAGAGGGAAATGTCTAACGAACAAATGGTAGAAGCCGAATCCGAAGGTTTAGCTAGGGAAACCCAACGGAAAGAAGATGCTGATAATGTAGCTACAACAGGCTCAACATCTCAAACCACACCAGTATCAGAACAAAGCTTCATGCAATATGTGCAACTGGTGGAAGATGCAAGGAAAAGAGATCAAGAGACCCAAAATAAGTTTATGCATGATATATTGGCACAAACATGACAAAGACGGGTAAACGACGGAGGCAGAATAAGCCTAGCCGAATTTCAAATTACTAGACCACTTCCATTTGCATCAGCAACATAACCCATGGATGTCGAGGATTGGCTAAGGGATACTGAGCGGAAACTGAATACTATTGGATGCAATGAGGAATAAAAATAAAGATGTACTACCTATTTATTATCCTGACCTATAGCAACATGGTGGGAGAATATCTGAAACATGCAAACCCCGAACACGACCATCACTTGGAATGAATTTGAACAAAAAATCAGGGAGACTCATATTCTTGAAAGTATTTTGGAACTTAAGAGAAGGGAATTTGAGAATCTATGCCAAAATGGGAACGTAATATTAAGATACGTTGGGGAATTTAGTATTCTATCCAGGTATGCGGAAGATGAAGTTGTCATGGAGCAGAAAAGAAAGAAACGGTTCATGTAAGGATTACAACCATATATGAAAATGCAACTATGACTAACGCAACCTAAATAATTTCAAGAATTAGTCAACTCAGAAATAACCCCAGAGGACGATTACAAATTAGTAAAGGAAAAAAGAAAGCATGAACATAACCTAATGGAAATCCTGATTGAAAAGCAGGTCTAAGTTTTAAACCCAGAGCAAATCCAAGAATGAGTAACATAAATAAAGGAAATGCAAACCTGAGAAGCCAAATCATTTGCTGAAACTATGGATATAAAGGACATATTGCAGCCAAATACCAACAATCAAAAGTAATTTTCTATGGATGTAGACAACCCAGTCACATGAAATCAAATTACCTAAATAAACAAAACCCACAAAATGAGGGAAATAAACAATCCAACAGAGGAAACTCATCCATAGGCAGAAACATTGGAGGAAATAACAATAGCAGTAAGTGCCGATAGTACGGAAAGTTGAACTGTATTAGTACGAAACATGGTATAGAATCTGATAGAGCAGTCCTAGGTACTCTAAAAATTCTTACTTATCCCAACAAGGTGTTATTTGATACCAGTGCCACCACATCCTTCTTATCTAAAGAATTCATAGAAACGTAAGGAATTAGATGTAGTTTATTAGATCATACTATTATGATATCATCTACGGGAGGAAAGATCCTTGTTACCCACAGAAAGGAAATGCATGTCCTTAGGATTTGCAATTGTGAGTACTACGTCGATTTATTCGTAATAGCGATGAACGATATCATGGTAATTTTGGGAATGGATTGGTTAACCCCCCATGAAGCCCAAATTAACTGTGGAGATAATACGGTAACTGTTAGAACCCATGCTGAGAACGAATAGTCTATCAGGGATACAAAAACGATAGAATGAAAGTAGAACTGCAGTTAAACACACTCAAGAGATGCTGACCAAACCAATACTACTGAAAAGATAAAAATCTAGAATCACCAGAGGTAATACACAAATGAAACAACAAATGAAGCTCAAGAAAAGCAGAGCAGGAAACATGTAATAATGCCGAAAAACCTATAACTAGGATATCTTCAAACCATAGATAGGAGTACTGCAACTTCAGGATGAAGTTGTTTATAAGGGTGAGAGGATGTAATGACCCAATGAAATAGGAAAAGAGGCTAGGGTCTGATAGTGAATTTTTACATTTCATTTTAGGACAAGAAAATGAGGGGGAATTTGAACTTTTTATGATTAAGTGATAACAATTGATAATTTGAACGAGAGTTCAGTTTGACTCAAGTCAACCCTAGGATTTGAATTTAAATTCAAGTTTGAAATGCTTGTGAGTTAGTTGAGTGTAATATGATATCAAACCCTAGAGTGGTATTGTAGGTCACATGTAAATAATCCCAAGTATATAAATAAGTAACACACAAGTATTTATGGAAATCTGAATATATTTTTAAATAATTCAAAGATGAATTCCCAAACAGAAAATATACTTATAAAGGAAACATAATTGGAAGCTTCAAATCAAAGTAATCTAAACTTTATTCATGATTCAAATGGGTACATGTTTGCAAGGTTTGAGGAAATAAATAGAAAGAATTCACAAAAAAAAACCTACACCACTAATCCTAACTACTTAAACACATGAAAACATCTATGCTTCTAATCCTTGTTAAATACTTAAACTTGCAACACATAAACAAATAACCAACCTTGTTAAGTTTAAAATGTAGGTTTTACCTAAGGTAAAACCAATTAAATCTTGATCCAGATTAGGAATCCAGGAACTGGTCCTGAACCCATTTAGCTTGAGTATAATAAAATAGGAAAACCCCCAGAAACGGTGATCAATTAAGAAGTAGAGGATCTTAGGAACAGAAACCTACACATGATAAACTTAGGTCTACAGTACATAATACCCACTACACACAAGAATAGGATGCCAGAACTTACCACCATTATCCAATGAACCTTAGGAATTCAATCAGGGAAATACTAGAAAATGATAATAGAAACTCTTACAGCCAAACAACTATCCAAGCCATGGATTATTAGTAAAACAACAAACTGGAAGGATGAACACTTAATAGTTCATCACTCCTAATCAATAGAGATAAAGGAAACTCCAAAAAAATAATTGAAAACAAATTAAGTCTTTAACCAATAATAATACCAGCAGGCATGTACCTATATAATAGATCACCAATAGTACCTGACAACTGTCAATACCTCAGTTGAGAACCATTAGTAATCTGGTAGTTATCTACCAAGAACCTCAACTAGATCATATAGGAAAAGTAAACCAACAGGAATACTAGAGACCACAATATAAGATATTCAACCAAAGTAAAACCCCATGCTCAGAATTCTATCATGAACATGTAGAAATCCAGGAAACTAAAACATCCTAAATTTTAATTCTAAATCAATGGAAAGTCTAGTAACAACTAGGAGAAAACAAAAAACAAAGGGTTTAGCAAGGCATTGAATTCTGCAAAGAACCCTAGAACTTCTACAATTTGAAACTTGATAAAACATAATTGTAAACCAATCAAACTTCATAGTAATTAAAGTTATGAATAATCATCCAATTAGAATTATAAGGGTCCATGGATGAAAACCAAATTAAATATAGCAAAAACTAATTAATAAACACTTGTCAAGTTCCAAAACCAGAACAAGACAAAATGCAAATCGACATGCTTGATTAGGCATAGTGGGATTTCTACACGGCTCTAACCAACGATAAGACAGGTTATTTTGTTACATCACTGGATGAATAAGTAAAGAAGAAAGGGAGGAGTAGTGGAATAAAATTGTTTCTATGAAGGCAAAGTGAGGTAGTAATTGTAGGAAGAGATAGAATAGTGGAAGAAAGATGTCAAGGTGTGGGTCTCGTCGCCACCCTTTGAGCAATCTCTTCAGTCCATCCAAGACCCACCGGGCAGGATGAAAGCTCATCCGTAGTAGCAAGAAAAACCTAGGTATACCGGAGTAGACTATGGGTAGTCCACCATAGTAGCGATCGAGCTACTAGCTATAAATATTTACGACCCACCCAAAGTTCTGTACTAATGTCTTCTCAAAGAAGCGGACAAAATTACATCCAAGAGACGTGTTTTTTATATTCTTGTTCAGCCAGTTCAGGCAATGGAGTAACACAAAAAAAAATATTTATTGTTTCTTTCTACTCAGATGAGTGGGTCCCCTAACTGTTATAAACGGTGGAGGAGATTTTATTTTCTTAAATCCACTATGTTGACCATAAGCTATCCATACAGGAAAAGGGATCCATAAGGAGTTTCACATACATAGTGGAGCCTATCCATATGCTTAAAAACTTAAAGGTGACCCTTATGGGTAGTACATAAGCATTAAAATATTATTATTAGGTACAAATAGCAATAGAAACAAATTCCAATCACAACAATGTGTGAGATGGAAGCTCTTACACGTGGGTCCAAACCTATGGACAAGTTAGGCTAGATACATAGTGGTACAATCAATTGGATTATGGTGTACGAAGTGACTTCCGTCTTAAGTATTGGGTTTTGCATATACATAGGTGATGCCTGTGAGTCTCGTAAATTTATAGTAGATTCGCAAAACAAAGTCTAGTACATTTCTTAGCCACATCTAGTAACGGCTCACGTTGTGTTTTCTCACAGTAGTAGTAGTAGTAATAGTAGTAGTAGTAGTAGTAGTATTAGTGGTAGTAGTAGTAGTAGTAGTAGTAGTAGTAGTAGTAGTAGTGGTGGTGGTGGTGGTGGTGGTGGTGGTGGCGGCGGCGGTGGCGGTGGTGGTGGTGGTAGTGGTGGTGGTGGTAGTAGTAGTCACATTAAATATACTTAGGGATTGACGCGTAATCATCACAAACAGTCACCAAAAGATTAAACGACAAACTTAAAGAGAACTTAGGGCATCTCTGGATAACATGATTTCAAAACACAGGAATTTGACTGGGTCACAAGTACAACTAATGTATTGCAAAACACAAGAAAAGTTGAGGAAAATTGCCTCAATCCTACGTGAATGAGTGTAAAAAAGTGGATGTTGAAATACCTATGGGATTGGGGCGTAGGAATGCAATCCATAGGAATTTTGGAGGTATCATTCCTTTCATCCAAAGGGCTTCCTTATGAAAAAATCTAATGGATTGAATTCCTCCAAAATTCCTTTGAAAATCCTTCGATCCAAAGAGGCCCTTAATCAAGATGAGCATGCTCATGATAGACAAACACATTCCAGTAGGAGGTGATGTGGTAATATATTTTCATCTTGAACCCGTCTGCGGTGACCTTGAACATAAGGCAGTCTCCCTCCTTCAACTCATGGAAATCGGCAAAGGTAGCCCACTCTTTGTCTAGGAAGATTTGGTATTTGTTACAGTTGGCATGGACAACCCACATGCTTGGACCACCATTGGCTGTGGGTTGGGGCGTCCCTTCACATAAGGATTGAAGTAACTCAAGATGATAAGCATATACAAGTCATGATGGACTAAGTGGATGTTGAAGCGCCTAGGACGATGTGCGGTGGCATGGTGTCCGAACGACCCCAGGCGTTTTATCAGTGTGGAAGTACTAGCGAATGACCTGGCAGCACTTTCCGTTGCCAAGGCCTCCACTCACCTGCCCGGAAGCTTCAACTCCCTTAGTCGATGGGTTGAGCAGATGAACATGGTGCCACTAACGAAGAACCAGCCACATACACCGAAGAAGCAGAGACAATCGCGGGTGAAGGGGAGCCACCGATAGGGGTTTCGCTGTGTACATTCTAAAGTTTGGCACATTGGGAATGAGAGGCTAGCCTGTAGATGAAAAGGGCATGTCCGCTGCCGCACAAGCATTCGGTCCCAATGCAGGTGGCACTAGAGGCTTGGACGATCACTCGGCGGCGATGAGGGTTTCAGCGTGGCCAGCCGAAACCCTAAGGGAGACGGACACCTCACGTTGGGCACGACCCGCACAGACGCAAAAGGCAAATGACACTTCAAAAAAGGCGCTAGGGCAGGTGGAATCGAACAAGCCACCTGCATCTCCAAAGTAGAGCTTGATGAAGACTCCATCTCTACCACAAACAAAGGTTTCGGCATTGGTTTCATCAAAGGAACGACTAGGTTAATGACTGAGAGTTGAGAGGTGAGTGTGGAAATGTGATAGCGAGAGAGGGGATGGTGGGATGAGTTAGAATGGGAGTAGGTAACCCTCTATCCTATTTAGTAGTATTGTACTACAAAAAAATGAACTGCATTTGACATATCATCACTTTTTGACAAACTAGTTCATTTCTTTGAATCGACTAAAATTATGGGTACCCTATAGGTTCCCAACTTCCATATAGTACCTGTTTTGATAGAATTAAGTATAGTACAATACTTTTTATTACCCTCCATGGTAGTATACTACATTTTTAGATAGAGGAAATTGCATGATCCACCATCTTTTCATCGCACTTTTTCCAAAACAGTTGTTGGATGTAGTTTTTGCACATTTTAATATTTTTTGGCCTAATATGTAAAAAATTGGCCAGTTAGTCCTGTAATGACCGATTTCACCTTATTGGTAGCAATACTGAAAAGTGATCCCCAAATGTCAATTGATCCCATTGATACAAAGATTGAATGATGCTAAAAACTGGATACTAACAAAATTTATCACCCACAATTTTTTTGGATGCATGTAGCTAGGATGTAAGAGACTCATTTCATAGGAAACGTCAATATTTACACAAAAGTATCAAAATATTTGTCCATCAGACATTGAATTTGTGAGTGCTATATTTGGTAGTAACAAACTTGTTTATGAACATAACTTGCTTGTACATAAGGTTTAACCTTTCATTCACATAACCAGATGTCCATCGAAGAGTTTCTTTTAAAGTGTCGGACGAACGATTTATGTCTGTTTATACACCTCACACAAAAAGCACCCTGATTTTTCATAAACTTTAAGCAGATAATTGTTTTCCCATGATTTATTTTGTTGAGTGCAAGCATGGTCAATATGGCTCATAATCCCACAAGCCTAGTTTATAGACAAAGTTTTAACTATGTTTCACTTATGATTAACAAGTTTTATGTGTTCTCAAGCTTCATAGCAAACTTTACACTCTTAAACTAATTTAAGACGATTTGTCAATTTTAGGTAAAATTTGAACTATGAGTAAGAAGTAGATTGCTCTTGAAGTAATACAATTATCTTTTGAAGGTACCCACCCCAGGCTGTGAATATATCAAAAACCAATGAATTTGTTGAAAAAGTCAACTTATGCTAAGAATTTTCATGTAGACAAATTTGACTTTTATTTGAAAACAATAAAAAAACATCGCACAACGTCCTATGACTTGTACTACTTGCATGAAAAATGATTATCAAGAGGGTTCACAACTTTTAAAATAAACTAATTCAAAATATGGCATGCCATGCATGAACATACCTGGGCTTCATGCCGAAATACAAGGCTAAATGGCCTTATATGTGTATAACATACTTTATGGTAATGTTCCCATATTTTGTAGATGAGTGCATCTTGGCATGGTGAACAATAATGGTACCATGATTAGTGCTTGTGTCGTGGAAATGGCCACAGCAGTCGCTGCTACTAGCAGCGATTGATTGGAACGTGAGGAAGAGCTGGCGGCCATCTACGGTGCGAGATGGGGGCGGATGCACATGGTTTACCCAGGTTCGCTCCACGGAGGGTAAAGACCTATTCCTGCTAGATTGGATTAATGGAGAGCGAGTTACAGGGGTGGCGAGCTCGGCGTCTAAGCAGTGAGTCGCTTGAGGGGGTGTATGATGGAACGTAAGTCCTCAAGGTACCCTAGGGAGGTTTATATATGAGGCACCTCGCTAGGGTTTACAGTTTAGCACCGAACAAGATATGGATTCGGAGGCTCTTAACCTAATCCGACTGGGCTTCAAGTACATTTCTTTGCCTTCAGTCGCCAGTCGCTAGGCCTTCTCCTCAGTCGCATTCCAGTCGTCGTCCTTTAGGCCCACTCGCAGACCCTTCGGCCCAATCAGAACGTCCTGCTGGGCATGCCCCATTCGGCATATCCCCATCTGTAGTCCCCGAGGCCATTATTGATTTAGGCGCGGGTGTCCTTTTGGCGGTCGGAGTAGGCGAGCCCAATTTGGAAGCCTAGCCGAATCGACAATGGACTCCAGTAAAACCGAGGAAATTTTCCCCAGGCTCCTAGTCGCTGCTCCGGCGAATGTCACGGCTGCCAAGTCGCTGCTTCGGCGAGTGGACAGGACTAGCTGCTAGCGAGTGGAATGGAGGAGTTGGACCATCAACCTGGTCAAACTATCCGTTGGATATTCCAACTGTAACTTCGGTGTAATTATCGCAGGTAATGGCTACCCTAATTTTAGCGGGTAGCGTTCCTCTATAAGGGGAATGGCGAATCAGCTCTGCAGATCCTTCCCCGCATTCTTCATCCTCCCACATTTAGTCTGTCTGCCTTCCTTCGATTCGATCCTTCCACACCGAGCGACTCCACATCCTTCCTGATGGCGCCTCCCAAAGGCTCATGTGGGAAATCCAAGTGCACCATGGCCCAGCTCAAGTCCTTCGAGGATGCCAGAGTCCTCTGTAAGGGGAATTGGCGGGTTCCCCCTCCCTCCGAGACCGAGCCAAAGCCGCGAGCCAGCAAATTCATTTGTTTCCCCAGCCATCTAGAGAGAGGTTTGGGGTTTCCCACCTCGATCTTCTTCCAATGCTTCTATGTGTATTATGCAATCAAACAATTGGATCTTGGCCCGCACGGCATCGAATAGCTGGTGATCTTTGTCGCCTTCTGCGAGTGCTACCTCAATTGCAGGCCGTATTTCCTGCTGTGGCTAGAGATCTTCCATGGCCGCATCGGGCGCGAGGCGTCCAACGGCTTGATACTGGCGGCCGGCGGCGTCACGTTTCAATTGAAGCCGAAGGGCAACTTCATCAAGCTCCTTCATCCGAAGAAAGCCGCCAGCGAGTGGAAGAAGAGCTGGTTCTATGTGAAGGAATCCACTCCCTCCAACAAGGTGGCGCTTCCCGAGTTCGTCGCCAAAAGGAGCGAGCCCTGTCGGCTGGCGCCGAAGAAGCTCCCTGAAGACCAGAAGATGGTCGTCACGGAGATGATGGACCAGATCCAAAGGTTGATGGGCCAGGGGTTGACTTCGATCAACCTTTACAACTACTGGCTCGGGCAGCGTCTGGTTCCGCTAGAGCTCAACCACATTGGATGTTATGAGTATAGCGGGAAGCACGACCCCTCCCGAACCTGCAAAGAGTCGTGGGAGGCTGAGGATTACAAGGCCGCCCTGGAGAAGATCACAGATGCGGAATTCACCACCGAATCGGTCGGGCTAGGCCCGTATACTCCCGTGAAGAATGAAGCCTCCACGGTAAATTTTCCCTCTAGTCGCCATTTCCGCAATGTAATTCGCAGTCGCATCATTTGGTATTTACTCGTGGTTTTTCTCATCTATTCTAGGTGTGGGAGGGCTGGCTCCCTTCGCTTGACGAAGAGGTCCCCCGGGAGCTCGAAGAGGCCTCCGAAGGAAGCTCCTCCAAAAGCGACAAGGAAGAGGGGGAGGTTCCCCCCAGCGCCTATGGCTTGCAAGACTCGCATGCAGAAGCAGCGCGAGTTCAAAGCGAGCCACGTCCTCGATGAACATGAAGGAGGCGACGAGATCGTGCAAGAACACATATCCCGGCGCACGGCCACGCCGTTGAAGCCCGCATGCAAATCGAAGTCGCCAGCAAAGAAACCAGCATCGCCACCTAGGTCGTCGGTGGTGTTTGAGTCAGACAATGAATACACCCTCGAAACATCACACAAAGTCCCAGAGGATGTGATTCCGATGAAGGGGTTGGAGGGCGAGGTCATCGAGGCAGCGGTAGAGGTTCCTCTAGCGGTGATTGCGCTAACGGTCTCGAAGGTACCAAGCTAGGAGGCGGCTGAGGCAGCGGCGTCGAAGTCGCCACAACCTTCAAGAGCAGCCGCGCCTTCAAAGCCATAAATTCCAGCGACCACGGCTTCATCGTCGAGGAAGCCCGCTGTGTCATGGGCTTCAGACGTCTTCGAAAGGGGGCTTACGCGCAAGTTGGGGCCGGAATTGGACAAGCCCGCCCACATTAGCACCGGGCTGCACGTTCTCCCAGTCGCCAAGTAAGCCTCGAATTCTCCTTTCGAAGTCCTGTTTCCGTTTTTATGATGTCTCAATGTTGATTTTGGGGTTTTGACAGGTCTGGAGTCAAGAAGATCGGTCGCCCTTCAGTGGCGAAGATTCCACCGATCACCACTGATCACCACAGCCGGAGAGGGCGACCTTCCTAAGAAAAGGAAGTCTGCTGATGACGTGGCGACTGCGGAGGGCACGAAGAGGCAGAAAGGCGGTGCTGATGACTTCGTGGCGATGGCTAGCACTAAGGGGAGTGATCCTGCCGCAGTCGTCAAAGAGGTGGCAGCTGCGCGGTCGGAGCCAGTCACGATCGCCCCTACAACGGAAGCACCGGCTCTGGCGACCATTGCCTCGACTAGAGCGTCAGCAACGTTCTCGCGCTTCATGGCGAAGGGGTTCCCAGGGATGGCAGACAACCAGTCTCCGTACAGCCCGGAGAACGTCGATGAAGACGTTGGGTCTCTTCGTGGGCGGACCTCCTTCACAGTCCCGTCGACTGACGCCAGCGAGCTTGACAAAATGCTTGGCACCGCCATACAGGTGCGTCTAGTCCCCGAGTGACTAGGTGCTGAATTTCAACGGCTAGGCACGGAGTTGCTTCTACTCTCCAGTCCCTGAGTTCCTAGTCGCTGAATTTCAGCGGCTAGGAACTGAATTACTTTCTACTCTCAAGTCCCCAAGTTCTTAGTCGCTGAATTTCAGCGGCTAGGAACTTGATATTGCTCTTTGTAAGTACTGAACTTTGTTGTTTTTGCAGGGTTTGTAGAGGGAGTCGACCGATAAACAGGAAGCCATGGAGCATTCGGAGCGGGATCTGCGTGTGGCGCAGGAGGCGAACCAGCGACTGCAGGAAACTGTTGGTATGTACTTGCTTATTTTCCTTTTTCTCTTTCTGCTGTGTACTGTTGGTGTGTGGCGCATGGATGATTTGTCTCTTTCCTTTTCAGATGGTCTTCTGGCTGCAATTTCTAAGGCCCATGAAGGGTATGTTCCAGTCGCCGAGCTGGACGTGGCGAATGAGCGAAGTGACTCGATGATCCGTGACTTGGAGGAGGTGAAAGCGGCCTCAATTTCGTTTGATGACCGGGCGAAGGCTGCTATCGCTGCGGCTAAGGAGGAACGCAAGGCCACAGACTCGATCATCGTGGGGCTGCACAATGATCATGCCGCCTTGGAGAAGCATGTCACGAAGAATTGCCGCAAGCTTCTCGGTGAGTCTCCGTCTTTTGCTTAACTCGTTTGGTGAATCCCTGATTGGGGAAGTCCGTAGTTTCACTGATGTCTGATTTTGCAACTGTGATAGGGCAAAGCGACCCGGTGGTTCAGACCTTCAACGCCTCGCAGTGCGTGACTGCCGTGGTGAACACGGCCACGACTTCGGCGTTATGTGTCCAAGCGTTCCTTCAAGGCATGACCCCCACCGAGGTTATTCCTAGGGGGCTTACGGAAGTGTGGCGCTATCTGGAGGAGGTGCCTGTCGTCGTGGAGTGGATGGCGCGCTCTGCTCTCAGGCGCAGGGCCACCACGACATTGAACCTGGGTCTCTCCCACTTCTCCGATGATTTCGACCTCGACGACGTCACCAGCGGCTACCCTTCAGCGACTGGCACGGTGGAGATGTAAGAGGTGCTGAAGCTGACTGCCAAGGCCGCCCCTTTTGCTGATCGGGTGTTGGCGATGGGGGATCTTCTGCCATACCAGGAAATGGTACTCGTGCCTGGCGACCCCGAGCCGGAGCATCGCGACAAGAAGTCGGAGCAGCCCTTCTGGTCGGCGTTGTTGAAGTCGCTGACGACCTACCCGACAAATCCGTGGTAGCCGTTCGTTCGTGTCAAGGGAGGTGGTGGTGCTTTTCCGTCAGGACCTGCGGAATAGATAGTATCGTTGGGCAATTTTTAATATATTCCAAGTCGCGACTGCTATAATGTGAACAAACTTTTTAGTAAGGGGAGTCAATCGACTCGTATTGCGACCACAATCATGTGTTGCATTTATTTTTTTGAGCGAGTCCCCGAGCGTGTCTGCCCGTTAATGGGGTATAACTCGATTGTATACTTCTGTGTTTTCTTTTGGTTGTGCAAGATTTTGTCCCTTGCGTCCTCTGAGGGGCGAGTCCCCGAGCGTGGTGCTCAACCGTATTTGGTGCATTCCTGTTGTAGGTTGTTTTAAGGCGTTGTTTGTAACGCGTCTCTTCCCTGGGTCGGAAAGCCAGTTGCTGGGCGAGTCCAAGGCAGCTCTCTTACTTGGTGTGTTCCCGAGCCGCGTGAGGATTCCATTCTTGCGGAGTACCCGTGTGTGGTACTTAACCGTTCGAGTCACTTTCCGCGAGGATGGGAAGGACAGGTCGCTGTGAGAAGTGTATACTGGTCGTCTTGGCCCGGTGGGCCAGTCGAGCTAGGCAACTCCGATGGTGGCTCCGGATTGGCGTATTCGTGGACGTCCTAAGGCCCGAATATTTTCAATGACCTTAGGCCGCACTACTTCGCCGTGCCGGTCGCTCGACCAAGGGTTGACTTCCGTGGGTAGCATATTGCTAATTTGTACGAGTGCGAGTGGCACAAGAATATGGCGAGTAGACACAATTTGTGTGATCCGAATGAATTTCATTATATATGCCAGTTGAGTACAAGTTGGGGTTCTATGTATAGAACTTTCGGAGAAGGTTTACATTCCATGGCCTTCTGACCTCGAGCTGGTCGTCACCCCGTATGTCGATGAGGTAGTAGGCGTCATTGTCGAGGACTCGCCCTATGGAGAATGGTCCCTCCCATGGGGGGGAGAGTTTATGCATTCCCTTCCTGTCCTGGGCCAGTCATAGGACCAGGTCGCCCTCCTGGAAGGTGCGAGTCCGGACTAGGTGGCTGTGGTAGCGGTGGAGTCCTTGCTTGTAGATGGCGGTGCGGGAGCGGGCTAGGTGCAAGAGCGGGCCTCGTCGAGTTGGTCGACGCTGTCTTGGTGGGCGACCTCGTTGGTCGCTTTGACGTAATTGGTGACTCGAGGTGAATCGTGCTCCAGGTTAGTTGGCATTACGGCTTCGCCGCCATACACCATGAAGAAGGGTGTGAACCCGGTGGAGCGGTTGACGGATGTGCGGATCCCCCATATTACGGAGGGGAGCTCATCGACCCAGCATCCTGGGGTGCGCTCGAGGGGCACCTGCAGTCGCTGCTTGAGCCCGTGGAGGACGCTCTGGTTGGCGCGTTCTACTTGGCCGTTCGACTCCGGGTGGGTGACTGAAGCGAGGTCGAGTTGTATGCCATGTTCTTCACAGAATTCAGCCATGGCCCCCTTGGCGAAGTTGGTGCCGTTGTCCGTTATGATGTTGTGCGGGTAGCCGTACCGGTAGATGAGCTCGCGTAAGAACTTGGTGACCGTCTTGCCATTGCACTTTTTGATCGGCTTGGCCTCGACCCATTTGGTGAACTTGTCGACCGCGACCAGGAGATGGGTTAAGCCGGATGGGGCCTTCTTGAACGGGCCTACCATGTCCATGCCCCAGACGGCCAATGGCCATGTGATGGGGATGGTCTTGAGTGCTGAACCAGGGAGGTGCGTCTGGTGTGCGTACTTCTGGCATCCGACGCATCGCTGGACGATGTTTGTGCCGCCGGTGTGAAAGTCTTGGAGGATCTTGCGGCCTTCTTCTGGCTGTACGCAGCGCTGGAACGCGCCAGTCATGCTGCGTTTGTGGAGCTCACCGTTGATGATGACGAAGGATTTGCAGCAGCGCACGATCATTTGCGGCTCCGTCTCATTGCTTGGTAGGATCTTGTGCTTGAGGAAGACGACGTATGGTGCTGTCCAGTCGCTAGGCTCCACAACCATGGCGACTAGGCCGGCTCTGGTTGCAGTGGTATCCCGACGCCGATCTCCTTTGGTGGGCTGACCAAAGGTTTCTGGATGATGTCGAGGAAGACGCCTGCTGGTGGCACTTGTCGGGCCGATCTGATGCGGGAAAGGGCATCTGCCTCCTCATTCTTGCGTCTGTCGATCCACTCGACGGAATAGCCGTCAAAGTGTCCTCCCAGCTGGTCTACCGCTTGGCGGTACGAGATCATTGTTGGAGAGATAGCGTCGCATGTACCGGCGACCTGGCCGGCGACTAGGTCGGAGTCGTCATAGCATCGTAGGCGGTTGATGTTCATCTCCTTAGTGGCCCTCATGCCGTGGAGGAGGGCCTCGTATTCTGCCATGTTGTTGTTGCAGGGCTTGAAGTTAAGGTGGAGGACGTAGCGGAGCTTGTCTCCTTTGGGAGAGGTTAGTGTGACCCTGGCTCCTGCGCCGTCGGCGTTCTTGGAGCCATCAAATTGGAGCGACCAGTAGTGGAGGTACGGGAGCTTCTCCGGCTGCTGTGCTTCTTCCCAATCTGTGAGGAAATCAGCTAGGTCTTGTGACTTGATCGCTTTGTGGGGCTCGTATTTGATGTTGTGGACACCGATTTTGACGGCCCACTTGGCGACTCACCCGGTTGACTCGCGATTGCGTATTATGTCCTACAGAGGTGCGGAGGAGACCACTATGATCGGGTGCTCTTGGAAATAGTGCGGGAGTCGCCACTGAGCTTGGAATACCGTGTACACCAGTTTCTGGTGCTGCGGGTAGCGCTATCATGAATCCATCAGGACTTCGCTGATGTAGTAGACAGGGCGATGTATGGGGCGCTCCTTGCCCTCCTCCGGCCGTTCAACGACCATCACGGCGCTGACGACTCGAGTGGAGGCCGCCATGTAGACGAGCATTGGCTCTTTGTCGAGTGGAGCAGCGAGGAGTGGATCCACGAGTAACACTTCTTTGAGCGCTTTGAGTGCATCGTCCGCCTCCGCGTCCCATTGGAATGTGGGGTTCTTGCGCATGAGGCGGTAGAGAGGCATTGCCTTCTCGCCTAGTCGGGGGATGAAGCGACTGAGGGCCACAACTCGCCCGGCTAACTTCTGGACGTCGTGCAGGTACTCGGGTTTCCCAAGTCGCGTGATGGTATCGATCTTGGTGGGGTTGTCCTTGATGCCGCGCTTGGAGACTACATATCCCAGTAGCTGTCCTGTGGGGACGCCGAAGGTGCAGTTTCCTGGGTTCAGCTTGATGTTGTACCTCCGTAGATTAGTGAAGGTCTTAGCCATGTCGGCAAGCAGGTCGTCCTGGCGGGTGGATTCTACCACCACGTCGTCGATGTAGACATAGATGTTGCGGCCAATTTGGCTCGTGAGGCACTCCTACATGCACCTTTGGTGTGTAGCGCCTGCATTCTTAAGGCCGAACGTCATTGCCATGTAGCAGAAGGCGCCGAATGGCATGATGGATGCCGTCCTCTCCTCATCCTCGACCACCATTTTGATCTGGTTGTAACCAGAATATGCATCGAGGAAGCACAGCGACTCCGATCCCGTGGTCGAATCGATGATCTGATCGATGCGCGGTCTGACGAACTCCTCCTTCGGGCAGGTGTTGTTGAGGTTGGTGTAGTCGATACACATTCTCCATATGTTGTTCTTTTTCAGGACCAGGACTGGGTTTGCCAGCCACTTGGAGTATTTGATTGGCCGAATGAAGCATGTGACTAGCAGGCGTTGTACTTCTTCGGCGATTGCTCGAAGACGCTCTTCATTGATGGGCCATAGCGATTGCTTTACTGGTCGCACTTTGGGGTGGGCGTTTAGTTTGTGCTCAGCGAGTTCCCTCGGGACACCTGGCATGTCAGATGGCTTCCATGCGAAGATGTCGCGGTTCTCATGGAGGAATCCGATGAGCGTGCTTTCCTACGCGGGGCTCATGTGCGCCCCGATGGTGACCGTCTGGCTGGAGTGGCCTGGGACGAGCTCGATGATGCGGGTGTGCGTGGTCGCCTCGAACGTGGAGTTCGCGGTGGTTGGCTTCTTCAGGATGGTGGGGTCGTCCTTGTTGATGTTGCCCGCGTATTTCGCGAGCTCCTCCACGTGGTCGGTCTCCGCAGTGATGACAGCGTCGGTGAGCTCGGCTCCTTTATCCTCGCATTCCACGGCCATATCATGGTCGCCATGGACGGTGATGATGCCGCTTGGCCCTAGGAGCTTCATCATGTTGTAGGTGTAGTGTGGGGTCACCATGAATTTTGCGAACACTTGGCGACCCAGGATGCAGTGGTAGGGGCTGCAGAAGCTCACCAGCTCGAATACGATCCTCTCCGTGCGGTAGTTTGATGGTGTGCCGAAGGTGACTAGCAGCGTCACTTTTTCGATCGGGTACGCCTTCCAACCGGGGACGATAACGTGGAAGGTCGTCAGGGTGGGCTCGATGGCTGCTTCTGGGAGCTAGAGCCTCTTGAACGTGTCCAGGTACATGATGTTGATGGAGCTCCCACCGTCCATCAGTGTCTTGGACAGCCAGTAGTCGGCCACCTTGGGCCTGACCACCAGGGCGACTCGCCCTGGGTATTCGATTCTTGGCGCATGGTCCTAGCGACTCTAGGTGATGCTTTGCTTGGAACAGTTGAGGAAGCGAGGGATGTCGAATTGGGTCACCGTGTTGACGGCGACCGTGCGGGTGAGCACCTTCTTCTCGCGCTTGGTGTCGAGCCCGGTGATGGTGTGTAGCGAGCCGGCTGCGTGTCTGAAGCCGCCGGCGTTGCCATTGTCCCTTGGCGGGTTGTTGTTGGGGTCCTCCCTCGGTCGTCTCGCCTTTTCAATCTCTTCGAGTGAGTGGTAATCCGCGGTAGTGTGGGTGGCGGGGTTTCCTTCCCTGCTATGGTAGATGTAGGGATGATTGAGCAAGGCGGCGGGGTCGAATTTCGGCCTGGTTTGATAACAAACTACTTAACCAAATTCCCTCCTTTGCTGCTACTATAGCAGTCATATACTTAGCATTTTGATGTAGTATCCATCACAATGTATCAAATTTGGAACTCATCCAAATCCATCATGGAACCTCCCTTCCATTACATTGCTCCACCCATAGTTTAAATGTAGATAAATCTAATTGGTATCTTGTGACACACTAGTATCAATGTAACACTTTGGAATGAACTAGCTGGAACTATTTGTCACCTCTACATTAATATACTCTTATTTCTTCCAAAGATCACCAATGATCATATTATGAATCATTCTGGTATATTCACATAACATTTAGATCATAGGACATATATGGATATGTACATACCATGGTATACATTATTTAACAAAATATTCATGTGATTTCACTCACCAAGTGTCGATACACTTGAATCTTGATTCAATCCTTTCCATGCAGCAAGAACCTTTCTTGTAATTTCCATATTGAACCCTTTCAATATCTCATATATGTACATCTCGCACAACCATATTAGTGCCTCAATATATCCATATAGACATTGATGCCAAATATTCTGGTTTTTCCCAAGTCTTTCATCGAAATCCAATTTTAATGAAATTCTTAACCCGTGCCTCAATATGTCTCAACGCTCCCACTTAATTTCTTGCAAATGCAAGCATCTTCATCATCACGCTGAAATTAAACCTTTGAATAGTTTCATCACAACGAAGATTCCAACTCCCCTATGCCTACTTCAACCATTGAAGTTTGCATGCCCTTTAAGCATCCTTTGAATTAACAAAACTCTTTGGACCGTGTCATGTACATGTCCTAGGTAACCATTCTATTAGAAGAACTTTGTTTTGTTTGTTCAAATATCGTATACCAAATTATATATAGTGCTTTCTATATTAATCCGTCAAGACTAAATATCGCTACGAAAGATCATATCTTATCGTAGTCAACTCCTTGAACATTGTCGTAAACTCCTTTCTGACAATGTTGACTATTTCATAGATGTCAAACATCCAAGTCTATTTCTTTATAGATCCAAATACGACTGATAGACTTCATGCCTTTCCGAAGGGTCTTCCAAGTTTAGAAACTTCATTTCTCATGTATGGACACTATCATGGATTATGACTTCTAATCATTTTATGGAGTCAAGGCCAATCATCGCTTCTTTGCATGCAGTCGGTTCATCATTGTCAAAACAATAATGACGTGTTTATCACATCTCTCTATTTGATTATTACCTGATGCATACGGTTCAAATAGGAACTCTAATATCCAAGATAACAACGTCTGTAATCAAGGGAGCCATGAGCATTGTGGCCGCCATCGGGACACTTTCCGGTGATGTGCTACTTAGAACATATAGCTAAGGTTCAATAACCTTATCAAAGTTCTGTTGTACTCCCACTTAACTTTTTGCGAAAAAGTTGTTCTCAAGAAATTTCACGTTCCAAGCGACAAACTCTTTTGTCCTCGGTGTTATGGAGGAATACCCAACAAATTCTTTGGGATAACCTAAAAAGACATGCTTATCTGACTTTGGTTTCAAACATTTTACTTATGCTTAGCATATCAAAATTTAAGAAAAGTAAACTCGGGTTTTATCCCAAACCATAACCTTTATGGTATCATTTCAATGAATCACGATGGTGCTCTTTTCAGTGTATAAGTGGTATTCTCTAAAGCTTTAATCCTTAAAACATAATGCCAGTTTTATAAATGACACCTTTGATCTTACCATGTCAAACAAGGCCCGATTTGATATCTCGAACATACCCTACTCCTATGGTTTATCGAGAAATGCAAATCCATGGTACCATTCCTCAAATCTTAGGTGTTTTGCTAAACATGTAACTCAAATATCTTCCTTTATGATCGAATCATAACCTCGTTATTTTCTTGTTAAAATGATTTTCAACTTCATCTTGAAAGGCTTTGAACAATTTTCAAATGTTTCATACTTCTTCCTTATTAAGTAAATATGCAGATATATTCACTCAAATTTTCGGAGAAAGCATATGAAGTCGAAAGATCCACCGCACATGGCTACATATAATTGACTATATACATCAACATTCACAATTTCTAATAAGTTAGGCATCCGTTCCTCTTTGCCCTATGAACGGAGTTTCAATTATCTAGAGGAAAGTCTCATAAGCGTCAATTGATCAAAATCAAAGACTCCAAAAATCCATCAACATGGAGTTTCTTCATGTTTTCTTTCCAATATAATTTAAACGGTGATGTCACTTTGTAAGTGATCTTTCAATAATTTTTCTTGCGACATTTTATTATTAGTTTTTATGGACATGATTTCTCCAACTAGACTTGTGAAAATTCATGCATCTTATATGGAATACGATAATTATTTGAACAACCATTGTTCACATGATACGAGAACAAAATAAATAATTATTTAAACAAATCTAGAAGGCAAGATTTGATGTCAATGATGATCAAAATAACTATTTGTTTTCCATGAACATCATCACATATTGTTGGGGGGATACCCCCGGGTAGGATCATGCCGGAGTATAATGGTCGTGATAGCCATGGTACGGCAAGGTAAAAGCAGGAGCTGGCCGAGGCACCTCAAGGCAGGCTGCCTTACGGTAGACCCGGCCTGAACGATGTTAGTCTAATGTTACCCCGACCGACGTATAATGTATGTCGGATAGCTCTTTGTAACTTGTTTGCAGGTACCCACAGGGCCGAGTTAAACAGGCCTGAGACAGGTTACCACTTGGCTTACAAGGTGTCGGGGGATGACCCCCGGATACCGAAACCAGACAAGAATGACAGCAGTCGGTTCGTGTCCGGTTGGCTGAGCGTAGCCGGACACGGGCAAATCATACCGGCTACACTATGGTAGCTAGAACTAGGAAAGGCGACAATGTTCAGGACCGGCTACACAGACGTAGCCAGACACAATCAGGAGGACAGAGCGACGTGTTGCATAGTGCGCAGTACTCCCTGGTACAACGATAAGACCCGCAACTACGAGGCCATACCGAAGACTTTGCTGGGTGACGCGGGCACAGTGGTCGGATACTGACGACAGGCTCGCATGGCGTTCACTGTACCCACGACGACCCCTACCGCATGTACCTCGATGGGAAGTAACCGTACCGGATACTGTAGATGACCAGCCGGCTGGGACCTGCCTGTGGGGCCTGCTCGCCGGACTGGCCAGTGAGATCGTGTTCCCTCTACCTATATAAGGAGGGGTAAGGCTCTGGTAGCAAGGGTTGGTATCACAACATTTAAGGAGCTAGCTAGAACATACAGCTCGAGGAGTGATTGTACTCAGTATTCTACCCTTAGTCAGATCGGTAGGAGTAGGAGTTTTACCTCACCACGAGGGCTCCGAACCTGGGTACTTCTTGTGTCCCGTTACACTTGCTCGTATCCAATCCTGCCAGGGGACACTGTCGAGAGCTTACCTGCTAGTCCCCACACCTTTATCTAACCTTATTAGGTACTGTCGTGCCCAATACAACGACGGTTGGCGCCCAACGTGGGACTACATTACGCCCATCAAGAACCTTCACGCGACGCGAGCCGTGGCAGATGAGGTGCCCAGCATGGAGGGTGAGGAGCGAGACCGACAACAAGAAGATGCACGAGGACCCCAGCTCTTCCAGGGGAAGCAAGCCGCCCGGCAACAAAAAGGGCACACCCCGCGAGACCCAGCAGGCGTCCTCTCCTCCTGCAAGATCCTATAGTCCGTGCTGCAACTCTGGCAATAGGGGCCAGCCGCGTTAGGAGAAGACAGTGAATAACATCCCACCACCGCCCCTTCCACCAACTGGAGCGCCACGACCTGCCGGTTCCCGTCTCACGGGTTGGGTAGGAGCGACCAACCCGGACCGTCTGGATGCCCGCGACTGCATCAAGCTCCTAGCTCATGCGCACGTCACGGAAGAGGAAGACTCCACCGGTCCGGTTTGTTTCGGACCTCGCATAAAGAATGAACCATTTATGGACAAGTTTACCCTGCCCCGGGATACCCCCAAGTACGACAGCAGCATGAAGCCCGAGGACTAGCTAACCGACTATGCGACGGCAGTCGGCATCGCCCACAGTAACGAGTGCATCGCGGTGCGCTATGTCCCCCTCATGCTAACCGGGTCGACGAGGACATGACTTAATAGCCTCGTGCCCAACAACATCAAAGCCTGGCCAGATTTCGAGAAGATATTCGTCCGCAACTTCAACGGCACGTACAAGTGTCCGAGCCGCCCGAACGACCTGAGCTCATGCTATTTCCCAATGCGACGACACCAGGGGAGGAAGGAATATTTTTGGTCAAAGGTTTTCTCTCTCCACTCTAGCATGAGCTCAAAGGATAGAGGGATGGACCAGCGAGTACGGATCGTCAAAGTTGACGTTGCCTATGTCGGCTGACATTGGCGATGTCGGATGACACCGCGCCGTAGATGGGCTCTGAGAGGCTTACGCAATGAGTCCGGATCAGCCTAGACAGAGAAAAGAGGAGCACCGCTTTTCTATTTGGGGAGATGCATATTCAGAGAATATGCGTTCCACGTATGCCCTAGGTTGTAACCTAGCCCCCTATATAAGGAGGAGGAGAGTCTTCATAGAGGGGGTTGGCCATTTTACTAAGGGAAAACCCTAGAGGGTTGTGCGGGTAGTAGAGAAGTCCATCCTCTTCCTTGCCAAGAACAGCTCGAGGAGCCCTTGTAATCCACCATTGTCAAGAGAGAATACAAAGATTTGTGTGTGGAATCACCGCACTATCCCTACCTGCATACCTCTAGTGCGCATTGGCCCCATCTTTACCCTATACATGGCATATGCCATGCCACCAGAACGATAGTTGGCACCCACCGTGGGGCTAGCGGCGCTAGAAGGAGTGAAGATATCGACGGGAAACATCCTTGCCACCGGGGAGCACATCATCTCCGGGCTGGTTCAACCCTTTGGAGTGCTGGACTATGTCAGCGAAAAACGCTGGCAGCTTCGCCAACTTATCTCCTCCATGTAATCACCTCTTCATCAGCCACAGCACACACAAGATCTACGTGGGCGTGGATGAGTCCTACATTCACCCACTACACGTCATTGAGGGAGGCAAACCACCTCTCAACACAGCACGCGTCTTGCTTATCACTCACCCCGCAAGCTGCATTGAAGTCATGATGACTGCACAAGATGCAGGAACAAGCAAGGACCCAACGCCAGCTCCGGATGCTACACCAAAGGCAACTAGATCATGATTTCCTCCACTAGAGAGGCCAGAAAATGTGTTGTAGCAGGCAATAGATAGCTTAGCTACACCCATAGCGCCTATAGTAGATCTGGCTCAGGCATGGTCCGAGCTAGTGGAAACCCGACAAAAAATGTTAGCAGGGGCAAAGAAGGTAGCTGAGTTGTAGCAGTCACTGAACATCACTTTGCGTGAGTATGCAAAAGCAAACCATTTGGATGGAGTAAAAATCAGGGGTAGAAACTTGATCACAGAGAAAGACAAGGAGTATGTGCCTAAGCCAGAGCAAACAACTAACTTAGTTACAACAGGACTAGAGAGGTACAGTACCATGTCGAAGAACCTCAGGGTTGCAGAGGCAGAAGCGTCCGAGTTAAACGGTCTAACCGAAGAAGCCCGGGAGAGGCAGTAGGAAAGAGTAAACCACTTCGTGAGGGTAGCAAATAAGCAGAATGAGGGGATACTCAAAGCAAACTCGTTGATACCAGGAGGCTCACACATAGTTCATTCGGCAAGGGGTAACCCGACGAAATCCGCTAGGGCATCATCTTCTCCTCATGATGGTCCTAGGAGAGAGGAGGTGGTAACCTCAGGGAGAAAGAACAAACAGATGGTCCCGTATGACGCGGCAAGGGCAGGGAATGGTAAAGCAGTCCGAGTGGATGAGGATCGTCATAGTGCCAGCCGAGGTGAAGCTGGCCTAGGTAACCATGACCAAGGTAATGTCGGTCAGAGAAACGCTGGAAACAGCAATGCCAAATAGCATAACTTGTTGGGAGCAGGGCAAGCTCCACCTCAGCAACAGCAACAACAGCCGCAATATGAACCTCGGCAGGAGAGAAGTGTTGCCCCGATGATGCAACCGCAGTATGCTCGTCCGGGTCAAGATAGATACAATGATAGTTATTCGGCGATAGCTGATACCGGATTTCCAAGGCTAGAACATGATGTGATTGGATCAAGATTGGGAATCAAGAACTTGCAGCCAGATGATGAAAGGCTGAAGTTGGACCGAATTTATAGGTCAGAGATGATTGAGGTATAAGGTTCTCTAGATCCAGCATGCTTTGGACCTCGGATCATGAGAGATCCACCTGTGCAGAACTTTCAGTTGGCCCCGGGAAGAAAGACGTATGACGATAGCACTAAGCTAGAGGATTGGCTCATTGACTATGCAACTACAGGGAACATTGCCACGGGCAATTTCACATGGGTTGTGAGATATGTACGGCAGATGTTGGAAGGACTAGCAAGGGTTTGTTTAAAAAACTTGCCACTAGGAAGTATAAAATGTTGGATTGACTTTGAGGAGTTGTTCATTAGCTACTTTGCAAACACGTACAAAAGGCCGAATAGGCCACAAACTCTAGCACTGTGCAAGCAGAGACTGAACGAGACAAAGCGGGAGTTTTTGACTCGCTGGTGCAATGTACGCAATTCCTGTGAAGGGGTAATTGAGTCTCAAGCTATTGCTTGGTTTGCCCAACGGCGTAGATATGGGAGTATGTTGTGGCAGAGGTTACAGAGAGATATGCCAACTATATTGGCTGAAATGATCCAGATCGCTAATTCATATGCGTTGGGTGATCCAACTCAACCTCGGCTAATGTCAAGTCAGCCGAATGCTGAGTAATACAACAATGATGGACCCGGGTTATCCTGGAGGAATGATTTCTGAGGTAAAAGGAGAGATTAGCGGACGGATTAAAGGTACAGTTTGCATCAAGTTGCGGTTGTGGATCAGGATCAGCCAAATGTCGAAGCAAACCAGGATCAGAAAACTGGAGGGCAACAATGGACTCCGAGAAATGATGGCAAAAAAACTTGGACACCAGAGCAGAAGAAACAGTGGCAAGAAAAGAAGGATAGTCCAAGACACACGTACAAGTCTATGCTGGATCAGCCGTGCAAGTTTCACAAGCAAAATCCAAGTAACCCGGCGAATCATATGACCCTATAATGTGAATGGATGATGAAAATAGAGAAAACTGACTCGGGTAATGCTCAAGCACGTCGGCATGATGCACCTCGGCATGATGGACCTTGGCACAATGCACCTCGGCATGATGCACCTCGGGAGCAGCAGCTCACTGGCGGAAATGGGCATCAACTGATCTTGCCTCCACCTCCACCGAGGTATGAGAACCATGAGAGAAGGGATGTAGTGCATCAGATATAAAACTAGCATCAACAGGACCAAAGGTATACCGGAAATGACAGGAGAAATCAATACAGAGAACACCACCAGAGCAATTGTGTGTTCACCACTAAGGAAACTGATAGAAAGAGTTTGTAGCACCGACATATGGAGGTGAATGCACTTATGCCAGCTGTGACGAGGTATATACCTTGGGCAGATCAGGAGATAACTTGGAACATCAAGGACCACCCCAAGCTCATGCCGATTCCTAGAACGTATGCAATAGTGCTGGACCTGACGTTAATGGGGCCAAAGATCAACATGAGATTCTCCAAGGTGTTGATCGACAATGGCAGTAGAATCAACATCATGTACAAGGACACCATGCACAAGTTGGAAATATCTGAGAACATGCTCCAGGCAACAAAGACAACTTTCCATGACATTGTGCCAGGTATTTCATATGAGACCGTTGAAGGTCTGGATTGACGTGTTATTCGGCAAAAGGGACAACTGCGGGACTGAAAATTTGGAGTTTGAAGTTGTGAAGTTGGAAAGTGCATATCACGTGTTGCTCGTCAGGCCTGCTCTCAACAAGTTTATGGCAAGTACTCACATCAGCTACTTGAAGATGAAATTTCCTGGGCCAAATGGAGTGATCACCATAACTGGAGACTTCAAGCGTTCCATTGAGTGTGTCTTAGCCGGCTCAAACTTGGTCGAGTCACTTGTGATTGCACAAGAGAAAAGGAGAATCCAGGAGGTGGCAAGATTGGCTCAGTCCACGCAGATGCATAAGCCAGTGCTGAGTAACCCGCATGGGAGTGTTTCGTTCTAAGCAACAAAGGATACAATGAAAGTTCCTATTGATGATCAGTTCCAACAGCACACCGTATCCATTGTTGCGGGTTAAGCGAGCTCGTCTACTTCCTCCGTGAGATTCGGGATATCTTTTCTTGGTCCACACAGGATATGCAAGGTGTAGCGAGGGATTTGGCCGAGCGCTCTTTGCATGTGAGTCCTGGAGCTAAGCTAGTGAATCAACTTATCCGCCCCTTTGCCAAAGATAGTAGAAAGGTGATTGGTGATGATATAGCTCGGCTCCTTGAAACCGGGTTTATCACGGAAGTACTCTACCCGGATTGGCTATTTAATCTAGTGCTTGTGGAAAAGAAGAAGGGTGATCCGAATGTAGCAGTGGTGTGGCGTATGTGTATTGATTACACGAACCTAAATAAGGCGTGTCCAAAAGATCCGTTCCCACTGCCAAGGATATATTATGTCATAGATTCGACCGCTGGGTGTGAGTTGTTATCATTTGTAGGAGTGTATTATGGTTTCCACCAGATACCCTTGAACCTAGATGATCAAATAAAAGTTTCTTTCATTAACCCGTGCAGGGCTTATTGCTATCGCACCATGGCTTTTGGCTTACGTAATGCAAGAGCAACATATCCTAGGTGTATGCAAAATTGTTTGCATGATCAGATTGGGAAAAATGTCCAAGTATATGTAGATGATGTTGTGATAAAAACTAAGGAAATCAAAACGCTCCTTGATGATATCCGGCAAACATTTGCGAACCTAAGGAGGTTCCGAATAAAGCTCAACCCGTAGAAATGTACCTTAGGTGTGCCGGCTGGGAAGTTCCTCGGTTTTCTCGTGTCCAGCTGAGGTATCGAGGCCAACCCCACAACAATATGAGCCATAGGAATAATGGAACTACTGAAGTGTCTTAACGGTGTGTATAAGTTTACTGGTCGCCTGGCATCGTTAAGCCGGTTTGTATGTCGGCTGGGAGAGAAGGCATTGCCCCTCTACCAGTTAATGAAAAATACAGATAAATTCATCTAGAGACCGCAAGCTGATAGCGCATTTCATGAACTGAAAAGGATGCTAGCCTCTACACCAGTGTTAGCCTCAGCACTATCCAAGGAGCCAATGTTGGTCTATATAGCAGCGACCAACCGAGTCATAAGTGCCATGATAGTGGTGGAGCGTGATGAGGAAGGTAAGTCGATGCAAAGGCCAGTATATTACCTAAGCGAGGTATTGTCTACTTCAAAGCAGAACTACCCTCACCACCAGAACATGACATATGGTGTGTACATGGCAGCTAAGAAGCTCAAGCACTACTTTGAAGAACACCCCATAAAAGTGATATGTGAAGTGCCTATATCTGAGATAATGAGTAACAAATATGCAAGTGGCCGAATTACAAAGTGGGTAATTGAGTTAGCCCCATACGCACCACAATTTGATAGAAGAGATGCCCTAAAGTCTCAAGCTTTGCCACACTCCAACTTCTGGAGGATGCACTCTGATGGGTCAAAACTGAAGCAAGGATTAGGGGCCAGGGTAGTGCTTACCTCGCTAAAGAAAGATCAATTGAAATATGTTCTCCAAATCCATTTTAGAGCATCAAACAATGTAGCCAAGTATGAAGTGCTCGTGCATGGACTTAAAGTGGCAAAGGAAGTTGGGATACATCGGATACAATGCTTGAGAATGATATGTTGGATGCCCTAGATGCAAACATGGCCCTTTGAGGTATGTCCAAAAGATATGTGGGTACTTTGAGGTATGTGATTTCTACCATGTACCTCGGGTTGAGAATGAAGCATCTGACATACTGTATAAGCTAGGGTCATCTTGGCAGCCAATCCCGCCAGCAATTGCTTTGGAGCACTTCAGAAAACCATCTATCACACCTTCACCAGAATCCGAGTCAATCTATGTCCCGACGCACTCCAGATCAGAAGCTACCCCCGTGGATGTTGACTAGGGGAACACCTCATCAAACCCGGGGACTACCTCGGGAAACCTAGGGACTGCCTCGCAGAACCCAGTGACTGTTCAGCTTGATCTGGTGGGAGTTATAATGGTGGATGCAATGGAAATTGATGAGGTACTTTTCCCAAGCCAATATTTGAGTTCTTGAAGGATAGAACGTTGCCAAGTGATGAGATACTTTCAAGGAAGATCCAGAGGAGAGCAAAGGAATACACCATTATTAATGCCGAACTAGACAAGAGAAGTGTCACAAGTGTTCTGCAGCGGCGTGTTGACCCGGAAGAGGGGCTACACATCGTCCAATATATACATCAAGGGGACTGTGGGCATCATACCTCATCCAGAGCCTTAGTGGAAAAAGCTTTTTGCATGGATTTTACTGGCCAATTTCCTTGGAGCAAGCAAAAGATGTTGTCAGGAAGTGCAATGGCTGTCAGAGGTATGCCACCAAGACACACATGCCAATGTCGGAACTCAAGACTATACCAATCACTTGTCCATTTGCTATGTGGTGCTTAGATATGGTGGCACCATTTAAGCCGGCAAAAGGAAATATGACCCATATCTTGGTCATGGTGGACAAGTTTACCAAGTGGATTGATGTGAAGCCAATCAAAAAATGTGATGGAGCTACAGCCAAAACATTTCTCAAACATATTATTCTGAGATACGGTTATCCTCATAGTATCATAACTGATAATGGTACCAATTTTGCTGAAGGAGCATTTGCACGATTATGCCGAGATAAGAAGATCTGGCTAGATATTGCATCTGTAGCCCACCCCGCATCGAACGGACAAGTGGAAAGATCCAACGGACTAGTTTACTGCCAACAGACCCGGAAACAGCAGAGCCGGAGGTAGTGCTCCCCTTCTTCATCATGGACGCAAGAGTACGCTGTCCAGATTCAATAGTTGATCCTTTAGGGGTCTGGTGTTTGGTCGCCTCTGAAGCCTGTTGTCCCTTGGCAGCATCAGCACCTTTCTTGGCCTTGGTGCCTAATTTGGGTTGCTTCTGCATAGAGCTAGTTTGTGCCCCGGGTTTGGCTTAAGGTTTCTGCTGAGATATATTTTTGGTAGAAGCAGTTGGCACAGAGGGCTTGGTCTATGAGCTGAGTGGAGCTTGGTCATCTCGCCGAGTCTTGGGGGACTCGGACGAGGCAGGAGGAACTGAAATAGTAGAACTTTTTGCTTGAACAAGAGCTAGAACTGGTAAAGGTTGAACTTGTGTCAGTGTCGGAGTCACCGGCACCTCGGAAGGAGTTGTCTTGGCGCCGATGTTGATGGCGCCACTATCATCTTGGTGCTTCATGGAAGAGGCACTGGGTTTGCCCAGCATAGGCGCATCCTCAACAACACCACCTCCCTTTGCGCTGACGTTGCCCTCCTCTTGTCGAGGTTTGGTAAGATTCGATGCAGAGGAGCTCTCCAGAATGGGGCTCAAGGGGCGCACATCGTCATGGCGAGGAGAAGGTGGAGCATCTCGGAGAGGCAAGGCAATGCTCGAACCACTCTGGGGGATCTCCTTGGGGGGCCCTTCAAAGTCAGGCAGAGAACAAAATTAACAAGTTATAACAAAAAGAGAGAAACAAGAAATATCAGAGAATAATGAAATATTACTCAAAAAGGATGAGCAAGGAATGAAAAAAAGCTTACTCAGAGGAAGTAGGTAGATCTCTAGGCTTTGGCACTCTCCGGACTGTGGCTCTAGTCAGAGGCTTGTTGGGGGTCTTATTTCTAGATTTATTCTGCCTCTTCTTTGTCTTGGTCAGCTCGGAAGAAGGAATCGAGTTGGTCGCACGTTTCTGGGAAGGGCAAGAACCGGATCACCCATCGCAAGGGTAGGACCATCATGGACCTGACCAGCCGGGTTAGCTGAACCCGAGTCAAGGGGAAAGGCATATGAGATAGGAATAGGATCGTATACCTCCAAGATTTCAATATCATGATCCTCGTCGTCATCCGACCAATCCCTTAAGCCAAACGTATTACTAGAGGGTCGTCTAACGCTAGGATCCGGAGTGGGCAAGAAGGTCTCTGAATCTGGCTCCTCCGTATCTGAGCCCTCACGGTCTTTCCCCCAATTAAGGGATGGTTCCTTGCCGTCCTCAACTGTTTGCTAAAGAAACAACTAAAAGTAGTATTGCAAAGTGATCAAGTAAGTAATATGATCCGACATAAAACTTAACTCGGAAAAGGATCAAGTAAGAAGATATACCCTGGGAGGAAGCTTATCTCAGAAAAAGTGCTCGAACCCCCACTCCCAGTCTTGATTGAAGTCTTTGTCTATCTTGAAGTTGGCCTTGACCTGGTAAAAGATTTGAGTGTTATTGAGTTCAGAGGATGAGGTTTGGTGTCCAGATGCCCGCTCATATGGCAGAGCTTGTGGGTGCGCTTCTACAGAGGGGAGATCCGACTGCGAACAAAGGTGATCATGATATCCTCACTGCACAGCGCCAAGTTGTTCAACTCCTTGATCCGTTTTTCTACCTGAACCACTAAGGCAGCGGATTTCCTCGGAACCTGGCCCCATAAGGTCCTGTCTGGGATGCCGAGTGAGTAAGGGAGCAGCCGAATCTTGTCCTCTTCGGTATCATTTTTCACGTAGAAGAACGTCCGGGTCCAGCCCTTGCAGGACTCAAGGCCCGTGACTCGGGGGAAGACAAAATTCTTTTACAGGGAGATAGAGGCTGCCCCGCATTGAGTTAGGGATTTGTCGGCAGGGGCAATAAGAGGATCCGGGATAACTTTGACCGTAAAGAAAAGAACTTAAACCAGAGTTGGACAGTGGTCGAGAGGCCGAGGCACTCCTCAACCCCGGAGGCAAAAGAAGAGAGGGAAGTAAAGGCGTTAGCTGGCAGACGGTGTGGTTGGAGCTCGAAGGTAGTGATGAACTCGTGAAAGAAATTTCTAATGGGAAGACCAAGTCCGTGCTAGAAATGCGAGAGGAAAACCACGAACTCACCCAGATTGGTCGAGGGAATGATGTCCTCGCAGGGGAGGCGACAGGTGACCCCGGCGGGGATGCGGCGGGTTCGATAGAGCCAATTGATGTCATCTTCGTAGACCCAAGAGCCGGCCCAGGCACCACGCTCGTCGGCCTTTCCGTCCTCCTCGTGCTCCTCAACAATGGAGACCACCTCCTCAGCCATCTCCAGGTCTCTGGCTTTGTAAAACCAATCTATGACGAGGGGCAGAGGCCTAGATTGGCAGGGCCCCATGGCGGCGTGGCTACAGCGGGGAAAAGCCGTGGCAAGGTACAGCAGCAGTGGCGTGGCACCTGAGCGCAAGAATCGACAGCGGTGGCAACCCTGTGGTGCAGAGGAAGAAGAAGAAGAAGAAGAATAAGAAGAAGGGGAAAAGCGCGTGCGACTGGGAGAAATGACCAAGGGGTGTCCCTCACCCCCTATTTAACCATGCCCCTCAGTGGGGTAGTGGGATCAAGCGGTGCGGCAAAGCCACACGGTATGGCCGTGTATTAGCCAGATCGACCAATCAGAAGCAGGCATAGGAAGGGCCACATGGTACGCCCGATCCCACGATAGGATGTGGCGTTGTGGTTAGCAAGGAGACAGCCATGACGTGATGTTCGCAACAGTTATCCCTTACAATGAATATAGTAACTGGTGCATTAACTGGCACGGACCCTTAAAATAAGGCAAAACAATGATTACCCTCCGCGTAGGACGTGGGGAAGCATACGAGAGAAGGAAACGATATAAGTAGGTAACCCGGATCTGAGGAAATAACCCGGACAGCGAGACGTATCTCGGCATGAGCCAAGGAAATGTCAAGTCACAAAAGTAAAAAGGGCCGAGTTACATAGTGACCTGGCAAGAAGAGCAAAGAACTTAGTAGGTTGAACCTGTTGTAGCCATATCAGCTGAAGTTGCTAAGACCGCAACATCTTCGGGGACTAATGTTTGGGGGATAACCCCGCATAGGGTTATGCCGGGGTATAATGGCCATAATAGCAGAGGTACGGGAATGTCAAAGCATTACCCTGGCCGACATATAATGTATGTCGGCTAGCTATTTGTAATTTTTTTGTAGGTACCCGCAGGGCTGCGTTAAACATGCCTGAGCCGGGTTACCACTTGGCTTACAAGAGAAGGAAGGAATCTTCCTGGTCAAAGGTTTTCTCTCTCAACTTTAGCGTGAGCTTAGAGGACAGAGGGATGGATCAGTGAGTACGGGAAGACAAATGTGATGTTGCCTATGTCGGGTGACGTTGGCTATGTCGGAAGACACCGCACCGTAGAGGGGCTGAGAGAGACTTACACCATCAGTCCAGATCAACCTAGATAGAGAAAAGAGGAGCACCACTTTGCTATTTTGGGAGAGGCATATTCAGAGAATATGCCTTCCACGTATGCCCTAGCTTGTAATCTATCACCCCTATATAAGGAGGGGCAGGATCTCCATAGAGGGGCTCAGCCATTTTACTAAGGGTAAACCATAGAGGGTTGTGCGGGTAGTATAGAAGTTTATCCTCTACCTCAACAAGAACAGCTCGAGGAGCCCTTGTAATCCACCATTGTCAAGAGAGAATACAAAGATCTGTGTGTGGAATCACCACACTATCCCTCCCTAGATACCTCTAGTGCACATTGGCCCCATCTTTAGCCTATACATGTCATCTTCCGTGCCACCACCACGACATATATTCTCTTGCTAGTTACTTAGGAAATGTTACTTCATGAATTACGATGTTCTGTATGAAATTTCACACCAACCAATTCGGTATCCAATACCCAAGAACCACATTGTTTAACAAGAAAAGAACACAACCATAACATATATATACTTTATATACCTTAGCTGAACATTTCTATTCTTTTCTTTTCCACCAACTAGTTTATAGATTCTCTTTCAGCATTTCCCTTTCCTTTTAAAAGAATCAATCAACATCAACAGTGGCACCATACATATGACACATAGTCCAAAGTGTGTATAGTTAAATACTAATACCTTTGGACTTGGACATTGAAGTGGATCGCCATTATCAAATGTTTGGTGTTTTTTAAAAATCCATTGTTTTGTAATCTTTTAGTGTAGTAAACATTTTACCTACAACTTCTATTCATACTTATCATGACAACTTTCATGATCAAGCTAGTATAGCCTATAAGGACGAATTGCGAGTATAATGTTATTTCAAAAAACCTTTTTAGGAGATTAGGACGTCTAGCATCTTGAACCTTTGCAAATTCTCATACAATTTGAGAACATGTATTTTGCCAAATTATACACTATCATGTTGCAACCTAAACATTTTTGAGATATCTCAATATCTTTCACACATGATGGTGTCTGAAACAATTCTTTGAGCTCCTAGATAACCTTGATACTAAAACATCTTTTAAATATCAAGGATCATGGAGGCTAAGATGATACTTTAGATACTAGCACTGGAATTGTTACTCTTGGTTTAATACTACTTATTAAATCTCATGTAATAGTTGGAGTTTGCTGAAAGTTTGCAATAGGACTTTTAAACTTTAAATTGACACTTAAAACAATACGATACCAGTTCCTAAAGTAAATATCCAGGATTCTATAGTTCTATTATCTCAATTAAAACTAAGCGCAAGGTAGTAAACGGATGCCAATGACTACAACAAAATATGCCAATTTTCACTTTGATTTAAGTTATGATAAATTGAGTTAAACTTTCATCATATTACTACATGATGCCCACTCAAAAATGACATCCCTCGTGTCTTTTTGGTGATTACATGAACCAAATCCACTATACCAAGTCCGATCATCACGTGAGTCAGTGTAACTTTAAAGGCGAGCATCTATATGGGCATTATATCAACCATATGACTCACCCTTAACCTTTCAGTCCATGTTCTGAGGCCATGTTTGTACATGCTAGGCTCGCCAAGTAAGAACCTTAGTACTTGTGCGTGTAAAACTGTCTTACACCCGTTGTGACAAAGCGTAGAGTCAAGTACACCCGATCATCACGTGGTGGCTCGAAACAATGAACTTTCTTAACGGTGCATACTTAAGGAATAACACATTTTATCTTGATATAAATGAGGGATTATCTTATAATGCTACTAAAACGCCAAACAAGCAATATAAGATGCAAAAAAACATCATATGCATAAAGTGAAACGATATGGTTCTTACACTTGATCGCTATCTTGTGCATCTTGGTATGATCTTTATCATTCCTTTATGTGTAAGGCAAGGACTGTGGAACTTATACTTTACTATGTTTGAATTTCGAAGAATATCAATCCATACTAGAAATTATAACATCACCATATCATAACACTTGCCCAACAACAATCTAATTAGATGCCTCTAATTTATAAATTGCAAGTTTTACATGGATTACGGCTTTCGAAGATAGAACCGTTAATACCTACGAACATGGAACCACAACGATGATAATCAAATTATTAGCAACTCGTTGTAAATAAGATATTGACTATAGTAGGAGAGACAAACATCCGCTAGCCAGTTATGCAAAATTAGTTGCATGTCAAGCATGGAACAAGTTTCATGTGCGAGGACATATAAAGTTAGTCCGGGCCGCTTCATCCCACTATGCAGCCAATATCCAAAATACATATAAGATGCAATAACATGACCATCAGCACCCACATAATCATATGTGTTCTACCCGTGAAAAGCATCTATGCATAAATTGGGCTATGATACCACTGTTGGGTTTGCAACATAGAAAACAAAAAAATTCTTACGATGTGAACAACTAAGCACCAAGATCTATCTATCTAGATACAATCAATGGGTGGATATAAATCCATAGAGAGCATAACCTTGAAGAGCGACAAAGCGTTACGAGGTTGTACTCGTCAGTGATGTAGTCATACACTTGCCGATCTAAAGATCATGATGAAGTCCAGCGAGTCCAGTAGGTCGGGCACCAGCAAGTCCAACACCGCAAATGTCGTGGTGTGGAACACGGCAGTACCATCAGGGATGGCTTGAAGGGGGTAATCAGGATGCTATCGGTGGCTACTCACAATGGGCTGGGCACAGATACTACAAACACAATGATGTACCCAGGTTCGGAGCACTCTTGGCGAGGTAACACTCCTACTCTTGCAAGGATCTACTATCAAAGGGGGCGAGTGCCTAATACAGATGCTCCTCGAGATGTTTCCTTAGCTACTTCTTGCTTGAAATTGTCTAAGTCCTATTTCTTGTTGTCTCTACCTAGAACCCTAGCACTACCCCCCTTATATACAGGTTGAGGAGGTAGCTTACAAGGTGGGTTCTAGGGTTTACTGTTTGGATTTGGGCCTTACAAAGTGGGCGGCTGGACAGGGCCAAACGGTAGGCCCGGGTCCAGTCAAGTCTCTAGTACAGGGGAGGACCGCACTACAGTGCACAGCGCCCCTGCTTTACTCGTCATCCGGCTCTTTATCGGTCAGCTAACTCTTTATGCGTAAGCCGGAGCTTTGCTTCCCAGCCCTTGTTTTGCTCTTCAGCCTCCAGCTTTGGCGCAGTTGTCTAGTAGCGGCGGCCAGGCCAGCGAGGCTGTCCTGTCCAAGGTGCGCTCAGCAAGGAGCATCACCCCTAATGTACCGTGGCCAGCGGATCCGAGGCGGCCGGCTAGGAGCGGCCCCCCAACCAGTTCTTCTGGCTCCCCGGCTAGACGGGCCAGCCTGGGAAACTTGAATGCAGACCGGGTGGGGATTCCACCCGGCTGTGGTCCTTGATATGGGTCCAGGCGGCCTGTGCTCCTTGGAGCCGGCCGGTTGGTCCCGTCTTGGCCTATCCGGGGGTCATCCCCCGACACTAGTCCCCGATCATGTTAGGACTTGCCCTCGTGGTTAAGTTCTTGCGTGCTCATTGGAAATGATTAATGGTGCAGACGCTTCGTCATTTTCATTTGTCTTGTAGTCTTTGTCTTGTAATCTTTGTTCCGTACCGGCTTGGGATTCTGTCCTGGTTTCCCGGCTGGGGTTTACCGGCTATGGAGCCGATGGCCCCACCCACAGGGTGTGAGCGGTGATCCTCTTGACCGGCTGCCACACCCAGCCGGGAGAGGGATCGCCAACTTGGTGTCATCGGTGCTTGCGTCAGCCATGCCAGCTGTTTCTGGTGCGCGTCGCGTCAGCCATGCCTGTCGTTTTTGGCGCGCGTCGCGTCAGTTTGACTTTTGGGTCGGCCGCGGCTGTTTTTTGGTAATAGCGCACATGCCTTTATCATTGCGCCTTCTTGGAGATCGTGGGCGCGGTTCGCCTCCCTTAGTAACTTCTGTGGGATCTTCTGCGCGCGTGGTGCCAGCGCACGTGATCCGTCCTGAACCTCGTGGAGAGGTGGGGCGGTTTCTTGTCACGTGGCGTAGAGGGAGGGGAACCGGCATGGTGGAGTAGGGTCGTTGCTTGCCATGTGGCGTAGTGGGAGGGGGACCGGCGTGGCCCTTCTTCCCCGATAAATATGTACGCCAAGGAGCAGTGGCTCCTCACTCATCTCCCAACACCTGCCGTCCCTATTCTTCCTTGCGCTCTAGATTTTCACTGCTCCTCTGCACCACCGTTTCTTGGTCGCCAGCGCCGCTCCTCTTCTTCAACAGCCGTCTCCCGCGCTTCAACCAGGGCCACCTTTTCGGACAACATGTTTCCCGAGGTTGCCGGCGGGTGGTGCGGCTCGTATGTTACTGAAGAAGTGGTGAGAAGTATTGGCGGGGGAAATTCCTGCCGTCGGAGCGGTTGCTGAAGAATCGCCTCGCGCCGGAGGGCGAGCGGGTGCCCCACCCCTAGCCTGGCGATGTCGTGGTCTTCCTCGCCCACTTCGCTCACGGCCTTGGGCTGCCGTTGAGCCGCTTTGTCTTGGAGCTCCTCGTCACCTTCGACCTGGAGCTCCACCACCTCGAAGCCAATGACGTGTCGATGTTGTGGCATCACGCGGCCTGCTGCGAGGCGTTCCTTGGCGTCTGCCCCAACGCCATGAACTTCTTAAAGTTCTTCTACTTAAAGGTTTAGGTGGTGGGGAAGGGTGGGCCGCTGACGGAGATGGGATGCTGCGCCATCTAACCGGGGCCATCGTCGCCCATCCCGCGCATGGAGCTCCCCGACACCGTCAAGCTCTGGCAACGCTCATACTTTTACGTGCGCAACAACATCGAGGTGGAGTTTATCAAGGTCCCCGCCTTCGCCAACGTCCCCTCCGGCCGAAAGGCCTGGGCGTCCAGCGCTTGGGCGCCCAGGGCGACATCGACCGGCTGGGCGCCAGGCTGGCATCCTCGTGGATAAGGAACGTCTCACCGCCCGGGACATTGTGTTGTCCTGTATGGCGAACCGTGTGCTCCCACTGCAGCACCGGTCACACAAGATGTGCCACCTCTCTGAACATCTGGATCCCACCCAGGTATCCTAGCTGGATGTGCCGCATGCCACCCTCCTCGAATGGCTCGCTGCCATCTCGAAGGAGGCGTTGGAGGAGGACTATGTGTTCTCCTACCGGCCATACCACCGCAGCCACCTTCCGCCGAAGGTATGTCATTCTTGTTCTTCTCCGGGTGGATTTTCCTGAGAGACTCCCGTTTCGTCCCTCTTATCATCCCTTGTTGAGTAGTTTTTCACGGCGTAGCTAGTGGAGGATGGCATGGGGGACAATGAGCTCCCCAACTTCGCCGCGGACTTCAAGCCGGCGAAGGCTCCGCTGGCGGAGGCAGAGCGGTTCCCCATGCGGGTCGACGAGGGTTGCGAGTTCCCACCCGGTGAGAGTTTGTTATTTGTCCTTGTCTACTTTGCTCTTGCCGCACTTTTAGCCGTGAACATGAAGTTTTGCTTGCACTAGAAAAGCTGTTCATGGCGAGGATGTGGACCTGGCCGAGGTCGCCGCACCCAGGGGTAAGGGGAAGCAGGCTGCCCCCACCAGCGCTGCTCCGGCCGGGGGCGGCGCCAAGAAGATACGCCGCCCCCGTCCTGCGGCCACCATGCCGAGCGTTGCCGGGTAGGTGCTTCTATCTTCTTGGTACTTGTATTGACTTCCTCATTTTTGGGTTGCTCATTCCTTGTGTTTATGCAGCGAGGCTATGGCCTTGCCCGGCTCCACGACCATCACTACCGTGTTCGCCCCTCCACCTGCTGCGGAGGGGAGCACACTGGCTTTGGCGCCCGAGGTTGCGCCGGTTCCGGCCCCCGAGACGACATCACGTCAGCAGAATGGGGCCGGAGCGGTAACGCCGGAGGTGGTGCCGCCGGCTACTCCCGTGACCCTCCACCGGGCTGGGGTCGTCTCCCGGCTTGCTGAGGGGCTTCTAATTGGGCTCACGGACACGGTTATGCCTCCCCCCGGCTCAACGGTGAGCACTGACTCTAGCGCCTACCAGGTGGAGGAGAAGGTGGAGGTGCTGCAGCTGGAGGTCCCCGTCCAGCCGGAGGTTGGGCCCTCCGCGGCCTCGGTCAGCGATGATGACCTCCAGGTCAGCGGCTGGATGCCGGCTCGTGCTGCGCCGCCGTTGGACGCCCTCCAGGCCCAATTGTCGGAGGAGGCGCCTCTAGCCGTTGGCTAGGCTCGCCAGCTGGTGGAGGCGCTAGAGCCGGGGCTCGGCCAAGCCAGGGCGCTGGCGGCCTCCGTCGAGGTATGTGCTCTATCGCCCATCTTGATGCTTGTTCAGCATCTTGTGCTGCGGATTGTTCTCACTTCTCTGTTTGTGCAGAGGGCTCTTGTCGACGCCGCCAAGACCTCGCGGGGCCTGGGCCGTAAGATCACTCGCTCTGCCGCATCTTCTAGATTACGTGATTTCTCACGCTTCTTGTTGAATATTGGTTACCGTCCTGCATCTCTACTGGCGGACCGGGACCGTGAGGTGGCCCGGCTAAAGGAGGAGGTCGCCCGGCTGGAGGAGTCCAACAAGAAGCACCAGGACCAGATAACCGAACTAACCGCACAACAACAACAGATGGAGATCAAGGCTGGCACGTCCAAGAGGACAGCGGATACCAGGGCCGAGGCGCTGAAGAACCAGGAGGGACTTTACGCCACCCATGCGGATGCCCTCAAGGTTTCCAAGGGCCAGCTCCTAGGGTACGTGGTCTCCAAACAAGTCTTTGAGACCAACCCCTCCAAGAGCAACACCATCGCGCAACTCGGGAAGCCCGAGTGCTTGCGCAATATCCAGAAACAGGCAGGGCAAGTCGCGGCCCTCAGTCGCTTCATCACCCGGCTCGACGAGAAGGTAATACCTCTCTACCGATTGATGCAGAAGAATACCACGTTCGTTTGGGACAGCAAGGCTGACAACGCGCTCAAAGCGCTGAAGGAGGTGCTACTCGCAGCGCTAGTACTCACCGCTCCCATGGACAAGGAGCCAATGCTCGTCTACGTCGCAGCCTCTAGTCGAGTTGTGCAACACCCTGTCCACTACATCAGTGAGGTCCTCACTGATTTGAGGCAACGCTACCCGTAGTACTAGAAACAGGTTTATATGGTCTTTCTAGCCCAAAGGAGGCTCCCTCACTACTTCGAGGAGCATCCTATCACAGTTGTTTCCTCCGCCCCACTACAGGACACCATGCGCAATCGCGACGCGACTAGGCGAGCTACTAAGTGGGCCGTCAATATCGGCATCCACAACATCAAGTACGAGCCGCCGACTGGGAAGAAGCGCAACAACCCATGCCGCTGCCATACCTCCACTACTGGTCCCTCCACTACGATGGATCAAAGAACTTGGACGACACCGGGGGTGGGATAATCCTCACCTCCCCCAAGGGCGATAAACTTCGATACATGTTGTAGCTCAACTTCACGCCCTACACCAATAACATGGCTGAGTAGGAGGCCCTCCTCCATGGCATGTGGGCCACCAAGGAAATGAACATCAATCACCTTAAGTGCTACGGAGACTCCGACCTCATCACCGCACAATTCACTAGCACCTACAATCGCCCCCAACATGATAGCATACAGCCAAGAGGTGGACTAGCTGGGGGGCTACTTCGCTGGATACTTCGTCGAGTGGATCGATCGCCGGAAGAATGAGGAGGCCAACACACTCTCATGCATCCGATTGGCTTGCCAAATTCCACCACCGAGCATCTTCCTCGACATCATCGACAAGCCATCGATCTCCCCCGAGGGAGATCGACATCAATATACAACTGCAGCTCTAGTCCTCTATGGTCGCCATGGTCACAAAGCCCAGCGACTGGACTACCCCTACGTCGCCTACCTCGAGCACAAGATCGTACCCAAGGACGAGACTAAGGTGCAGATGATTGTGCAATGATGCAAGTATTTCGTCATCATTAACGGCGAGCTCCACAAGCGCATCATGACAGGCATGTATCAACGTTGTGTACAACCAGAAGAGGGTCGCAAGATCGTACAAGACATCCTTGCCGGCGACTGCGGGCACCATGCTGGCGCAAGATCACTAGCCGCCAAGGCCATGCGCCATGGCTTCTACTGGGTCACCGCACATGCCCATGCCATCGACATTGTCCCGTGTTATGTCGGGTGCCAAAAATACGCCCACCAGACGCAGATCCCTGGTTCAGCTATCAAGAACATCCTCATCACATGGCCATTCGCCATTTGGGGCATCGAAATGGTTGGTCGGTTCAAAACTGGCCCATCGGTCAACACCCACCTCCTGGTCACAGCCGACAAATTTACCAAGGGGGTTGAGGCAAAGCCCATCAAGAAATTCGACAGCAAGACTGCCACCAAGTTCCTCCGCAAGCTGATATACCGATACGGCTACCTGCATAGCATCATCACTAACAACAACACAAATTTTGCCAAGGGCGCCATGGCTGATTTCTGTGAGGAGCACGACATCTGACTCGACCTCGCCTCAGTCACCCACCCAGAGTCGAACGACCAAGCCGAACATGCCAATCAGAGCATCCTCGATGACCTCAAGCCCATATTGCATGCCCCTAGAGCGGAAGCCAGGATGCTGGGTTGAAGAGCTCCCCTTCGTGCTATGGGGCATTCGCAACTCCATCAACCGATCAATAGGGTTCCCCCCTCTTCATGGTGTATGGCGCTGAAGCCGTCATGCTGACTGACCTGGAGCATGACTCGCCTTGAGTCATCCACTACGCGAAACATGACAACAAAGTCGCCGGTCAAAATGCGACCTGGCTCGCTCCCGCACCGCCATCTATCAGCTATGTCTCCGCCACTACCATAGCTTCCGAGTCCGTACCCGCACCTTCTAGGAGGGCGACCTCATCATTCGACTCATCTAGGATAAGAAGGGTATGCATAAGCTCTCTCCCCCATGGGAGGGGCCATTCGCCATAGGACGAGTCCTAGGAAACGACGCCTACTACCTCATCGGCATTCGAGGTGACGGCCAACTCGATGTTGAGCAGCTATGGAATGTGAACCTCCTACGGAAGTTCTATACATAGAACTAAAACTTGTACTCAGGTGTACCAAGAATAAATAAAATATTGTCTACACAAATTGTATTCACTTTCCATTTCTGAAGTAAATATGCCCTAGAGGCAATAGAGATGATTGTATTTCATGTGTATCCATGAGTTATTATAATGTTCCTTGAATATCCATATACCAGGCAACTTGTATTGATTGGCAATTATGTGAATTGTTTGTGAAACTCTTTACTTGTATGGTTATCTAATAATTTTCCCTAGTCAGAGTTCATGTGAGGACACACGTGAATATTAGACTAGCACATCGATTGGTTGATGACTATGTTTCGCAAGTCATAGACATGGAGATGTCAAACCAATGATGTGGCCACATGTTATGAACATGGGGTTGGACTGACCCAACATGACACTGGCAATAATACTTGCAGCTCTCTCTACACATCGTGTATGTTTGTCCTTAGACCTTAGATTGTCGCATGCACTTGAGATGTGGATCGACCTACTTTGGGGCTATCAAACACTACTCCGTAACTGGGTAGTTATAAAGGTAGCTTTCGGGTTTGTCCTGATACATGCTGCAAGGTATCGGTCATTCAAGATGGGATTTGCCCCTCTCTACTTGAGAGAGATATATCTCTGGGTCCCTCAAGTGATCGGATCCAGAAATGCATGGCCGTGCTACATATGGTTAAGAGTTAACCTAGTAAAGGGATTCTGAATCACAGTATCGAGAAAGAGAGGTCAGCTTGGAGCTAGACCAAATATCGTGAGGCAAAGGTAAAGACATGTACTCAACCTTGTGATGGTTCGTCCGAATGACTTTATATGCGTTTAGGAGTTGGTACATCTTGCTAGAGGCCGCTACCAACTATTGACGGAGTAAGTGTATTCGCGTCATGTCTATACGTGTATGAACCTATAGGGTCACACACTTTAGGGGCTGGAAGCCTAATGAGGATTGGATCCGAATTAGACCAGGCTTAGGATGCTAATGGGCTGCTAATGTAGAAGCCCACCAGGGATGCCTATATAAGAGAGGGTGAGGCGAGCTGAATAGGGATGAGCATTCCACCCAGCCGCCACTCCTCTTCCGCCTGTGTTGCACGCGCGGACCTAGTAGTCTAGCGTGTGACGGCTTCCACTTCGGACGTGTGGATACCTCGGAGGTGCTGCATCTGTAGCACTTGGACGAGCCGCGCAAAGGGGAGCTGCTCGTGGGTCGAGGACGAGGAGGAGACGTAGAACATCTACATTGCCGCAACGTGCTTCATCGAGTTCCGCACCTGCGCGTCTAGTGGTAATCCCGTGATCTATGACAATAGTATTCCTGGTTGACGTGGTAGAAAAATTTGTTTTTACGCTAGTGTAGCCTACCCGTTACCCTTCAATTTCTTGTGCCAATCGCAATTGTACATTTAGCCCAACATGCTAACTATGATATTAAATCGTTGGTCAAGTAACCGGCACGGCTAAGTAGTGCGGTTCAAGGGCACCGAAAATTAGTCGGGTATTGCACCATCCATGAAAACACCAACCCGGAGCCACCATCAGAGTCGCCTATCTTGACTGGCTCCCCGAGCCAATACGACCGGTTGTGCTTCCCACATACCCTTGTCCTCCTCATCCTTTCGCACATCGAATCGAACGGTTAAGTACCATGCTCGGGGATGATGACCCACAAGTATAGGGGGTGTATTGCAGTATTTTCAATAAGTAAGAGTGTCGAACCCAATGAGGAGCAGAAGGTGCTGGCTAGTGTTATGGATCAGTAATTCTCTGTAAATACTTAGCAAACGGATTTTTAAGGTTTTTGATAAAGTAAGTAAACAAAGTACGAGTAAATAAAAGACAGTAGGAATAAATGCTGCAAGTGGCCAAATCCTTTATGCAGAAAAGGACAAGCCGGTTGTATTACTTAAGATGACCAACCGTTCACGAGGACACATGGGAAGACTGTCAAGTGCTTTCGCTTCATATAGTTGATTAATCTCTTTTAGCTTGCTAAGTGTTGTGTGGGTGAACCTGTGCTAATGTACTGACCCATCCAGGACTAATACATACTTGTGATTATACCCCTTACAAGCATCCATAAGTACAAGAATGTAATTAAGGTAGTAACCTAACCACAGCTTTAAATTCTAAGACCCTTACGTCCGTTGTGCAATGGTTTCCTAACGGGGGTTCAGGTTTCTGTCACTCCGGCAACCCCTACGATTAGTAGCCAAATACACAATGCATTCCCCTAGGCCCATATAGGTGAAGTGTCATGTAGTCGATGTTCACATGATACCACTAGAAGAAGTACACCACAACTTAAATATCAAAGTATTGAATCTTTCTCAACACAACTCCACTGCCAACAACATGACTTCTGCCATGTCCTCAAGAACAAAACTAACTACTCACAAGACATCATATGGATCATGATCAGAGATGGAATAATGATGGAAAAAATCTAAACATAAAAAATAATTCAATGGTTCACTCAATAGCATCAACTACAAAGAGTAATCAACACCGGGAAAGTTTCCCCTATGAACTAATGCAAGATTCAACACAATAGTTACAGCAATATGGAGATGGTGATAATGGTGGTGATGATGATGATCCCGATGAAGTCCAGCTTGATGGTGGTGTTGATGGCGACGATCTCCCCTCTCCGGGAAGGAATTCCCCCGGCAGAAATCTGTCTGCCGGAGAGATCTTTCTCTCTCGGTGTTTTCCGCACCGCAGAGGCGGCGGGATCTTTCTATGGTCGCTCCCTGAGTCTTAGGGTTTCGGGAGGATGATATACGCCAGAGGAGAGAGCCAGAGGTGGGCCAGGGCGGCCACACCACCTGCTGGCATAGCCTAGGGCTACCCGCGCCTGGGGTGGTGTGGCCCCCTGTGGCCCATCTCCACTCTGTCTTCTGGTATCTTTAGTCTTCTGGAAAAATAGGATTTTCCATATATTTTCCTAGATTTTCTGATCTTCGCGAATTTTGCCTCCAAACAACACCTTTTCCATCAGAATCCTGACTACAGTGGTCCATGCTCCAAAAGTCATCAACCATGCAAAAACAGATGAAATAACATAAGTATCACCTCTCAATACGAAATATATCAATGAATAATAGTGAATTAAGACATAGAATAGTGATGAAAAATGGACGTATCAACTCCCCCAAGCTTAGACTTCGCTTGTCCTCATGCGAAACTGAGCTCAATAAACATGGCCTCAGGTTTATGGAGTGAAGAGTCAATAAAAGAATATGGACAAGAAGCATCACATCCATCAAATGCATAGCTCATAATAGAAGACAACTCACTATTATATAACTCAACTTGCAATAAGTAAAGGAAACACAATAAAGATACATAAAGTGAATCATAACTGGTAATGGCAAACTTAGCTCTTGGTCGAAGAATAGTTGATAATTTGCTGGAGTTTACAAATAACTGATTTTCAAAGATAGCTTTAAAGTAGTAAACATCAAGATAAGAGCAATGTGCAAAGCAAGGAATGTAAGAAACATGATTGAATAAATCATCATATGAATGAATGAAACACAACAACTCAAAATACTTGCTCGGATAGAAGGGAATAGGTTTACTGACTCAACTAAAAAGTAAAAGAAAGGCCCTTCAAAGAGGGAAGCAGGGATTGCAAGTCTCATAAAGAGCTCCCAAAAATTATGATACTTACTAGCTTTCAGCTCTCATTGCACCTATCATAGGCATCTTTAGGTGATTAAGGTTAAAGTGATCAAATATGAGGATATGCATTGACAAGTTGTAAGTTGAGAATCTCATGTCCCTTGAATACGAGGGCCGCTCCTCATGCTACTCAAGTTTAGTCACCGGTAAGTTCTTGTCATTGTAAGCATATGTGTATCATAGAGAACCGCCAACAGGGTACCCCTTGCCCGATGATACAGAAGAATCCCCATATCAAAATGACAAGGCAAGCAGACAACAAGCATCTCAGCAATCTTCTTATTTACCATGGGAATATGATGCTTTTTTCCCTCTTTCCTCTTTTCATAATCTCTTTTTTTCCTTTTTCTCTTTTTCTCAATCTCTAACTATTTTTTTATAAGAAGAATGCTTCATAGATGCTCGTTATGGTTACGCTACAGGTTTCCACCATGTCAGCATGGATTAGACTAGCGGCCCAGGCGTTTGTCTAACACATATGCATAACTCCATGGACTTACAAGCTACCCTTTCATTTCACACCGACGACATCCATAGACAAAAGAACATAATATCAACTTGGTACAAAGTACCAGTGCAATGTTGAAAGCTTTCCCCATGACAGCATGGTTCTGCTAATTCACAACTTATAAAGCGCAAGCATATACGCAACATAGGTGAGAACAATGGTTCAAGTTTATTAAGTGCAAGAAAGTAAAGTGTGCCATCAAGTTCGTGAGAGCTTTAATCACTAATTTTCACATAACAAGTTTAATTTGGTAGGTAGATAAAATAAGAATTTACTTGGAATAGCAATAATGCTAATAGGTAGGTACGGTGGACACAAATGACAAAGGTTTTGGTTTTAAGGAGGTGGATGCACGAGAAGAATACCCTCTGAGTACAGGTTTTTGGCTAGCAAGGCTGGGTAGCAAGTATAAGAGTTGAAGGAAACAACCAAACATACAAGTGATAAAAACATGCAATCTTCCTTTGAAGAACAAAAGATCTTAACTAGAGAATACTAGACTTATGAGCAAATCAAGAAAGAAAGATGACGAAATTATTTTTCTTTAAAGGTACTTTAGTCTTTTCTTTTAACTCTCAAAAATAGTGTTGCTACTGACCGAGCCAGGTTTGCGAAAACCAACTAAATTAACTCAATGATCCCAAAGTGATACCAATACTAACAACAAGATCAATCATATAACCACGAATTGAAAACTAATATAAGCTATGAAAAAGAGTGAATGATAGAACTTCTCATAATATTTCATAACGGCAACTCACACCATGGGATACATATCTAAAGAGAGAGGGGACACTTCCATAATGCAAACCATACTACATAATAACTCCTCTATTCATGATATGACTCTACTAATAAGGTAAAAAGAGAGAAGATAGTGATGTGATACCTCGACACTCCCCCAAGCTTGGAACAAAATAAGGGGATGCCAAACCTGATGACGAATTAATCCTTAGGTGGTGGTGGTATCCTCTCATCTTCGTCCGTCTTCCAGGGTAAAGGCTTCCCATCAACAAAGGACATCGTGGTTTCCAACATCCTGAAACTTGCAGCAGCACTTATGTGTTTAAATCTAGCCTCATACTCACAGTTTTGATTTTGAACATCATAGAACTATGCTTGCAGTTCGTTGGTTGTTTGGCGGAGTGAGAGGACTTCGTCTTTGAGTTCAGAAGTCTCCTTTTGGTGCTCGGTGATGAGTTCGGAACAAATCTTATGGATGATATCCACTTCGCGCTCTGCCATCTTCTTGTACCTAAAGACTTGTTTCTCCAGTGCTTCCATCCTGTCCTCCAGACTTCCTTCACCTCTAGGGCCTTGAAACTCTTTAATCCGGACCTCCCCACCTTCGAGCAACAACTCCTTGGGATGAATCTTTCTCTCATGTATGGGTTGATGATATCTTCTAAGGAATCTCCCTCAGCTAATACAGTGGAAGACATTGTGGCTACAAATCTGGGATTCTACGTGGAAGAAACATATCAAAACAAAAACACGATGAAAACACGATATACGAACCTCGGAAGATCCGGGGGATTATATATTATGAAGTTTCATAAAAAGAGGAAGGTACTAGGTGAAAACGGGTCGGAGGCAGAGTCTGGGGTGGCCTCCCCACCTGGTGGCACGGCCAGGGGTGGGCCCACGCCACAGGGTGGTGTGGGCCACCCTGGCTCCGTTTTTGTCCCTTTTTCGCTTCGTAACTTCCCTCATTGACTGAAAACTGCAAAACTATAGTTGGATTGTATTTTCGCAGAACTTTTCTTACCAGAACTATTACATATTTGAAAACAGACTCTGCAGGTCTCTGAATTTGGGCCTTGATGAATTTCTCCAGAGTTATAACTTGAAAGTCATCAACATCTTCATTGTAATAATCTCCCGCAATATAGTGCTCGAGTCGCTACGCATTCACTACTTGTGTAGTATTATCTTTTAAAGAAGAAATTTTTATTGCTCCTAAACGGTATACTTCTTCAATAATGAAATGTCCTTCCCATTTTGACAGTAGCTTTCCTGCAAAAAATCTGAGACGAGACCTATACAATAGAACTTTCTCACCAACATGAAATTCTCTCTTAAGTATTCGCTTGTCATGCCATGTTTTAACTTTTTCCTTAAAGAGCCTCGCATTTTCATAGGCTTCACTCCTCCATTCATCTAAAGAACTTAAGTCAAATAATCCTTTCTCACCAGCGAGCTTACAATCTCTATTTAGTTCTTTAACTGCCCAGTAAGCTTTGTGTTCTAATTCTAAGGGTAGGTGACAAGCTTTCCCATAAACCATTTTATAAGGAGACATCCCCATAGGATATTTGTAAGCAGTTCTATAAGCCCATAAAGCATCATTCAACTTTTTAGCCCAGTTTATTCTAGATCTATTAATAGTCTTTTGCCAGATGGATTTAATTTCTCTATTTGAAAACTCTACTTGCCTACTAGTTTGGGGGTGATAGGCTGAAGCAATTCTATGATAACATCATATTTAGCAAGGGTCTTTCTAAAACCACCATGAATTAAATGAGAACCCCCATCAGTCATGAGATACCTAGGCACTCCAAACCTAGGAAAGATAACATCCTTAAGCATTTTTAGAGAGGTCTCCCCGTCATCACTCTTTGTAGGAATTGCTTCTACCCACTTAGTAACATAATCAACGGTAACAAGAATATGAGTGTAACCTTTCGAAGGAGGGAAAGGACCCATAAAGTCGAATCCCCAGCAATCAAAAGGTTCAATAAGTAGAGAGTAGTTCATCGGCATTTCATTGCCTCTAGAAATATTACCAACACGCTGGCATTCATCAGAAGATAAAACAAATTTTCTTGCATCTTTAAAAATGGTAGGCCAGTAGAAACCTGATTGTAGTACCTTTTGTGCAGGTCTATCTCCTGCATGATGTCCTCCATAAGCACTACCATGACATTTACTCAATATCTCCATTTATTCATATTCTAGAACACATCTTCGCATAATACGATCCAGTCCCTCTTTGTATAAGTGTGGGTCATCCCAAAAATAATGCCTCAAATCATAGAAGAACTTCCTTGTTTGCTGAGCTATAAAAGTTGGAGGCAAATACTTGGAGACAATAAAGTTAGCATAATCAGCGTACCAAGGGTTCCCACGCGAGCTTACCCCTACTGCGGCTAACTGCTCATTTGGGAAACTATCATTAACAGGCATAGGGTCAAAAGAGATGTTTTCCAATCGAGATAAATTATTAGCTACAGGGTTTTCAGCACCCTTCCTATCTACTATATGTCGATAAAACTCTTGTAAAAGCAGCACCCATCTAATAAGCCTAGGCTTAGCGTCCTTCTTTGTCATAAGGTATTTAATAGGAGCATGATCAGTATGAATGGTGACTTTTGACTCTACAATATAGGGCCTAATCTTATCACAAGCAAAAACGACAGCTAGAAATTCCATTTTAGTAGTAGCATAATTTCTTTGAGCAGCGTCTAGAGTCTTACTAGCATAATGGATAACGTTTAAATTCTTATCAATTCGTTGCCCAAGGACAACACCTACAGCAAAATCACTAGCATCACACATTATTTCAAAGGGTAAACTCCAATCAGGTGGTTGAAAATAGGGGCTGTAGTTAAAGCCTTCTTAAGAGTTTCAAAAGCTTCCTTACAATCATCATAAAAAACAAAGGGTACATCTTTTTGAAGAAGATTAGTAAGGGGTTTTGATATCCTAGAAAAGTCTTTAATAAAACTTCTATAGAAACCATCATGACCAAGGATACTACAAATACCTTTGATATCTCTTGGACATGGCATCTTCTCAATTGCCTCAACCTTAGCTCTATCAACTTCTATGCCTCTTTCAGAAACTATATGCCCAAGGACAATCCCTTCATTAACCATGAAGTGGCATTTCTCCCAATTAAGAACAAGATTAGTTTCTTCACATCTCTGCAAAACTTTATCAAGGTTGTGCAGACAATTATCAAAAGAAGTTCCATAGCCAGAAAAGTCATCCATGAACACTTCTACAATTTCCTCACAAAACCATGAAAGATACCAGACATGCACCTTTGAAAAGTAGCAAGAGCATTACATAAACCCAAAGGCATAAGTTTATAAGCATAAGTTCCATAAGTAGTTTTTTCTTGATCTTATTGTTTAACAGCAATTTGAGGGAAACCAGAATAACCATCAAGAAAACAAAAATGGGTCTTTTTAGACAACCTTTCCAAAATTTGATCAATAAAAGGAAGCGGGTAATGATCTTTCTTAGTAAATTTATTGACTTTTCTAAAATCAATGCACATCCTATAGCCTACTACTATTCTTTCAGGAATAAGCTCATCATTATCATTAGGAACAACGGTAATACCTCCTTTTTTAGGAACACAATGAACAGGACTAACCCATTCACTGTCAGCAATAGGGTAAATAATACCGGTATCAAGGAATTTCAATACCTCATTCCTTAACACTTCCTTCATCCTGGGGTTTAAATGTCGTTGGTGCTCTACTACTGGCTTTGCATCTGGTTCGATGTTGATAGAATGCTGACATATAGTAGGTGAAATCCCTTTTAAATCATCCAGAGTATAGCCCATAGCTCCTTGGTGTTTCCTCAAAACCTCCAATAGCCTTTCTTCTTCCTTTCCTGAAAGTTTAGCGCTAATAATAACAGGATATATCTTTTTATCATCAATATAAGCATATTTAAGATCATCAGGGAGAGGTTTTAGATCGAAAACCAGATCCTTTTTAGGTGGCAACATGGTACCCAAGTCTTCTACAGGCAAGTTATGCTTAAGCATCTTAGGCTGATCACGGAGAATCCTGTCAATCTCGTTCCTTTCTTCCATGAAGATTTCACTTTCATGATTTTCCATAAATTGCTGCAAAGCATTGTTAGGAGCAAGAGAAATAGAAGCAAGTTGTTCAACTCTAAAATCCTCATTATGGGTTTCCTCTTCACAAGGTTCTTTAGCAAATTTCGAGAAATTAAACTCATAAGATTCCCCATCAAACTTAGTCAACATTTTCTCCCTCTTGCAATCAATAATAGCTCCACAGGTACTCAAGAAGGGTCTACCAAAAATGATAGGATAAGTTTTACTAGCAGCTGAACCAAGTACTAGAAAATCAGCAGGATACTTAATCTTACCACAAAGAACTTCCACGTCTCGTACAATACCATTTGGAGAGACGGTCTCTCTATTAGCAAGGTGAATAACCACATCAATCTCTTCCAATTCGCAGGGACTGATTTCATGCATAATTTCTCTGTAAAGCTCATAAGGAATAGCACTAGACTTTGCACCAATATCACATAAACCATAATAGCAACGATCACCTATTCTAACAGAAAGCACATGAACACTAGCCTTTTTAGTTCTATTAGGATGTGAAACAATATTAGAAGCATCCTCACAAAAGACTATGTGCCCATCTTCTATGCTTTTAGTGACAGGGTCTTTCACAATTGCTACCACAGGTTCAATGTTTATTTGTTCATCAGGTTTTATAGTTCTCTTTTCACCTTTGGTGATTACATTTTTTATCATAGGATGGTCCTTTACCTTTTCTGGGAAGGGAATCTTCTCGATATAAGATTCAGGTGAGATGGGATCAATAATGCAATACTTAGTACTCCTAACAGGAACATAGTCAGCAATATCTTTGTAAGGTGCATGGTATTTATTCCATCCCCTTTTTGGAATTTCGATATAAGAAGCAAAAGCTCTAAAGCAATTCGTAATAAGTTGCAAATCAAGACCATAAGCATTACTAATATTTTGAAAGTCATCAGTTCCCATAAAAGATTTAATGCATTCATAATCATAATTTATACCTGAATTTCTACCTTTGTCATTCTCCCAAGCTCTAGCATTATCTTGAATACGGTCCAGAAGATCCCATTTAGCTTCTTCTTCCATACGAGTGAATGATGCAGCACAAGAAGCATCCAATAAATCCTTGTCATGTAGAGGGAGCCTTGCATAAAAGTTATTGATAATAATATTGTTGGGGAGCTGATGAATGGGACATTTGAGCATTAGTAACTTCAATCTCCCCCAAGCTTGAGCTATACTCTCTCCATCAAGAGGCCAAAATTTGTATATTTGATTCTGATCTTTATGAATCTAACTAGGAGGATAAAACTTTGAATAAAAGAGAGGTACTATTTCGTCCCATTCTAGAGCTTGACCATTCTTTAGCAGCTTATACCATTCCTCCGCTCTTCCTTTCAGTGATAATGAGAATAACTTCTTATTAACTTGATCTGTAGTAATACCTGCACACTTGAACAACCCGCATAATTCGTGTATAAAGAGCAAATGATCACCGGGATTGACAGTTCCATCCCCAACATAGTAGTTATCCATAACACGATCAATAATTCTTGTAGGTATTTTAAAAACATCATTCTCAGCAGGTGGTGGCTTATCTACTACCTTAGCAGTGGTAGTAGCATTACCAAATAAGAAACTTAGCGAATTATCCATAACGAAAATAAAGCAACTAATAGTAATAAACAATACTCATAGTAGAAGTTTCCTTTACCAGTTCCACTCTCCAATACTGCTTCACTCCCCGACAATGGCGCCAGAAAATATTCTTGATGACCCACAATTATAGGGGGTGTATCGCAGTATTTTCGATAAGTAAGAGTGTCGAACCCAACGAGGAGCAGAAGGTGTTGGCTAGTGGTATGGATCAGGAATTCTCTGCAAATACTTAGCAAACAGATTTTTAGGGGTTTTTGATAAAGTAAGTAAACAAAGTACGAGTAAATAAAAGACAGTAGAAATAAATGCAGCAACTGGCCCAATACTTTATGCAGCAAAGGACAAGCCGGTTGTATTACTTAAGATGACCAAACGTTCTCGAGGACACATAGGAAGACTGTCAAGTGCTTTCGCTTCATATAGTTGATTAATCTTATTTAGCTTGCTAAGTGTTGTGTGGGTGAACCTGTGCTAATGTACCGACCCATCCAGGAAAGATAACATCCTTAAGCATTTTTAGAGAGGTCTCCCCGTCATCACTCTTTGTAGGAATTGCTTCTACCCACTTAGTAACATAATCAACGGTAACAAGAATATGAGTGTAACCTTTCGAAGGAGGGAAAGGACCCATAAAGTCGAATCCCCAGCAATCAAAAGGTTCAATAAGTAGAGAGTAGTTCATCGGCATTTCATTGCCTCTAGAAATATTACCAACACGCTGGCATTCATCAGAAGATAAAACAAATTTTCTTGCATCTTTAAAAATGGTAGGCCAGTAGAAACCTGATTGTAGTACCTTTTGTGCAGTTCTATCTCCTGCATGATGTCCTCCATAAGCACTACCATGACATTTACTCAATATCTCCATTTGTTCATATTCTGGAACACATCTTCGCATAATACGATCCAGTCCCTCTTTGTATAAGTGTGGGTCATCCCAAAAATAATGCCTCAAATCATAGAAGAACTTCCTTGTTTGCTGAGCTATAAAAGTTGGAGGCAAATACTTGGAGACAATAAAGTTAGCATAATCAGCGTACCAAGGGTTCCCACGCGAGCTTACCCCTACTGCGGCTAACTGCTCATTTGGGAAACTATCATTAACAGGCATAGGGTCAAAAGAGATGTTTTCCAATCGAGATAAATTATTAGCTACAGGGTTTTCAGCACCCTTCCTATCTACTATATGTAGATAAAACTCTTGTAAAAGCAGCACCCATCTAATAAGCCTAGGCTTAGCGTCCTTCTTTGTCATAAGGTATTTAATAGGAGCATGATCAGTATGAATGGTGACTTTTGACTCTACAATATAGGGCCTAATCTTATCACAAGCAAAAACGACAGCTAGAAATTCCATTTTAGTAGTAGCATAATTTCTTTGAGCAGCGTCTAGAGTCTTACTAGCATAATGGATAACGTTTAAATTCTTATCAATTCGTTGCCCAAGGACAACACCTACAGCAAAATCACTAGCATCACACATTATTTCAAAGGGTAAACTCCAATCAGGTGGTTGAAAATAGGGGCTGTAGTTAAAGCCTTCTTAAGAGTTTCAAAAGCTTCCTTAAAATCATCATAAAAAACAAAGGGTACATCTTTTTGAAGAAGATTAGTAAGGGGTTTTGATATCCTAGAAAAGTCTTTAATAAACCTTCTATAGAAACCATCATGACCAAGGATACTACAAATACCTTTGATATCTCTTGGACATGGCATCTTCTCAATTGCCTCAACCTTAGCTCTATCAACTTCTATGCCTCTTTCAGAAACTATATGCCCAAGGACAATCCCTTCATTAACCATGAAGTGGCATTTCTCCCAATTAAGAACAAGATTAGTTTCTTCACATCTCTGCAAAACTTTATCAAGGTTGTGCAGACAATTATCAAAAGAAGTTCCATAGCCAGAAAAGTCATCCATGAACACTTCTACAATTTCCTCACAAAACCATGAAAGATACCAGACATGCACCTTTGAAAAGTAGCAAGAGCATTACATAAACCCAAAGGCATAAGTTTATAAGCATAAGTTCCATAAGTAGTTTTTTCTTGATCTTATTGTTTAACAGCAATTTGAGGGAAACCAGAATAACCATCAAGAAAACAAAAATGGGTCTTTTTAGACAACCTTTCCAAAATTTGATCAATAAAAGGAAGCGGGTAATGATCTTTCTTAGTAAATTTATTGACTTTTCTAAAATCAATGCACATCCTATAGCCTACTACTATTCTTTCAGGAATAAGCTCATCATTATCATTAGGAACAACGGTAATACCTCCTTTTTTAGGAACACAATGAACAGGACTAACCCATTCACTGTCAGCAATAGGGTAAATAATACCGGTATCAAGGAATTTCAATACCTCATTCCTTAACACTTCCTTCATCCTGGGGTTTAAATGTCGTTGGTGCTCTACTACTGGCTTTGCATCTGGTTCGATGTTGATAGAATGCTGACATATAGTAGGTGAAATCCCTTTTAAATCATCCAGAGTATAGCCCATAGCTCCTCGGTGTTTCCTCAAAACCTCCAATAGCCTTTCTTCTTCCTTTCCTGAAAGTTTAGCGCTAATAATAACAGGATATATCTTTTTATCATCAATATAAGCATATTTAAGATCATCAGGGAGAGGTTTTAGATCGAAAACCAGATCCTTTTTAGGTGGCAACATGGTACCCAAGTCTTCTACAGGCAAGTTATGCTTAAGCATCTTAGGCTGATCACGGAGAATCCTGTCAATCTCGTTCCTTTCTTCCATGAAGATTTCACTTTCATGATTTTCCATAAATTGCTGCAAAGCATTGTTAGGAGCAAGAGAAATAGAAGCAAGTTGTTCAACTCTAAAATCCTCATTATGGGTTTCCTCTTCACAAGGTTCTTTAGCAAATTTCGAGAAATTAAACTCATAAGATTCCCCATCAAACTTAGTCAACATTTTCTCCCTCTTGCAATCAATAATAGCTCCACAGGTACTCAAGAAGGGTCTACCAAAAATGATAGGAAAAGTTTTACTAGCAGCTGAACCAAGTACTAGAAAATCAGCAGGATACTTAATCTTACCACAAAGAACTTCCACGTCTCGTACAATACCAATTGGAGAGACGGTCTCTCTAATAGCAAGGTGAATAACCACATCAATCTCTTCCAATTCGCAGGTACTGATTTCATGCATAATTTCTCTGTAAAGCTCATAAGGAATAGCACGAGACTTTGCACCAATATCACATAAACCATAATAGCAACGATCACCTATTCTAACAGAAAGCACATGAACACTAGCCTTTTTAGTTCTATTAGGATGTGAAACAATATTAGAAGCATCCTCACAAAAGACTATGTGCCCATCTTCTATGCTTTTAGTGACAGGGTCTTTCACAATTGCTACCACAGGTTCAATGTTTATTTGTTCATCAGGTTTTATAGTTCTCTTTTCACCTTTGGTGATTACATTTTTTATCATAGGATGGTCCTTTACCTTTTCTAGGAAGGGAATCTTCTCGATATAAGATTCAGGTGAGATGGGATCAATAATGCAATACTTAGTACTCCTAACAGGAACATAGTCAGCAATATCTTTGTAAGGTGCATGGTATTTATTCCATCCCCTTTTTGGAATTTCGATATAAGAAGCAAAAGCTCTAAAGCAATTCGTAATAAGTTGCAAATCAAGACCATAAGCATTACTAATATTTTGAAAGTCATCAGTTGCCATAAAAGATTTAATGCATTCATAATCATAATTTATACCTGACTTTCTACCTTTGTCATTCTCCCAAGCTTCAGCATTATCTTGAATACGGTCCAGAAGATCCCATTTAGCTTCTTCTTCCATACGAGTGAATGATGCAGCACAAGAAGCATCCAATAAATCCTTGTCATGTAGAGGGAGCCTTGCATAAAAGTTATTGATAATAATATTGTTGGGGAGCTGATGAATGGGACATTTGAGCATTAGGAACTTCAATCTCCCCCAAGCTTGAGCTATACTCTCTCCATCAAGAGGCCAAAATTTGTATATTTGATTCTGATCTTTATGAATCTAACTAGGAGGATAAAACTTTGAATAAAAGAGAGGTACTATTTCGTCCCATTCTAGAGCTTGACCATTCTTTAGCAGCTTATACCATTCCTCCGCTCTTCCTTTCAGTGATAATGAGAATAACTTCTTCTTAACTTGATCTGTAGTAATACCTGCACACTTGAACAACCCGCATAATTCGTGTATAAAGAGCAAATGATCACCGGGATTGACAGTTCCATCCCCAACATAGTAGTTATCCATAACACGATCAATAATTCTTGTAGGTATTTTAAAAACATCATTCTCAGCAGGTGGTGGCTTATCTACTACCTTAGCAGTGGTAGTAGCATTACCAAATAAGAAACTTAGCGAATTATCCATAACGAAAATAAAGCAACTAATAGTAATAAACAATACTCATAGTAGAAGTTTCCTTTACCAGTTCCACTCTCCAATACTGCTTCACTCCCCGACAACGGCGCCAGAAAATATTCTTGATGACCCACAATTATAGGGGGTGTATCGCAGTATTTTCGATAAGTAAGAGTGTCGAACCCAACGAGGAGCAGAAGGTGTTGGCTAGTGGTATGGATCAGGAATTCTCTGCAAATACTTAGCAAACAGATTTTTAGGGGTTTTTGATAAAGTAAGTAAACAAAGTACGAGTAAATAAAAGACAGTAGAAATAAATGCGGCAACTGGCCCAATACTTTATGCAGCAAAGGACAAGCCGGTTGTATTACTTAAGATGACCAAACGTTCTCGAGGACACATAGGAAGACTGTCAAGTGCTTTCGCTTCATATAGTTGATTAATCTTATTTAGCTTGCTAAGTGTTGTGTGGGTGAACCTGTGCTAATGTACCGACCCATCCAGGAAAGATAACATCCTTAAGCATTTTTAGAGAGGTCTCCCCGTCATCACTCTTTGTAGGAATTGCTTCTACCCACTTAGTAACATAATCAACGGTAACAAGAATATGAGTGTAACCTTTCGAAGGAGGGAAAGGACCCATAAAGTCGAATCCCCAGCAATCAAAAGGTTCAATAAGTAGAGAGTAGTTCATCGGCATTTCATTGCCTCTAGAAATATTACCAACACGCTGGCATTCATCAGAAGATAAAACAAATTTTCTTGCATCTTTAAAAATGGTAGGCCAGTAGAAACCTGATTGTAGTACCTTTTGTGCAGTTCTATCTCCTGCATGATGTCCTCCATAAGCACTACCATGACATTTACTCAATATCTCCATTTATTCATATTCTGGAACACATCTTCGCATAATACGATCCAGTCCCTCTTTGTATAAGTGTGGGTCATCCCAAAAATAATGCCTCAAATCATAGAAGAACTTCCTTGTTTGCTGAGCTATAAAAGTTGGAGGCAAATACTTGGAGACAATAAAGTTAGCATAATCAGCGTACCAAGGGTTCCCACGCGAGCTTACCCCTACTGCGGCTAACTGCTCATTTGGGAAACTATCATTAACAGGCATAGGGTCAAAAGAGATGTTTTCCAATCGAGATAAATTATTAGCTACAGGGTTTTCAGCACCCTTCCTATCTACTATATGTAGATAAAACTCTTGTAAAAGCAGCACCCATCTAATAAGCCTAGGCTTAGCGTCCTTCTTTGTCATAAGGTATTTAATAGGAGCATGATCAGTATGAATGGTGACTTTTGACTCTACAATATAGGGCCTAATCTTATCACAAGCAAAAACGACAGCTAGAAATTCCATTTTAGTAGTAGCATAATTTCTTTGAGCAGCGTCTAGAGTCTTAGTAGCATAATGGATAACGTTTAAATTCTTATCAATTCGTTGCCCAAGGACAACACCTACAGCAAAATCACTAGCATCACACATTATTTCAAAGGGTAAACTCCAATCAGGTGGTTGAAAATAGGGGCTGTAGTTAAAGCCTTCTTAAGAGTTTCAAAAGCTTCCTTAAAATCATCATAAAAAACAAAGGGTACATCTTTTTGAAGAAGATTAGTAAGGGGTTTTGATATCCTAGAAAAGTCTTTAATAAACCTTCTATAGAAACCATCATGACCAAGGATACTACAAATACCTTTGATGTCTCTTGGACATGGCATCTTCTCAATTGCCTCAACCTTAGCTCTATCAACTTCTATGCCTCTTTCAGAAACTTTATGCCCAAGGACAATCCCTTCATTAACCCTGAAGTGGCATTTCTCCCAATTAAGAACAAGATTAGTTTCTTCACATCTCTGCAAAACTTTATCAAGGTTGTGCAGACAATTATCAAAAGAAGTTCCATAGACAGAAAAGTCATCCATGAACACTTCTACAATTTCCTCACAAAACCATGAAAGATAGCAGACATGCACCTTTGAAAAGTAGCAAGAGCATTACATAAACCCAAAGGCATAAGTTTATAAGCATAAGTTCCATAAGTAGTTTTTTCTTGATCTTATTGTTTAACAGCAATTTGAGGGAAACCAGAATAACCATCAAGAAAACAAAAATGGGTCTTTTTAGACAACCTTTCCAAAATTTGATCAATAAAAGGAAGCGGGTAATGATCTTTCTTAGTAACTTTATTGACTTTTCTAAAATCAATGCACATCCTATAGCCTACTACTATTCTTTCAGGAATAAGCTCATCATTATCATTAGGAACAACGGTAATACCTCCTTTTTTAGGAACACAATGAACAGGACTAACCCATTCACTGTCAGCAAGAGGGTAAATAATACCGGTATCAAGGAATTTCAATACCTCATTCCTTACCACTTCCTTCATCCTGGGGTTTAAATGTCGTTGGTGCTCTACTACTGGCTTTGCATCTGGTTTGATGTTGATAGAATGCTGACATATAGTAGGTGAAATCCCTTTTAAATCATCCAGAGTATAGCCCATAGCTCCTCGGTGTTTCCTCAAAACCTCCAATAGCCTTTCTTCTTCCTTTCCTGAAAGTTTAGCGCTAATAATAACAGGATATATCTTTTTATCATCAATATAAGCATATTTAAGATCATTAGGGAGAGGTTTTAGATCGAAAACCAGATCCTTTTTAGGTGGCAACATGGTACCCAAGTCTTCTACAGGCAAGTTATGCTTAAGCATCTTAGGCTGATCACGGAGAATCCTGTCAATCTCGTTCCTTTCTTCCATGAAGATTTCACTTTCATGATTTTCCATAAATTGCTGCAAAGCATTGTTAGGAGCAAGAGAAATAGAAGCAAGTTGTTCAACTCTAAAATCCTCATTATGGGTTTCCTCTTCACAAGGTTCTTTAGCAAATTTCGAGAAATTAAACTCATAAGATTCCCCATCAAACTTAGTCAACATTTTCTCCCTCTTGCAATCAATAATAGCTCCACAGGTACTCAAGAAGGGTCTACCAAAAATGATAGGATAAGTTTTACTAGCAGCTGAACCAAGTACTAGAAAATCAGCAGGATACTTAATCTTACCACAAAGAACTTCCACGTCTCGTACAATACCAATTGGAGAGACGGTCTCTCTATTAGCAAGGTGAATAACCACATCAATCTCTTCCAATTCGCAGGGACTGATTTCATGCATAATTTCTCTGTAAAGCTCATAAGGAATAGCACTAGACTTTGCACCAATATCACATAAACCATAATAGCAACGATCACCTATTCTAACAGAAACCACATGAACACTAGCCTTTTTAGTTCTATTAGGATGTGAAACAATATTAGAAGCATCCTCACAAAAGACTATGTGCCCATCTTCTATGCTTTTAGTGACAGGGTCTTTCACAATTGCTACCACAGGTTCAATGTTTATTTGTTCATCAGGTTTTATAGTTCTCTTTTCACTTTTGGTGATTACATTTGTTATCATAGGATGGCCCTTTACCTTGTCTGGGAAGGGAATCTTCTCGATATAAGATTCAGGTGAGATGGGATCAATAATGCAATACTTAGTACTCCTAACAGGAACATAGTCAACAATGTCTTTGTAAGGTGCATGGTATTTATTCCATCCCGTTTTTGGAATGTCGATATAAGAAGCAAAAGCTCTAAAGCAATTCGTAATAACTTGCAAATCAAGACCATAAGCATTACTAATATTTTGAAAGTCATCAGTTCCCATAAAAGATTTAATGCATTCATAATCATAATTTATACCTGACTTTCTACCTTTGTCATTCTCCCAAGCTTCAGCATTATCTTGAATACGGTCCAGAAGATCCCATTTAGCTTCTTCTTCCATACGAGTGAATGATCCATCACAAGAAGCATCCAATAAATCCTTGTCATGTAGAGGGAGCCTTGCATAAAAGTTATTGATAATAATATTGTTGGGGAGCTGATGAATGGGACATTTGAGCATTAGTAACTTCAATATCCCCCAAGCTTGAGCTATACTCTCTCCATCAAGAGGCCAAAATTTGTATATTTTATTATGATCTTTATGAATCTAACTAGGAGGATAAAACTTTGAATAAAAGAGAGGTACTATTTCGTCCCATTCTAGAGCTTGACCATTCTTTAGCAGCTTATAGCATTCCTCCGCTCTTCCTTTCAGTGATAATGAGAATAACTTCTTCTTAACTTGATCTGTAGTAATACCTGCACACTTGAACAACCCGCATAATTCGTGTATAAAGAGCAAATGATCACCGGGATTGACAGTTCCATCCCCAACATAGTAGTTATCCATAACACGATCAATAATTCTTGTAGGTATTTTAAAAACATCATTCTCAGCAGGTGGTGGCTTATCTTCTACCTTAGCAGTCGTAGTAGCATTACCAAATAAGAAACTTAGCGAATTATCCATAACGAAAATAAAGCAACTAACAGTAATAAACAATACTCATAGTAGAAGTTTCCTTTACCAGTTCCACTCTCCAATACTGCTTCACTCCCCGACAATGGCGCCAGAAAATATTCTTGATGGCCCAGAAGTATAGGGGGTGTATCGCAGTATTTTCAATAAGTAAGAGTGTCGAACCCAGCGAGGAGCAGAAGGTGTTTGCTAGTGGTATGGATCAGGAATTCTCTGCAAATACTTAGCAAACAGATTTTTAGGGTTTTTTGATAAAGTAAGTAAACAAAGTACGAGTAAATAAAAGACAGTAGAAATAAATGCAGCAACTGGCCCAATACTTTATGCAGCAAAGGACAAGCTGGTTGTATTACTTAAGATGACCAAACGTTCTCGAGGACACATAGGAAGACTGTCAAGTGCTTTCGCTTCATATAGTTGATTAATCTTATTTAGCTTCCTAAGTGTTGTGTGGGTGAACCTGTGCTAATGTACCGACCCATCCAGGACTAATACACACTTGTGATTATACCCCTTGCAAACATCCGTAAGTACAAGAAACTAATTAACATAGTAACCTAACCACAGCTTTAAACTCTAAGACCCTTACGTCCCTTGTGCAATAGTTTCCTAACGGGGGTCCAGGTTTCTGTCACTCTGGCAACCCCTACGATTAGTAGCCAAATACACAATGCATTCCCCTAGGCCCATATAGGTGAATTTTCATGTAGTCGACGTTCACATGACACCACTAGAAGAAGTACACCACAACTTAAATATCAAACTATTGAATCTTTCTCAACACAACTCCACTACTAACAACATGACTTCTCCCATGTCCTGAAGAACAAAACGAACCACACACAAGACATCATATGGATCATGATCAGAGATGGAATTCTTTTGTATAACAATCTGAACATAAACAATAATTCAATGGTTTACTCAATAGCATCAACTACAAAGAGTAATCAACATCGGGAAAGTTTCCCCTAAGAAACTAATGCAAGATTCAACACAATTGTTACAGCAATATGGAGATGGTGATGAGGGTGCTGATGGTGATGATGGTGGTGATGATGATGATGATGATCCCGATGAAGTCCAGCTTGATGGTGGTGTTGATGGCGACGATCTCCCCTCTCCGGGAAGGAATTCCCCGGGCAGAAATCTGTCTGCAGGAGAGATCTTTCTCTCTCACTGTTTTCCGCAACGTAGAGGCAGCAGAATCTTTCTGATGCCGTGGACGAGTTCAGGTTACAACGTCGACGCACATCACTGACGCCGTGGCCGAGTTTAGCAATGTTGTCACGCACTGCTCGGTGCTGAATGTTTACACAATTGGATCTCCTTGGCCTATAACATCTGCACAAAATTAGAAAATCACAATCCAGAGGCAAAAATGCTCGGGGACTCCCCCGCTTCGAGACTCGATGCGTTCAGTGATGCGCTACTCGCAAATGGAAAGAAAGCATAAGATGTACCAAAGATCTTGTGGGAGTTCTCTGTGGCGAAGTTTTCAAGGGTAGAGAAGTTGCCCTACAACCCCACAATAAAGGAATCAGACGCCTTTCGTTCCTCCTATGACGCCACTACCGTGGACTTTGCCCTCTCCTCGGAAGAGGTCATCACCGCCTTCGCTGACTCCAACTCCTTCGCCAACGTGTTGGTCTTCTCTTCTGCCGTAGTCGTAGAGGCCTTCACAGCTTCTAGGTCAGAGGCATGCACATAGCCTTCGCGGGACTTGACAAGCTCAGCGGCATGGTCATCTACATTCAAGAAACACCTAGTCAACAATATGCAATTACAGGATTCCAAAACGTGTCTAGACCAAAATTAATCTGCGGCATCTTAGAGGAGTCAATTACTTTGCTGAGCCACCCACATGTCGCATTCCATTCGCTCCAGCCCAGCTCGCTTTTCTATGGATTCACACTTCAACATCAATGGAAAACAAAACATTTACCTTCATGTCTCGAATCGCTACTTCCTACCGATTTGACCCTCGGGGACTAGAGGATCAAAGAAATTCAAAAGTGTCTAGTCGCTAAAATTTAGCGACCAGACCCTCGTGGACTGGACATACATGGAGGGCTTCGCCCAACATGCCGTGGAGCTCAACTACATCCATCGAGGTCACCGGAAAGACCCTACGCCCAGGACGCTAACTGATGTTGCTATCGATGACTTTAGCGACTGCATATCAGTTATTGCGGCTAATGCCTCATCATGATCAGCGGAAAGGTCGCGGTTGTTGCCCCTGGCACACCGGCCGCCAGCACGGATGCCTCTAGAGGCAGGTCGGCCTTGGTTGATTCTGCTCCTGCAGGAGCTTCCCCATCTTGGGACCACAACATCGCCCTCCTTCGATCCCAAATCCTCCTCTTTCGATCCTGAATCCGCCTCCATCGACGAGTTCGGTCTTCTTCTTCTTCGTGCCTGCATTTGGAGCCTTGGCGGTCTCCCTTTCCTCTTCCTGGAAGGATCATCCCCAGCTTCGGTGCTAGCCAGCAGAACCTTGGCCACCATGGCACGATTGATCTTCTATGGGCCGCCCCTTTGAGTTCATGATCGTTAGTAACTAAGAAATTTCAAAGACAAACAACAGGTTGCAACGAGAAAGAGGCAAAACTACTTACTTGGTGACCGGAATGAGACGCAGGCCCGTGCTGATATGCATGGGCTTTTCCAGCATAGGGCCAATCGGGCGAGTCAGCCCTGTCTCGAACAGACTTGCTTGCCGCCGTGCCATAGGCTTCTTCGCTGACTTGGCTACTACCACCGGGACCTCCGACTCTGTCGATGCCCCCTATGACTTTTTTGCTAATGGAGTTGATGATCCTGCTGTTGCCCGGACCTCTGGTTCTGGCAGTACAGGGTCACCTGGTTCTTTCACCGCGACTAGGGCCTTAAACCCCATAGCTGCAGCCATAGTCTCCGACTCCATCATTGGTTCAGATTCCTCTGGTGCCTTAGTCACATTCGGGGACTCTCTGTCGTTGGTCTCGCCTTCCAACTCGAATGTCGCCACTGACTTAGCCGCCGACTTTGCTGACGGCCTTGTTTTTGGAGCGGTCTTGATCAGGGTGGGCACTCTCCGAGAGTTGTGCTTGTCGATGAGGTCCACATCACTATCAGGATCCTCAAGGCTATGACTAGCCTCGATGTCGTGCCACTTCTGGCTGCGAGCGTTCTGCGGAAGAAGGTTCACGTGCTCCACAAGGTCCTCCTCGCTTTTGGAGTTTTCTCCTTTGCCCTCGAGTTCCTCGGGGACTTCTTCGTCGAGCGGAGGAAGCTAGTTCTCGAGTATCTAGAAAAGCTAAAAAACAAAAGGAGTCAGCGACTCGACTCAATCAAGCGATTATGGTTTACGACTACAAGAGTAAGAGAATTTACTAGAGGAGCTCTCCACTTTCCAGCAGTGTATAGAGCTAGCCCGACCTTCATACTAGTGAACCCCGCCTCAGTGATCTTTTTAGGGCTGCAATGTAGCCCTCTGAGGCCCATGCATCGCTGCTCGATCTTGTCGAGTCCTGTGTTCTAGTGTACTGATACATCTAGTGGGCTCGGGTGGCCAGCAGGACCAATCGCCTCCCGAGCCAATAGTTATAAAGGTTGATCGTTTCCAACCCTTTTTCCTCCAGCTCCCTGATCCGGGACAACATTTCGTCCACGACCATCTTCTAGTTGCTGGGGAGCTTATCCGCCGACATCCTACGTGTCTCGCTCCTTTCCGTGGTGTATGTCGAGATGGCCACTTCACTGGAGGGGGTGGATTCCTTCACATAAAAACAATACTTCTTCCACTTGTTTGTCGCCTTTTTCGACAGCAGCAGCTTCGAGAACTTGTCCTTGGGCTTCAGCTGGAAGGTCATGCCGCCTGCAGCTAGGAAGAAGCCACCCTTCCCTTTGTGTCTGACACGGCGATGGAACAATTCCAGCCAGAGGGGGAGGTAGGGCCGACACTGTAACATCCCAATTTCAGCAACCCTGATTTGTTGTCCAGAATGCAAAAATGAGGGGGGAAAAATCTTTTTCTTGTGTTTTAGTGCAGTGCTTGCTTGTTTTTTGTTTGCACCTGTGCTGATGATAGTGTATCTTAGGATATTCCCTACCTCACCCTCAGTTGACAAAAGCTATTTACCAAAACTATCTTGGCTTACTTTACATATTCTCAAACGTTCCGGCATTTCAAAACATGAGCGAAGATGCCTATGTAACCAAAAATATTTTGGTAGCCTCTATTAACAAAACTATGGAGATATGTATAGTACAACCTCCTTATGTTTTCAAGACAGAACACTCAACTAATCTTACCTCTAGTTTTCCCAAAACTCCTATTCAAAGCATTTGAATTCTACTCTTGGTAGAGATACCAAGAACCCTCATATTATTCAAAACTCAACCTCTTCAAAATGCCCCAACCATACCAAGCTAGGCTTGATGGTAACCTAATTAGTGATTATGCTTAGTATAAGATGAGTTGCCTTGATCTGCTGTCTGATGAGTTGTTTTGATCAGCTGTTTGACTTGTTTGCTTAGGAAGTAGTATGAGCCACCCTAGGAGCTCATCCCTAGGATCAAGTTGATCCCAAAGCATCAATCCCTAAGAAAGAATACACACCTTGTTATGATCCCTAGCCCTTAGATGATCATCTAAAACCCTCACCCAGATCTATTCTGAGGATGTCCATTTTAGATGTTCTCAAGTCCCTGAAGACTAATATCAACCAAGGATCTCTTGTACTCACTCTACACTTCCTTATCACCCCTTTTGTAAAGCTCTGATACCTTGCAACTCTTCCAAGAACTTTCCCTCTCATACTCTAGTCAAAATCCTCAAAAATGCCAAATTTGGCTAAGTCTGAAACAGTTTCAACATCACCTTTTTGAATGCCTCCTTTTCCAAAACCATATGCATTTTTGGAAATGCATCTGAACCATATTGTTAACCATTCTAAGGACTACCAAGGCCCACATTGGCCCCTGGTTAGATCCTCCTCCAACCCACTTGTCCATGATGGTTTTGAAAACAAGAAAATAACATTTCCTGCAAATCTAGTCATCATACCTACTTTGGTAGAAGCTCACACCACCATCCAAACTTCTTTGGACCAACTCTCTGCGTGGTTTTGATCTACTCATTGATGTCTATCAGAACCCACTTAACTTGCCCCAAGTGGATCTCTGTGCTGATTAATCTCACATGGTTTATAATGCTTCATGACTCTATTTGCTTGGCAACTTTAATTCCAACAAAGTTTGCCATCATTTCTAGATCACCTTTAATACAATTAATTCGAACTCCTCCTGCCATGATCATATATATGACTTGGTCTACTCATCCATCTAGTCCTTGCACCAAGGTGAGCTCTAAGCTCCAAGATGCAAGCTTGTTTTGGTGGCATAAAGATAACACCACCCTAGATCATCAACTCCTTTGTTTTCCAACCTTTTCTAGTTGGAATTTCATTCCACAAGGTTGCAAATGCTCTATACACCTTGTCCATCTCCCCTACTTTGGTCCAAAAAAATTAATCAAGAATTATCCATAATTATTATGGTCCCAAAACTATTTAAATTCTTAAATAGTCAAAATCTCCAAAACCCCCTCTACAATGGAAAGTTTGGTTTATACCAAACCACTTCCCCAACTTTTGGCTCCTGTGAGCCCGACCCATCATATCCTATCTTTCGAACTCAAAGATAATTATTTTTCAGAAGCTCTATTATTTATTTTTGTCCATTTTCTTAAATGGCTGAATTGGAACAATAATTGTTTTAATTACTTTCAAGCCTCAATAAATCTTGGGAAAATTCCTCTACGTGTGAATTCACATTTGGGACCCTCCCACATCAAAACCCAACCCTTTATAATGCAAATTTATCCAATGATCTTCTACAAACCACTTTTTCCCTTTTTGATTTAGTGGATTTAGGAGGACTAAAACTCCTCTGAAAATCTCAAATAAATCCTAGGAGTGTACCTTGACCTTACCTATCTACCAGTACCATTTTCTCCTCTGGTCCAATACAAGATTTTGGACTTCCTTCACAACCCTCCATTCTGCTCAAATTTTTCCATTAAACAAATCACCCCTCTAAGCACTTCCAAAATCCATCAAACCTTGATCAGTGCTTATACTCAACATCAAGACACACCACAGGTCGACCACCACTATAGCTCTACATTATGTATTCCCCAATTTGCCCTTGTCCTAATGCTAAGACGGGAAGTAATCCCTAAATTCTTACAGGAATCTTATCCCTTAATCACCACAACCTCCCTCTCTGATCTAGCTCGACTAAATTACCATCTTACCCCTCTCCACCTCCCTCTGGACCAATCCATGGCCAGCACTCCCTCCCCACCATGTCCAATTTTGTAATTTTACACCACCTAGCACCCCACCTTGGTATAAAGCTAGTAGCACTCCCCCAGCCCACCCTCTGCCCTCATTTGCTCCCTCCCACCTCCATTCACTTCCCCCAGCATGCCCTACCTCTTCCTTTCTCTCTACTGTCCGTAGGAAGAAGAAGAAGGAGAGCCTCCGTCTCCCCACCAAATCGAGCAAGGCTCTCTCCTCCCTCCCCCATTTCCTCTACATGTCAGCCCACGAGCTCCCCTAGATATCCTCTACCTGACCATGCTCTCCTTTTTGTCTAGGGCCAACTCATCTGTCCCCGCCGGCGAGCACCGACGAGATCATCCTCGGCCGTCGTCGCATCAGCTACCTCCCGGCGTCAGATCCCCTCATGCCCTCCCTCGTTCGGCTCGTCGTCGACCACCGCGTCGCCCAGCCACCTCCTCGACTTCCCCCGAGCCCCCACGTATCCTCTCCGCTTCGCCTAGGGTTCCCGTCGCCGGCCACCCTCTGTCGCGTAGACGATGACTGAGAGTCGTCTATCGTGACTAGATCCGACGATCACCGTTGCTCAGTACCGCTTCGGAGCTCTCGCTCGCTGACAGCGGGCCCCGCTCGTCAGGTTCGAACCGCCCCTCCCGCGCGTTGCGCTGCCCCGCTGTGGGCAGAATCCTCCTCTGCGGCCTAGTAGTTTCGCAGATCTGGCCCATCGTACTCCTTTCCTTTTTCCTTTAGCATATCCTTTTATTCCAGAGAAGTTTCTGCTAGGTTTAAATCTATTTAAAATAGTAAATCATTTCCAACTAACTAGATCTAATTTTCTTGTGGTTCTCTGATGTTTTCTCAAACATGCAGAAGCATCCCCATGTCCAAAATAATTTCCTTAAATTCCTGGTATTTAGTTTGCTGCAGAGTATACTTTGCACTAATTAAATTCCTCTACGAGCTAGCCATTTCCCTTTGAGATGAACCAAAGACCTACTGGAAGGTATTTGAAATACCTATCATCTAGAACAGGTTTCATATCAAGGTGAAAATAACAAAGCTAGCAACTTTCTGTCTTAGATATTTCCCTAGGTCTAACCAAATGTGGTTTTGAACTGATTCCACCTCCCAGTACACACCAGAACCCATAACTACCTAATCCTATCATATCAGAATTTATTGAGCTCTGGATCAGTTTTGGTGATTTAAATACTTCTGTAAGGAGTATTTTCACTAAATAAATCACTCCAGGGGTTTGGCAACTCCAAAAAGGGTGAATCCAATTCCTACAGAAAGGTAATTTAGATACCTATCACCTGCCCTTGGAACCAACTCAATAGATCCTGTAGATTTAATCAGGTGATTAGGAGAAGAATCATACAGAACGGTATTTAAGAATTTCCTGAGGGCATTCTGGTAACTCTTTTGACTTGATTCCAACTCTAGGTAGTTCAGTACAGAATGTACTACCAAACCATCCAAGGAAATAATTTTTGGAGCTCCAGAACTTTTCTGGTGAATTATTTCCTCAAACTAGAGTTTATTTCACTATAAAAAGCATAATTAAATCTATAAAGGTGATAATCAAGTGAAACCACTTGTGATGGTTTTGTCTTGTCAAGACCTATCTGTGGATATCACTTTTTCCCTTTGGTAACTTGCTGACCACAGATCCCTATTCCAAGCTCTTTGTATCTAGCCTTGACAACTATCCCCCAAGAGAAAACACATGAGTGGCAATCTTTTAAATTCCACCACCCATATCCAACTTCTCCAAACCCTTCCAAGTCCAGTAGTAATTCATATGATTGTTAGTTGTATGTTTGATGCTTGTATGCCTTGTATTGATTGTGGTATCGTCTGCTTGCATGTGTACCCTTTGACGATGATAGTGTGAGTGTTTGACGATAAGAAGAACGTGATTTCTTATTATTATTGGGTATTCTTGGTCATCTGAAGAAGTCCAGGGTCTTATTGCTGATTACAGGCAAGCCACCACTTCCCGAACTCTACTATATGTCCTATTCTCTTTTACCTGTTTTATATCCTCTTTATAAATTGCATACTCTACCTGCATGTCTTGTTTTATAAATACTGCGTTAGTAACTTGGCTCCTCCAAGTTATGATTTCGTGTCCTTCGAGGCACCACCCCTATGAACCCATCAATTACCCCCTTTAGACCGAGAGTATGATGGTTAGCATCCTACCTCCTTGGAAACCCCAATGTTTGAGAAAATAAACTGTTTTGGGATTTTTCCCTACTACAAAGGTTTCAAAAACGACTTTGTAAAACCCTGGGAAGAGGCATCCTTCCCGGTGGAAGTTTTAACAAAAGAAATGGTGATTAGGAGAAAAAAGAAGATGTGATGGGATGTTCTACGCCTTTACTGGAACAATCTTTATCCGCACAACCACATTAACCCAGGTTGCTAGGGCTTAACTTGTAGTTTGTCCGCTTTAGCCGAGGCAACTTCTACCATGCTTATAGGGAGAAATCCCTGGAATCCCGGGCCGGCGTCCCAGGTCTAGGATCTGAAGCCTGTCGCCTGCCTCAGCAAGAATGATCCTGAACAATCAGGAGTTCGGTGCAACAATTGGGTCTCCCGCGGACAGTTTGACTTAGGTAGTATGGAAGGAAGAGGAGTCACCAAATTTAAGGTATACGCCAAGTTACGGCTTGTGTATGCGCGTGTACGGAAGGAAGGACTATGGCTGGGAGCCACATACGCGTTGCCGGGGAGAACAAACCCAAGAGGAAAAACATGCCTTTGCTAGTGTAGACAAGCAAAAAGTTAGGTTTGATTATCTGGACCCCCATCTATAGTGGTAGTGGGCCATGGTTGTATCCCGGTGGATGTATTGATTCTTGTGGGTAAAGTGTGCAAACTCTGCAGAGTATAACCTATTCGAATAGCCGTGTCCACAGTCAAGGACGGTTATAAAGGTGTTGGCTAGGAGTACCCGAACTGTGCTTGTTTGGGAAACAAGTACTCTGAGGATGAAGGTTCCAGGGGAACCCGAGTTCGAAAGCTTTGTTTTGACCCAAGTGGTTGAAGATGTTTAAAAAGGGTTTTTATTACAAAACTATTTTCAAAACTCTTTTTCAGCAAAGACATGGAGATGTCCTGATTTCCAAAATAGAAGCATGTTTTCAAAACTCTTTTTCAACAAAGATATGGAGATGCCATAACTTCAAGATTAGTTTAGGCTTTTCAAAAGCAACCCCATATAGAGCTACCTCGCCACAGCCATAATTGCATTTCTTTGTTCTTTTATCCCGATGGTCTTTGCGAGTACATTCCATGTACTCACGGCTGTGTCCCTGGCTATTTACTTGGCCAGACTTTCAGGAGTTTAAGGTGACGTCCATCGAGGTAGGCCGTCTTCCCAGTCAGCTGCCTGTCGGTTGATGCACGATTGGGCTCTACGCTTGGCGATGTTCCGCTGCTATTGATGATGTAGCCATAATGGCAATTATGTAAGTCTGGTATTTTCGTTATGTTTAGGATGTTGTAATGGTACCTGTCGGTTATGTTCCACGGCTCACTGATCATGAGAACGTGGAAATATGCATAACAGGGTTTTCTCGGGTGAATAATCCGGGGAGCCCATAGACCTGGTATCAGAGCCATCCTGACTGTAGGAGACCTTAGTTAGAATGGACGTTAGACAGGAAAGACAAACCTATTTTCCAAAAGACAAGGGAGAAAAGATGACTATTTGCAAAAGTTCTTATGTCTTCCCCCCCTCTATTTCGAAAAACTACTTCCATTAATAAGTTTTCATAAGTTTAAAATCCTGCACACCATCACTAACCCAACCCCATCTCACAAACCTGTTGTAGATGGTCTCCTTCCGCTCAGAGCGCATCATCGTTGGAGATAGATTCCAGCCCTTTGAAGAGCAACTTCACAACCTACGGAAAATAGTCAAGAGACCCGCACCAACTATTGAAGGAACCGAACTTCCTCGCAGTAACACCAATGTGATGCAATGGGTGATCAAGGCGGTGATTCCTTCCCCCGATGAGGACACCTTGCCCACAATCTTCACTTTCCTCGACAGCAACTGGGTGGATGGTGTTGTGCGAGCCATATAGCAAATCATGGCGTGCCTCTGCAAGATCCACGAAGATGAGTTGAAGGATACTCCCTACGACTTGTTTGGAAAGAGAGATGAAGACGCACTTCCCACTGAGTCCTTCCTCACCTGCTGCATTGGGAATCAGCTGGAAAACATGGAATACCTACTCCAACGCTCCCAGGAAGATCTTGACAAGGCTAGACGCGAGAACCTCCTTCTCAAGATGCATATCAACCTACTCCATAAGCGCGAAAGGAGTCTTCAGGCCACCAATGCCTCCTTGGCAAGAAAGATGATCACTGAAGTACCCTCAACACCTGAAGACGAGAACCCTGGGACTGATGACGAACTCCCCATCCTTAATGAGTACCACCCTATCGTCCAGTTACCCGCGCCGACCGAGTCAACCTCCAACCCTGCACCATGGGAAGGCACCACTTTCACCTTCACCGAAGACGAGCTGAATATCCCGCAAACCCCAGAGGATCTGCAGTAGTTGGAGACCCTGAAGCTAGCCATGACTCCGCAGATGCACCCTCTGAGTAATCACCCACGTTGTTGTACTCGCCTATTTAGCAATAGGGTAGAGTCATGTATCATCCCTATAACGCGTTTTGTAATGCCTAAGTACCTTTAGCACCCTCGGGTGCGGTTTTGCTGGGTATGTAATGACTTCCTTGATTTCTGTGCCTGCTTGAACTGTTCCTTTTTGCGTGTTTTACCCAAGTCATTGCATCAGACCCAACCCAAATCGTTTGCCACCAACCAGACCTCCCCCAGAATGGCCATGAAGACCGGAAGCTCAAAGAAGGCATGCAACTGCTATGGAGACGAAGGACACCAAGCCAACAAATGCTCCGCCACTGCCCCAACTGCGGAGAACCCCATTCCAGAAAAGTTTGCCCAACCCGACTCATCACTTGTTTCCTCTGCGAAGGCCAAGACCATGTCCCCATAAGATGTCCAATATATCCCCTCATTGGCAAGGCTAGTCAACCTCCCGATGTCAGCCTAGAAACGTCGTCAACTCGGCTACGATGGAAGAAGAACCTCTGCTTCACGTGTGGACTACCCAATCACTTCAGCAGTGAATGCCCCGAGAGAAAATCTGCCCAGACTTACCTGGCAGAGAAGCTCGAAGACATCCAAGGTCCCCTACCGCTTAAAAGATGGTCACCCTACCGCTCGCTGCCACGTAGCTCAAGACTGAAGATGTTCCGCGCCCTCCTAGGTGGCAGCGCCCCTTGGAAGTAAAGTTAGAGAGAAGCTCCGTAGACCTACTCCAGGACTCCCCGATAGTCGACGAGTGTCACCTGTAGTAAACTAGTCCATGTCCCCCCATGGAACGCCACCTATGTGGATACCCTCTCTTAAGTCGTGGTCCGCCACCTTAAGAACCCTCTTTTGTCACCTTCTTAAGTAAGTCCCCTACTTGTAACTATCCCCTCTACCCAAGTCCAATCCTAAGGGGGAAAGGCTGCGTCTTTCCCGCAAAAATAGATAACTTCTCTGTCCGACCGTGTGAACCGAAGACGCAGACCTTAGAGCACAGACTGGTCACAGACTTGGATTCAACAACTCACTTAAGTGAAGCGCTGTAAACCCTTACAGAAGGAAGATCCCTCCCTGCAATCATGGTGGAAGCCAGCTCGACCCCCCCCCCCCCCGAGTTTCAAGAAGATTGGAGTTCAACCTCGCTGTCAAGGTGTTTCTACTCGAAGGCAAAGTCGGCAAGTTAGTCTGCAAGAAACACATAGCACTAACTAAGACAAATCCCCTAACCTAACTCTCCGGAATCTCAGGACGAGATTCTTTTAAGGGGGAAAGGTCTGTAACATCCCAATTTCAGCAACCCTGATTTGTTGTCTAGAATGCAAAATTAGGGGGAACAAAAACTTTTTCTTGTGTTTTAGTGCAGTGCTTGCTTGTTGTTTCTTTGCACCTGTGCTGATGATAGTGTATCTTAGGATATTCCCTACCTCACCCTCAGTTGACAAAAGCTATTTACCAAAACTATCTTGGCTTACTTTACATATTCTCAAACGTTCTGGCATTTCAAAACATGAGCCAAGATGCCTATGTAACCAAAACTATTTTGGTAGCCTCTATTAACAAAACTATGGAGAGATGTATAGTACAACCTCCTTATATTTTCAAGTCAGAACACTCAACTAATCTTACCTCTAGTTTTCCCAAAACTCCTATTCAAAGCATTTGAATTCTACTCTTGGTAGAGATACCAATAACCCTCATCTTATTCAAAACTCAACCTCTTCAAAATGCCCCAACCTTACCAAGCTAGGCTTGATGGTAACCTCATTAGTGATTATGCTTAGTATAAGATGAGTTGCCTTGATCTGCTGTCTGATGAGTTGCTTTGATCAGCTGTTTGACTTGTTTGCTTAGGAAGTAGTATGAGCCACCCTAGGAGCTCATCCCTAGGATCAAGTTGTTCCCAAAGCATCAATCCCTAAGAAAGAATACACACCTTGTTATGATCCCTAGCCCTTAGATGATCATCTAAAACCCTCACCTAGATCTATTATGAGGATCTCCATTTTAGATGTTCTCAAGTCCCTGAAGACTAATATCAAGCAAGGATCTCTTCTACTCACTCTACACTTCCTTATCACCCCTTTTGTAAAGCTCTGATACCTTGCAACTCTTCCAAGAACTTTCCCTCTCATACTCTAGTCAAAATCCTCAAAACTGCCAAGTCTGGAAACAGTTTCAACATCACCTTTTTGAATGCCTCCTTTTACCAAACCATGTGCATTTTTGGAAATGCATCTGAACCATATTGTTAACCATTCTAAGGACTACCAAGGACCACATTGGCCCCTGGTTATATCCTCTTCCAACCCACTTGTCCATGATGGTTTTGCAGACAAGAAAATAACATTTCCTGCAAATCTAGTCATCATACCTACTTTGGTAGAAGCTCACACCACCATCCAAACTTCTTTGGACCAACTCTCTGCGTGGTTTTGATCTACTCCTTGATGTCTATCAGAACCCACTTCACTTGCCCCAAGTGGATCTCTGTGCTGATTAAACCCACATGGTTTATAATGCTTCATGACTCTATTTGCTTGGCAACTTTAATTCCAACAAAGTTGCCATCATTTCTAGATCACCTTTAATACAATTAATTCGAACTCCTCCTGCCATGATCATCTATATGACTTGGTCTACTTATCCATCTAGTCCTTGTACCAAGGTGATCTCGAAGTTCCAAGATGCAAGCATGTTTTGGTGGCATAAAGATAACACCACCCTAGATCATCAACTCCTTTGTTTTCCAACCTTTTCTAGTTGGAATTTCATTCCACAAGGTTGCAAATTCTGGATACACCTTGTCCATCTCCCATAATTTGGTCCTCGAAATTTATCAAGAATTATCCATAATTATTATTGTCCCAAAACTATTTAAATTCTTAAATAGTCAAAATCTCCAAAACCCCCTCTATAATGGAAAGTTTGGTTTTTACCAAACCACTTCCCCAATTTTTTGCTCCTGTGAGCCCCACCCATCATATCCTATCTTTCCACCTCAAAGATAATTATTTTTCAGAAGCTCTATTATTTCTTTTTGTCCATTTTCTTAAATGGCTGAATTGGAACAATAATTGTTTTAATTACTTTCAAGCCTCAATAAATCTTGGGAAAATTCCTCTAAGTGTGAATTCACATTTGGGACCCTCCCACATCAAAACCCAACCCTTTACAATGCAAATTTATTCTATGATCTTCTACAAACCACTTTTGCGCTTTTTGATTTAGTGGATTTAGGAGGACTAAAACTCCTCTGAAAATCTCAAATAAATCCTAGGAGTCTACCTTGACCTTACCTATCTACCAGTACCATTTTCTCCTCTGGTCCAATACAAGATTTTGGACTTACTTCACAACCCTCCATTCTGCTCAAATTTGTCCAGTAAACAAATCACCCCTCTAAGCACTTCCAAAATCCATCAAACCTTGATCAGTGCTAATACTCAACATCAAGACACACCACAGGTCGACCACCACTATAGCTCTACATTATGTATTCCCCAATTTGCCCTTGTCTAATGCTAAGACGGGAAGTAATCCCTCAATTCTTACAAGAATCTTATCCCTTAATCACCACAACCTCCCTCTCTGATCTAGCTCGACTAAATTACCATCTTACCCCTCTCCACCTCCCTCTGGACCAATCCATGGCCAGCACTCCCTCCCCACCATGTCCAATTTGGTAATTTCACGCCACCTAGCACCCCAACTTGGTATAAAGCTAGCAGCACTCGCCAGCCAACCCTCTGCCCTCATTTGCTCCCTCCCACCTCCATTCACCTTCCCCAGCACGTCCTACCTCTCCCCTACTCCCTGCTGTCCGAAGGAAGAAGAAGCAGGAGAGCCTCGGCCTCACCACCAAATCGAGCAAGGCTCTCTCCTCCCTCCCCCATTTCCTTTGCATGTCTGCCCACGAGCTCCCCTAGCTCTCCTCTACCTGACCATGCTCTCCTTTTTGTCCAGGGCCAACTCATCTGTCCCCGACGGCGAGCACCGACGAGATCATCCTCGGCCGCCGTCGCGTCAGATCCCCTCGTGCTGCCCCTCCTTCGGCTCGTCGTCGACCACCGCGTCACCCTACCGCCTCCTCGACTCCCCCCGAGCCCCCAGGTATCCTCCCCGCTCCTCCCCGCTCCGCCTAGGGTTCCCGTCGCCGGCCACCCTCTGTCGCGTAGATGACGACTGAGAGCCGTCCATCGCGACTAGATCCGATGGTCACCGTTGGTCGGTACCACTTCGGCGCTCTCGCTCGCTGATAGCGAGCCCCGCTCGTCAGTTTTGAACCGCCCCTCCCGCGCGTCATGGTTCCCCGCCGTGGGCCGAATCCTCCTATACGGCCCAGTAGTTTCGCAGATCTGGCCCATCGTACTCCTTTCCTTTTTCCTTTAGCATATCCTTTTATTCCAGAGAAGTTTCTACTAGGTTTAAATCTGTTTAAAATAGTAAATCATTTCCAACTAACTAGATCTTATTTTCTGGTGGTTCTCTTATGTTTTCTCAAACATGCAGAAGCAGCCCCATGTCCAAAATAATTTCCTTAAATTCCTGGTATTTAATTTGCTGCAGAGTATACTTTGCACTAATTAAATTCCTCTGTGAGCAAGCCATTTCCCTTTGAGATGAACCAAAGACCTACTGAAAGGTATTTGAAATACCTATCATCCAGAATAGGTTTCATATATAGGTGAACTGTATTCTGCCTTTAGTAAAAATAACAAAGCTAGCAACTTTCTGTCTTATATATTTTCCCCAGTTCTAACCAAATGTGTTTTTGACCTGATTCCACCTCCTAGTACACACCAGAACCCATATCTACCTAATTCTATCAGATCAGAATTTATTGAGGTATCGATGAATTTTAGTGATTTAAATACTTCTGTAAGGAGTATTTTCACTAAATAAATTACTCCAGGAGTTTGGCAACTCCAAAAAGGGTGAATCGAATTCCTACAGAAAGGTATTTTAGATACCTATCACCTGCCCTTGGAACCAACTCAATAGCTCCTGTAGATTTAATCTGGTGATTAGGAGAAGAATCATATAGAACGGTCTTTAGGAATTTCCTGAGGGCATTTTGATAATTATTTTTACTTGATTCCAACTCTAGGTGGTTCAGTACAGCAAGTAATACCAAACCATCCAAGGAAATAATTTTAGGAGATCCAGAACTTTTCTGGTGAATTATTTCCTCAAACGAGAGTTTATTTCACTATAAAAAGCATAATAATATCTAGAAAGGTGATAATAGAGTGAAACCACTTGTGATGGTTTTGTCTTGTCAAGACCTATCTGTGGATACCACTTTTTCCCTTTGGTAACCTGCTGACCACAGATCCCTATTCCAAGCTCTTTGTATCTAGCCTTGACAACTATTCCCCAAGAGAAAACACATGAGTGGCAATCTTGTAAATTCCAACACCCATATACAACTTCTCCATACCCTTCCAAGTCTAGTAGTAATTATTATGATTGTTAGTTGTATGTTTGATGCTTGTATGCCTTGTATTCATTGTGGTATCGTCTGCTTGCATGTGTACCCTTTGACGATGATAGTGTGAGTGTTTGACGACAAGAAGAACTGGATTTCTTATTATTATTGGGTATTCTTGGTCATCTCAAGAAGTCCAGGGACTTATTGCTGATTACAGGCAAGCCACCACTTCCTGAACTCTACTATATGTCCTATTCTCTTTTACCTGTTTTATATCCTCTTTACAAATTGCATACTCTACCTCCATGTCTTGTTTTATAAATACTGCGTTAGTAACTTGGCTCCTCCAAGTTATGATTTCATGTCATTCGAGGCATCACCCCGATGAACCCATCAATTACCCCCTTTAGACCGAGAGTACGATGGTTAGCATCCTACCTCCTTGGAAACCCCGATGTTTGAGAAAATAAACTGTTTTGGGATTTTCCACCACTACAAAGGGTACAAAAACGACTTTGTAAAACACTGGGAAGAGGCATCCTTCCCAGTGGAAGGTTTAACAAAAGAAATGGTGATGAGGAGAAACAAGAAGATGTGATGGGATGTTCTATGCCTTTACTGGAACAAATTTTATCCGCGCAACCACATTACCCCAGGTTGCTGGGGCTTAACTCGTAGTTTGTCCACTTTAGCCGAGGTAACTTCTACCATGCTTATAGGGAGAAATCCCTAGAATCCCGGGCCGGCGTCCCAGGACTAGGATCTGAAGCCTGTCGCTTGCCTCGGCAAGAATGAGCCTGAATAATCAGGAGTCCGTTGCAACAATTGGGTCTCCCGCGGACGGTATGACTTAGGTAGTACGGAAGGAAGTGGAGTCACCAAATTTAAGGTATACGCCAAGTTACGGCTTGGGTATGCGCGTGTACGGAAGGAAGGACTATGGCTGGGAGCCACATACGCGTTGCCGGGGAGAACAAACCCAAGAGGAAAAGCATTCCTTTGCCAGTGTAGACAAGCGAAAAGTTAGGTTCGATTATCTGGACCCCCATCTACTGTGGTAGTGGGCCGTGGTTGTATCCCGGCGGATATATTGATTCTTGTGGGTAAAGTGTGCAAACTCTGCAGAGTATAACCTATTCGAATAGTCATGTCCACGGTCAAGGACGATTGTAAAGGTGTTGGCTAGGAGTACCCAAGCTGTGCTTGTTTGCGAAACAAGTACTCTGAGGACGAAGGTTCTGAGGGAACCCGAGTTCGAAAGCTTTGTTTTGACCCGAGAGGTCGAAGATGTTTAAAAAGGGTTTTTTATTACAAAACTGTTTTCAAAGCTATTTTTCAACAAAGACATGGAGATGTCCTGATTTCCAAAACAGAAGCATGTTTTCAAAACTCTTTTTCAACAAACATATGGAGATGCCATAACTTCAAGATTAGTTTAGGCTTTTCAAAAGCAACCCCATATAGAGCTACCTCGCCATAGCCATAATTGCATTTCTTTGTTCTTTTATCCCGGTGGTTTTTGCGAGTACATTCCAAGTAATCACGGCTGTGTCCCTGGCTATTTACTTGGCCATACTTTCAGGAGTTTAAGGTGACGTCCATCGAGGTAGGCCGTCTTCCCAGTCAGCTGCCTGTCGGTTGATGCACGATTGGGCTCTACGCTTGGCGATGTTCCGCTGCTATTGATGATGTAGCCATAATGGCAATTATGTAAGTCTAGTATTTTCGTTATGTTTTGGATGTTGTAATGGTACCTGTCGGTTATGTTCCACGGCTCACTAATCATGGGAACATGGAAATATGCATAACAAGGTTTTCTTGGGTGAATAATTCGGGGAGCCCACAGACACCGCATGTAACACTCGCATAATGCGACGAAGATGGCAAGTTCTTCAATGCTGTGAGGCCCTAGATAAGAGGGCTTGATGGCATAGTAGGCGCAGAATTGATGAAAGAAGATTGAGGTTGGAAACCTCAATCCCCTTTCTAGATGTCTGAGGAAGCAGATGAATTCCCTCGGCCACGTGTTCAGCTCGGTTTCACCGGCCGTGGGGATTCACCAATTACCCCTAGTGAGGATCATGGCCTCTTAGAACATTTGCAACACGGCCATAGTGCACTTGGATCTGCCCCACAGATACTTCGTGGCGCCATCGAAAGTGGGATCGCTTGGTCCGGAAGTATTGGATCGGAAATGGTCCTAGGAGACAAAGATGGGAGGAGGTGGAGAAATGTGCGGAAGGACCACACTTCCCTCCATCACTCTCCTTACACAGTGGAACCGCCCAGCATTCTTAGTATAGCCATTACCTCCCGGTAATTCCACCAAAAGTTACAGTTGGAGTTACCCAATGGCTAGTTTTACTAAGCTAACGGTCCAACTTTGACCAAATTGGTCACTCGACTCGCTTGCTTGCTTGCTTGCTTGCCCATTCCAATCATCTATGTGAGGCGCGAGTGTATTCTTACTCGCCAAAGCTGCGATGGAAGGCACACATGAAGACTTCTCCCTTCATTGGAGGAGTTCGCCACCGATTTGACTGGTCGTCCACCTGGACTCGCTTACTCCGACTACCAAGTTGACACCTCCGCCAAACCCCCGTCTCACTCGGGGACTACTAATGGGGATATGCCAATCGGGGTATACCTAGAAGGCTTATTCGACTGGTGACGAGGGGTTAAATCATCAATTCCCAACGTTGATCGGCTAGAAAACAAGAACATAGGGAGACACGAGGTTTTACCTAGCTTTAGGCCTCGAAGAGGACCCTACTCTTACTTGTTTTCTCTTCATTACCGGGGAGTCGAAAGTTACAAGGGTGCGCAGATGCAATCTGGCAAGGTGTGTGATAGGGTTGTGGATTGTCCTCCTCGCTGCCACCTCCTAGCCTTTATATAGAGGGGCTAGGTCTCGGGATAGCAGGTATAGCTGGTTACAGATTAGGGTTTTCCCTTCAAGTTTCTATCTAGTATTTGTCGTGCTCTTCAAGATAGTTCCTTTGGGCCACCCGGATCCTTATTGGGTTTCGTTTACACCATGGACTCATCTTGAGCTAGACAGTATAGGCTAACTGTGTGGAGACTATAAGTCTTTGAGTGCATGGAATATAGGAACATCTCAAAATACTTCGGGTGCCTCAGTTGGTGTCATAGGGATTATTGATATGCGTTCCTGATACATTCGACGGATCGAGATCAGTTAACTACCTTAGGGCAAAACAATGCTATCTTCTCAAACTCGAGTCACTGGACATGAATTCGGAACATTGCTGGCGTAATTCGACTCCTGTCGTGGAGGTCTTATAGAGTCGAATTCCTGTGTTTTGGTGTGAGCACTCGACGCGTCCGTCGAGGCTTTTTCATCGTTCTTGTAGGCATGGATTATTTCTGGTAGAGCGCATCAGGTGCATTGCCAGGAATTTCTCAGGTCTTATCTTCACACCGTAAACATGACATCCGAAGTTTTATTCACCACGGAGGTGATTCGGGTAATCCAGGAGACACTGTCTCTTTGCAGGGCATGTTCAGCGATTGTGAGGCACAGTCGCCGAATGCTTCAAATACTCATGGTGTGCACATGGTCAACACTTTTGCTACAGATAACTATTTTTTCATAGGATGCACGACGAGCGCTTCCTATGGGAGTAGCCCTCGAGTGCCTATTCGAGTCGCAGACTCTAGTGGTGACTTTTGAACATTTGCTGACTGCTGTCGTTATATGTAACTTATCAATTGTGCTTCTAGCAGACCCTATGGGACGATCTCCAGAGTCTGCAATCGAATCGTTGATTCAAAGGAGGGGGTCGAAATGTAAATGTATTTCATTTTAAACCAAGGCGATTATATGCCCTTAAATCTTCAGGTGCGTGGCCAGCGCTCCTATTAGGAGTAGCCCTCAAATGTTTGGTCGAGTCGTAGAGTCGACTAAAGACTAGATCAGTCGAACAAAACTCTTGCTAGAGTATGTATCCAGATGACATCAGCGCTGATGATTCACTGAGATCAATTTACCGCATAAGTGGTCCTGGTAGGACGTGACAGTGGTGGGCCCGGAAGTCTGACTTGGATTTGACCAGTCACGCATAAAGCATGGTTTCAACCGCCCCTCCTCCATTTTCACGCAGTGTGGGGATCGTGCAGCGACGGTTCAGTACGCACGTTTCCACGTGTGCTCGCCGATGTTCTCCATGCGTCCAGATGAAAGTTCGTTCGCCGTTGGATGGAAATCCTCGGTGCTTAAGTAGGGATCTGGTGTGGTAATTCTTGCATTGTGCTTCTTCCCCCTTTCGCACTGCTACCATTTCCGTTCTTCCTTTACTTCATCGCGCCCATCATCCTTGCAGAACTGGACATTCTGAAGGATTTTTCAAGCTACTTCATTTGATCACTTCGCCTTCGAAGGATGGGGAAGAAGAAGGGCGTCGCTGCTATGGGATCTATCGCTGCTGCTGTGTCGAAGAAGAAGGGTGCCACCGTTGCTGCTGGGTCCGACACCACCAAGGCAGCCTCGAAGAAGAAAGGCACTAGGATCCACGTGACCAACGGGTCATGGCGGTGTAACATATTGAAGGAGTACGAACTCTAGACACATCGCTAGGATGGTCTGGTGTCGGCCAACACGGCAGAATGCAAAATTCCTGGACTCGAGGTAATCCCTGATCCTCCTGCTGGGTCTTAGGTGATGTTTTTGGCATTTATCCTCCAGGGTCCCACTCTCCCCCTCCACAAGTTTATACAAGGGTTGCTTTGATTTTATGGGCTTCGACTTCATCAGTTGCCCCCTGATGACTCCAAGTGCACAGATCTTTGTAGATAGTTTTGAAATAAAGATATCGATCCCACAGGGAGCAGGAGTCTAAAGTCTAATAACTGTTGAAATAAATATTACACTAGTAATTCTAAATAAAGTTCTAAGTGACAAGATATAATGTGATTATAGCGTAAAAAGGGTGTTTTTAGTTTTTGGTATAAGAGCAATAACAAGTAGAGTAAAACAACTAAACACAGAAAGTAAGTATGACGTATGTAAGAGAGATTGGAATTGCAATAGGGAAAAAAGCGTTCTCAGGGAGTAGCGGATTCACCACTAGCATTATAAGGAGCTAAGGTAAACATTATTATCATGAACATTCTCAACTATGTATGTGTGGGAGGAACTTTGTATTTGGACAAATAGGCAACAATCGCTGCTCACATCATCCTCATAACCACAACAGTCAGCAATCAACATCAATTGAATTATTGCGCTATTGAGGGACGTAATCCCGTAGGACATATCCCATGGCATGGATAGTGTTCCGTGAGTTTCCTCGATTTCCCAAGTTGATACGTAAGGAGTGCCAACAAGTTTATAGTCACTATAAGTGATCACACACCTCCGTCTACCAAGAATTAGTTCCCTCCATCAAGTCCCCATGAGAGGCAAATATTAAGAGGTCGACTTCTCTCAACATCAAGACAAAGACAATCTAACACATGGTCACAACGATGAATTTCATAATAAACTTTATCTTATTTAAATCTCATACTAGGGTTTCTCCATCTCCCCAAAGACTAATGATCTACTCAGACATGGAGGCAATCAACATCATGGCAATAACAATGGAATCTATCATACATGAATAGTACTTGTATAAATCCACAACGAGTACGGAAATTACAATAATATGTAGATGGGATGGATGGAGATGGTGGTGATGCAGAAGTGGTTGATGAAGATCGATGCCTTAGCCTCCCGGATCTGCGCATGGTGAAGATGGAACCCCGGTGGACGAGTTTCCCCTCCAGATGCCTTCCGGAGGTGAGGTTTCTACGATTTCTGGGTGTTCTGTATGTCGTCTCTCTGATCCAGTTGAATGGGGTGAGAGTATTTGAGGAGGCGGTGGCAGCGCCAACTATACGGCAGGAACTATACAGCCAGAAAATTTATTCCTGTAGTATAGTTGGTCTTTAAACCGTCTATCTCCCTTGATCGCTTTGGGTTTTCTTCTGGTATTATTAATATTTCCCAAATAAGCGATTTATGTTGTTTTTGACTCCGTTTCTCCTCAGTTAAACTGCTTGAAGAATTGTGTCCATTGTATCCATCATCTATCCTGATCCTGGTGAAAACAGACATAAAATGTGTGTGGGAGCGCCGTAAAAAACCCATATCCTACATCTAGAATGCAAAATAATAATATAAAACATGATGAAAATATGCACTCATCAACTTCGCCAAGCTTAGAGTCTTGCTCGTCCTGATCAAGTTTAGCTTAATGGTCTTCATATTCATGAAGCTGAGTCGATAAAATTAATGAGGCGGTTGCAGCATGTGTTTATCATATACGATACATAGGAATAAGTTCATGAATAGTACCTTACTCGAACCATCTCAATAGTATTAGCATGCTTCCACAGCTTAGTGATCAATAGTTCACAAAAGATGAATCTCAACATAATGTAAAAGTATTCGGTTCAATCGAATGATTTAGCGAGGTAGTCCCAAGTGTTTTAGGATTAACATATTCACTTGGGATTCAAAATCTCAAAAGTGTCTCTTTGTCATACTACAATATAGGGTTTATGCCTATTTTCTCTTTGCACATTCGCTCCTTTTCTTCTTTCTTTTCTTATCTTTTGTTTATATGCTCACACTTTTGTTTAAGTGTTGTGCAAAGGAGCTAGACATACATTCTACTTCATGTAGGAATTCAAAGTTTAACGATCTCAATTATCAAATTACAATTGTATATGAAGCATTCTTATTCTTTGAAGATTCTATCTCGACTTGTTCTCACTCTATTTTTGATAGCACTCTTTATTTTCCTTTGTTCGAGGTTTTCTTTTTCAACTCAAGCTGTTAGATAATTTTTCTTTCTTTGTAAATGAAGCCATGTACTTACAACATATTGACGAAATTATCTTTGTGTGTTCGATTAATACCAATGGTATGGAAGACTCCTTTTTGCTATGATCAAGTGCAAGTAAAATTATACTCAATCCATTCATATAGCCAATAAGAAAAACACAAACTCAAAATTGCTCCATATATAGTAATAAACTCGGAATTTCATAAAAGGGATCGACTATTCCTGAAGGGAAATCTAATGATGCAAACTTTATTTCTAGTTTGAACTAATGCGAAAATAGTAATAAAAACATATAAATAGATTACAAGGTCTTAAAGATCTCCCCAAGCTTGAAATCAAGCCAGGCGGGATCAAATAATCCCTTGCGATTATTTGATACCGTTATTATTGTAGATCACTGTGGCGTCTGGTATCTTCTCTTCACGGGACAGCCTGAGATGTAGGGATTGATTGACTGCTTCGAATTCTTTAACACGCAGTTGGTAGAAAATATTATTCCTCTCCAGCACTTTCACTTGTTCTTTAATGAACTCATTGTCATCCTAAAGGGTTTGTAGTGCCTTAAAACTCATAGAAAAACCTGCCTCAGTTGTTTGGTTGATATCTTCATCAAGTTTTTCAAGATAAAGTCGCAGCAACTAAAGATGTTTGGGTGTCCCTAGTGTCTCCTTGTCCATCTCTTCAATCTACAGCTCGAGGGCCTTCAAATCCCTCTTCCAACGCCAATGGTCGGCATCGAGTAACTCCAAACACTACAAGAAAAGTTTCCTTCCGCAACGACTTGGCCCGATGGTCGTCGTAGAAGGCGCGTCTTCCATGACGAAATTCTTGGCTCGGCTGTGCCCGATGGAATTTTTTTTTCTAGTTTCGTGGCCCTCTACTATGACGGATCTGCTAAAAACATGGAGGAAGCTCGGCTGGCCCGTGGCATAAGCAAGATTTTTGTTTCCTCATGCGATGTTGACTCGCCGAAGTCTTTTGAGGCGTGTGTGTCCCGGACGTTAGTGTCTCTAGCGGACCATACTTTTCGGTCGCGCCTCCCTAATTTGAACTCAATAATGTTGCTCGAGGCGTCTACCGTTTAGTCACGCTGGCAGGTCCCACATGTCGGCCGCTCATTAGAACAATCGTGTGTATGATAGAATTTTTTTCCTTCACTCGCGCTACCCTGTTCCAAAGTTGATAGCGCTGCTCGATGCATCTACCATCTAATTAACCTCCTAGGACCCGCATGTCATCCTCTCATTAGAAGAAACGTGTGTATGATGGAATTTTTTCCTTCACTACCGCTACCCCATTCCGAGTTGATAGCGCTGCTCGACGCATCTACTGTTTAACCAACCTCCTGATCCCCACATGTCATCGTCTCATTACAAGAAACGTGTGTATGATGGATTTTTTCCTTCGCTTGCGCTAACCTGTTCCGAACTTGATAGTGTTGTTCGATGCATCTACCATTTAATCATGATGCTAGGCCCCACATGTCATCCTCTCATTATAAGAAACGTGTGTATGATGGATTTTTTTACCCTCTGTAGCGCCTTCGTATTCCGAACTTGATATCTTTGCTCACTCCATCAGCCGTTTATTCTGGCTGGTGGGTCCCTTATGTTAGCCTCACATTAGCAGAATCGTGGGTATGATGGAATTTTTTTCTTCTCTAGCGCTACCCTGTTACGAACTAGATAGCATTGCTCGACGGATCTGCCATTTTCTCACGCTGATGGGTCCCCCATTTTAGCCTCTCATTAAAAGAAATGTGTACATGCTGAACTTTTTTCTCTCTCGCGCATCCCTTTTTCAAACTGGCTATAATGCTCGATGCAGCATCTGTATAAGGTCACGCTGCTGGGTCCCACATATCAGCCTCTCTGTAAATGAAATGTATGTATGATGGACTTTTTTCTAGCCATGTCCGTTGTTTTGACCTTGGCAACTTGCTGGGCCCTAGATGTCAACCACCTCTGTGCAGGAAATGTGTCTATGCTGGGTCCCAGCTGACAGCCTCTATTTGAAAGAAACGTGTGTAGGTTGGACTGTTTTTTAGGTCCCAGATGTCAGCCTCAGAATACTAAAAATTCTCATAAAGGCCGAATTAAAAAGATTCTAGGCTAACTCGGGGCGGATGCCCTATTCGTCATGGCTTATATTCCCTAGGCTCACTCCTAAATTGAATGGGCTATGGTAAGTGGCCACAAGACAACGAAAAGGCCTAATTAGAAGGTATTGGGCTATGCTTGGGGAAGATAGGCTAATTTCATGGGGTATGCTTGGGCCTGCTGAGTCCGACATGTTAGCTTCTCTGTAAGTGCAACGTGTGTATGATGGACTTTTTTTGGCCGCGTCCGCTATTTTCACCGTGGCAGTCGTGTATGGTCTTACTACTGGGGCCCTTATGTCAGCCTCTCTGGCATGTTCTGGCTTGTGGGTCCCCGATGCAACCTTGTATGTTCTGCCTGGTGGGTCCCTGATGCAAGCCTCTCTATACAAGTATTTAAACTATTTTTTCAAACCCACTCTGAAAACAAACTCTAGGGACGCTGCATGCTGGTGGGTCCGTGATGTCAGCCTCTTCGTAATGCGATATTGCTAGAAGAAAAAAATGTAAACCCTAGATTCGAACAAAAACCTTCAATTCAAATAAACATATATTTAGTGTGTTTCCACTACAACAAAGATATTTACAGAAAAACTACCATTAAACTTTTCTTAGTAGTACAACTTTTGTATTAGTCTTCTTAAATATTTTGTGTGGCTATGTTTATCTCTTTTAAAATATAATAGGGTAGTTCTCCTGGCATCTCAATTTATAAAATGCCACATAATGGGGTATTTTCTTAAAAACACGGGTAGGTAGAGTTTTTATTATTATGAGAGGTAGGGGGCAATGCCCAAATGGATTAATTAAAAAGAGTTTGGCTATTGCTCTACGTGAGTTTTATTCCATCGACTATGATCCATGGGCTTCATTCTCAAATTTCACTGGGTTGTGCTCAACAGTCCGCTGACCCGTAAAAGGAGGAACTAATATGTTCTGGGCTATGCTCCATGGGATCCTTTCTAAAATTTCCGATGGCCTGTGGTCAGCAGTACTTGACCCTAAAAAGACAGAATTAAACTATTCTGGGCTAAAGAGACGCTGAATGAGCTACTCCACTCCCTCTGATCGAAATTAATGTTCTCGGATTTGGTTAGAATCGGATGTATCTAGCACTAAACCATGACTAGATATGTCAGAATCTAGACAAATGTGAGAACATTAATTTAAATCAGAGGGAGTACTAAATTTCTGCTCCTGGTTAATATTGCATTGTGATGTGCTCTGCCGGATTCAAAACAAAGACCTCAGCGAGGGAAGGTGAAAAGCGATAATTCTTTTTGGTAGATATTCATGTCGAAAAGCAGTACAAAATAAGGTAGAAAAATTATCCACAGTTCGAAGTTAATATTCGGGAGCACTTGACCAATTCAGCAGCATTTCAAAAGTGACCAAAGCAGCAATACAGACAATGAAATAAAATACTAGTACATCAGTTTTAGTTGCACAAATGCTTTAGTAATAGCAACGAGAGAACATTTGAGAGATTCGGTAGCTTTCCTGCTTGAAATTCAATAGCAGTACAGAGAGAATCAGTTCTTGTTCCATCTAAAAAAACCTTTGCCCATGCAGTTTGGCCTATTCTCCGAATAGACTCAATCATTTGAGCAAGCAAAACTGATGATCAAGTCTGCTTCTGTATGAGTACCTCCTCCTTACATCAATGCCTCTGTAAACTCCCATAGCAACCCAATATGCCCAAGACACATTCAAATAATTGTAACAATGCTAAGTTTCAAAAGAAAACCAAGACAATCTGATGCACTTCATCCAACCAAGTACAATACACCATAGTTCGTTCTACAAAATATTATACTAATAGTAATGAAACAACATTTGACAAATTCAGTAGCATTTGGAAGATTCAGTAGTATAGAGTAGACCATAAAAATATCAGATTGATTCCCGATTCATTTTCAGCAGCACTTGACAGAGTCAGCACATAATTTCAAAGTGACCGATTGTGGCAGTACACGGAATTGATAGATTCAACAATGCGGACATTGAAATTCAATAGATCTAGCAAGGAATGATTGAAAAGGAAAGAGAAACCATATTCTGCACTCGATCAGTCGATCTGAACAAGTACCGAACAATACTTTTGATAGGTTCAGTAGCATTTGAAAGATGCAGCAATACATAATAAGAAAGAAAAATATCGACAGATACACAGTTTACATTCAGCGTCACTTCCACATATTCAACAACATTTCAAAGTTACAGATTCAGTTTGCCCTTTTCTCTGAACACACATCAAAATGACCAAAGTCTTCTCTAGATTATGAGTTTATGACAAGGCCAAGTTACAAAAGAAAAGCAAGACCATCTACTTCACTTAATCTAAACTGAGTTATCCTATTACATAGTATTACGATTACTTACGGTAGTTTGGTTCCAATTGCGAGCATTGGTGATGCTCAGGATGAACCATAATGGAGTATCCGGAGATTTCCATGCAATGTTGGTTGAGAAACCAACAACTGCTTCTTCGGTATTTAGACTGAAGCAGCATATTTCACGAAACGACGTATATCCAAGTTCTATTGCATGGTGGGAGGTGTAGACACAGTTGCTTCTCTTCAGATATCCTAGGGGAACATCTGCACCTCCTACCGCAATATTAATCAGATAGTTCAATCCAAGGAAAAGGGAATATGCTCCCAAGTTAGCAATCCCTATCCATTGCTTAGGTGGAATCAAGTAAGCATTGTCCTTTGAGGACACCTTGCAGCCAAACCCAGTAGCATAGGTGCCACAAGTGCGACCGTAGCGATCAACACTATGATCAACAACATGATTGCCATGACCATAATAAGTACCACCATAAAACTCCTCATCAGTAACGCCCACGGTATGGATAAGAAGAAGGCGAGATTCATCTGCAGATATTGGCAAGAAGCATAAGCCAGGTTCGTGCTCGCCAAAATCTATGGCATCAAGGTTGCCCTCCTCGAGATGCGCGACAGGTGGTGACGGGAGCAGAATAGGACCTACAAAAAGAAATGACGGCCAAATCAGCCAACACTAGTTTACATCCATTAAAACTAAAGCTAGTATTTAGAACAGGAATGGATCAAATTTACCAAAATACAGATGATTCCAGACATAAACACTTCCACTCTCAGTGTCTGCAAACACGAGACCCTTGTGGATAAGTGCATCGCTGTATCTGAAATAACACTGGAACTGGTTCTCAAGAACTGTCCATGCATACTCATCGCGATCAAGTGTAGCAATTGAGTAGTCGAAGATAGCGACAAGATAGCAATCTAAATAATCAGCTGTAGCTGTGGGAGCTCGGCAAATAGCAATCTTCCGTAGGAGAATAGGGCGATCATTATGCACGAATGTAAACGGATCATTGGTGGGTATAAACACATTGACTTGTGGGAGAGGAAAGCGTTGATGAGTATACACATTGACAAGCTCCCACTTGCACTTGGACCCAACAGTGGCGATCCAATATCTATTGGCACCTACCCACTGCTTACCCATACAATTCGGGAACACAACATTAGAGGAGAACCTGTCCAGCAGCGTCAGATTGCATGTCGTGCCCTTTCCCTTGAAGTACTCGTTGCATTCCCATGGTTTCTTAGTCGGGTGAGAATGAAGAACACACGGGAGGCCAAATGGCTGAGAAGCATGTAAAGTTGCACTATATTTTGCCGAATCTAGAAGATGTTTGGACGAACCAGCGAGGCTCATGGTGGTGATGACGTTGCATCTGGTTATGAGTTCTTCAAGCAGGCCTTCGGTAAAAACATGCTGGAATAGCTCAGAATCATCACTATCCTTGGTCGGTCCTGCCATCACAAGGGAGCTAATGGAAGTTCGGACAGTGGCTTGATTTGGTTTTCTGGAAAAGAGGGAAGGTCGATGGAGGCAGGCGGGACAGGGAGAATAATAAACACTCTCATACTGTGCGGTGAACAGGACCGGAAAGCGGCATTGTGGAGGAGAAGAACGGTGGCGCTTGGCGTAGAAGTGGGGATACAGCGTATAGGCGAGGTTGAATAAAATGAAATTGGACACATGTTCCTCTGCTCCACTTCCCTTCAGAATTGTACTACTCTACTCCCAGTTGCCTCCATAATAAATCTTTCTTGTAAATCAAAGAGGAAGTAGTATGAATAGTAGGGCCCGATCATCTGATCTCTCGAGGAGACAAACCCGACTATTTTCTTTGCTAAATTTTATTGTGCTTTATGCTAGATGCATTGACCTCAGTGTAATTTTACCTTTTTTAGGTCCTTGGTGTAAATGTACCCCCACGTAGGGCCCGATCATCTGCTCTCTCGAGGAGCCGAACCCGACTATTTTCTTTGCTAAATTTTATGGTCCTTTATGCTAAATGCATTGACCTCAGTGTAATTTTACATTTTTTAGGTCCTTGGTGTAAATGTACCCCCACCATCTATGTGAAATTCTAACCAAAAAGTGTAAGTGGTGAAATTTTAACAAATTTAAGCTTAGTTCTCAATAAGTATGAAAATTCTTGGATTTCAAGTCGAACGACCAGGGTCAAGGCCATATCAATAGCATACTATGGTGATGATGCCATGTCCAAGAATTAGCATGCCGATAGATTTGGACATATTTTGAAAACAATCGAAGATGAAGTAGTACGAAGAGTATGGCTCGATCTGCTGCTCTCTCGAGAAGGAGCCATACACGAATGTTTTCCTTGCTTATTTTTTTGGCGGTGCTAAATGTATGGACATCGATGTAATTTTCCCTTTTTTGGGTACTTGATGTAAAATGTACTTCCACACACCGTGTAAAATTCTAACCTAAAAGTGTAAGTGGTGAAATTTAGACGATTTTAAACTTACTTGTCAAGAGTATGAACATTCTTGGATTTCAGTCGAACGACCAAGGTCAAGGCCATATAAACATCATACTTTATGCTCATGATCCAATATCAGAGAATCTGCATGGCAACAGATTTGACCATATTTTGAAAATAATCAGAGAGAAAGTAGTACGAAGAGTTTGACTCAGATCAATTGGTCTCTCGATAAGGAGATGAAAAAGAAAGTTTTCCTTTGTAGGGTCCTTTGTGCTAAATATATGGACATCCATGTAATTTTCCCTTTTTAAGGTCCTTGATGTAAAATGTAGTCCCACCGACCGTGTAAATTTCTAAACTAAAAGTAAGTGGTGAAATTTAAACGAATTTAAGGTTAGTCGTCAACGAGTATGAACCATATTCTTGGATTTTCAAGACAAACGACCAAGGTCAAGCCATATCTACATCATACTTTATGCATATGATTCCATATCCAAGAATTTGCATGCCGGCAAATTTAGCCATATTTTGAAAACAATCGAAGATGAAGTAGTGTGAAGAGTTTGGCTCGATCAGCTTCTCTATAGAGAAGGAGTCAAACTCGACTATTTTCCTTGCTTAATTTAAGGTTCCTTTGTGCTAAATGTATGGACCTCAGTGTAATTTTCACTTTTTAGGTCCTTGATGTCAAATGTACTTCCACACCCATGTAAAATTCTAACCTAAAAGTCTAAGTGGTGAAATTTCGACGATTTTAAGCGTCCTTGTGAATGAGTATGACCAAGGTCAAAGCCATATCAACCTCATACTTTATGTTGATGATCCCACATGAGAGAATTTGCATGGCGACAAATTGCCCTATTTTGAGAACAATTGAAGAGGAAGTAGTGTGTAGGGTTTGGCTCAGATCAGCTGATCTCTCGAGAAGGAGTCGAACCAGAATTTTGTTTCCTTTTAGGGAGCTTTATGATAAATGTATGGACCTCAATATAATTATTGCTTTTTTTGGGTCCCTGGTGTAAAATGTACTCCGACAAACCGTGTGAAAAGCTAACCTAAAAGTAAGTGGTGAAATTTAAACAAATTTAAGCTTAGTAATCAACGAGTATAAACCATTATGGGATTTCAAGATGAACGACCATGGTCATGATCCCATATTCAAAAATTTGCACCCCGACAAATTTTTTCATATTTTGAAAACAGTCGAAGATGAAGTAGTATGAAGAGTATGGCCCGATCAGCTACTCTCTCAAGAAGGAGCCGAACCCGACTATTTTCCTTGCTTAATTTCAGGGTCCTTTATGCTAAACATATGGACGTCGATGTAATTTTCCCTTTTTTAGGTCCTTCATTTAAAATATACTTCCATGCACATGTAAAAATCTAACCTAAAAGTGTAAGTGCTGAAATTTTGACGATTTTGTAGCTTACTGGTCAATGAGTATGACCATTATTAGATTTCAAGCCGAACAACAAAGGTCGAGGCCATATATATCAACCATCATACTTTATCTTGATGATTCCATATGAGAGAATTTGCATGGAGAAAAATTTGGCCATATTTTGAAAATAATCGAAGAGGAAGTAGTATGTAGAGTTTGGCTCAGATCAGCTTATCTCTCGAAAAGGAGTGGAACCGATTTTTTTTCCTTTTGGGGATCTTTATGATAAATGTATGGACCTCGATGTAATTTTTGCTTTTTTCAGGTACCTGGTGTAAAATGTACTCCAACCAACCATGTAAAAATCTAACCTAAAAGTAAGTGGTGAAATTTAAACGAATTTAAGCTTAGTTGTCAACAAGTATGAACCATTCTGGGATTTCAAGATGAACGACCAAGGTCATGATCCCATATCCAAGAATTTGCATGCCGGCAAATTTGGCCATATTTTGAAAACAATCGAAGATGAAGTAGTATGAAGAGTATGGCTCGATCAGCTACTCTCTCGAGAAGGAGCCGAACCCGATAGTTTTCCTTCATCTATTTTAGGGTCCTTTGTGCTAAATGTATGGACCTCGATGTAATTTTCCCTTTTATGTCCTTGATATAAAATGTACTTACACACCCGTGTAAAATTCTAACATAAAAGTGTAAGTGGTCAAATTTTAGAGTCCTTTGTGCTAAATGTATGGACCTCGACATAATTGTCCTTGCTTAATTTAAGGTTCCCTTATGCTAAATGTATGGACCTCGATGTAATTTTCCCCTTTTCAGGTCTAAGAGTGTAAGTGGTGAAATTTAGACGATTATTTTAAGCTTACTTGTCAACGAGTATGAACATTCTTGGATTTCAATCCGAATGACCAAGGTCATCAAGGCCATATAAACATCAGACATTATATGTTGATGATCCCATGTCAGAGAATTTCCATGGGAACATATCTGGCCATGTTTTGAAAACAATCAAAGAGGAAGTAGTATCAAGAGTTTGGCTCAGATCAGCTTATCTCTCGAGAAGGAGCCGAACCAATTTTTTTTCTTTTATGGTCCTTTATGCTAAATGGATGGACCTCGACGTAATTTTTGCTTTATTGAGGCCTGTGATGTCTATGCACTTCTATTCTTGTAGACAGTTGTTGGGCCTCCAAGTGCAGAGGTTTGTAGAACAGCAGCAAGTTTCCCTTAAGTGGATTACCCAAGGTTTATCGAACTCAGGGAGGAAGTGGTCAAAGGTATTCCCTCTCAAGCAACCCTACAATCAAGATACAAGAAGTATCTTGTGTCCCCAACACACCCAATACACTTGCCAGGTGTATAGGTGCACTAGTTCGGCAAAGAGATAGTCAAATACAAGTGTTATAGATATAGGACAACGGTGCTAGAAAATAGCTTGATGGTGTGGAAGAGACTAAAGGCTAACTGAAATAAAGATGAAAGCAAGCAAACATGTAACAAATCTAGTTGCAAACGGTGTTTCAATGCTTAGAAACAAGGCCTAGGGATCATACTTTCACTAGTGAACACTCTCATATAAATATATTATCTTCATGATAGTACTCTGAACTACTCTCCTGTTGGACACTCTAATCCATGGTAGGGCTATAACTGCACACCTCAAAGTAAACCTTTTCCATCTAGATAACCCCACACTGTCACCTTCAGCTCTAGATGGTTCCAACAAACACCACAATTTCATAGAAACATCCAACTCCAAATATAACTCATAAGTATTTGTAATCTCTAGCCTAAGTGCCACCATGGTGTGCACGCTGTCACTTTCACACACATGGGGAGAGCATAGATCTGTTAAAGCACTTGAGTAACAAGGTAGATCTACTTGATTACGAAGCTCATGATCACAATATGATCATGAATAGAGAGAGAGATGAACACATAGCTACCGGTAGAACCCTTAGCATCGAGGAAGAACTACTCCCTCATCATCATGGGAATCAGCAACGGTGATGGAGATGGCGGTGGAGATCGATGGAGATGGCTCCAGGGGCACTTCCCCGTCCGGGCAGGGTGCCGGAACAGAGACTTTCTGTCCCCCGAATCTCCCCTTCGATGGCGGCAGTGATGCGGAACTTTTCGTGGCTGGAGGCTTGACGATTTAGGGTTTTTGCATCAGGAGCCATCTTATAGGCGAAGAGCCAAGGTCGGTGGGCGGCCAGGGGGCCCACACCACTAGGTGGCACGGCCAGGGTGGACCTGCGCCACCACATGGTGTGGCCTCCCTGTGGCCCTCTGTCTCGTCTTCTGGCTCCGCGTGTCTTCCGGTAAAATATAGACTTTGGCTTTTGTCCGGTCCAATTCCGAGAATATTCATTTTCTGACTTTCCTGAAACCAAAAACAGCAGAAAATAGGCAACTGGCATTGTGGCATCTTGTTAATAGGTGAGTCCAAGAAAGTGTATAGAAATACTCCAAATATAGACAAAACATAAGAAAGTAGATATAAACCAAGGATGGAACATCAAAAATTATAGATACGTTTCCAATGTATCAGCCCCTGATGTAAAATATACTCCGATCGACCGTATAAAGTTCTAACCTAAAAGTGAGTGGTGAATTTTAAACGAATTTAAGCTTAGTTATCAATGAGTATGAACCATTCTTGTAATTGAAGACGAACGACCAAGGTCAAGGCCATATCTACATCATACTTTATGCTGATGATCCCATATTCAAGAATTTGCATATCGACAAATTTGGCCATATTTTGAAAACAACCGAAGTTGAAGTAGTATGAGGAGTGTGGCTCGATCAGCTACTCTCTAGGGAAGGAGCCGAACCCTACTGTTTTGCTTGGTTAATATTAGGGTCCTTTGTGCTAAATGTATGGACCTCGATGTAATTTTCCCCCTTTTAGGTCCTTGTTGTAAAATGTACTCCCATCGACGGTGTAGAATTTTAACCTAAAAGTAAGTGGTGAAATTTAAACGAATTTCAGCTTATAGTTGTCAATGAGTATGAAAATTATTTGATTTCAAGCCGAACGACCACAAGGTCGAGGCTATATCTCTACATCATACTTTATTCTGATGATCGAGTATCCAAGAAATTGCATGGCGATATATTTGGCCATGTTGTGAAAACAATCGAAGCGAAAGTAGTATGAAGAGTACGACTCGATGAACTGCTCTCACGAGAAGGAGCCGAACTCGATTTTTTCTTTGCACAATTTTAGGGTCATTTGTGCTAAATGTATGGACCTCGATGTAATTTCCCTCTTTTTTAGGTCCTTAATGTAATGTACTCCCATCGACCATGTAAAATGCCAACCTAAAAGTAAGTGATGAAATTTCAATGAATTTAAGCATAGTTGTCAACAAGTATGAAAAAATCTTGGATTTTCAAGCCGAACGACCACGAGGTCAAGGCCATATCTCTACATCGTACTTTATGTTGATGATCCCATATTCAAGAATTTGCATGGTGACAGATTTGGCCATATTTTGAAAATAATCAAAGAGGAAGTAGTATGAAGAGTATGGCTCGACCAGCTGCTCTCTTGAGAAGGAGCCGAACCCGACTGTTTTCTTTGCTCAATTTTAGGGTCCTTTGTGCTAAATGTATAGACCTCAATGTAATTTTCCCTTCTTTAGGTCCTTTATGTAGAATGTAGTTTATGATTATGATCCCATATCTAAGAGTTTGCATGCTGACAAATTTGGCCATTTTTTGAAAACAATCGAAGATATTAAAAAAAATCAATTTCATTTTTCCATGTGACAGGAATTTATTTTCTAAAAAGCAAGTAAGAAAAAATTATTTTCTTTTTTCTGTTAAAAAAATAAAGAGCGAGAAGAGACTATATGAGCATAGAGGAGGCAGCGAGAGAGCTGCGAAGAGGAGGATTTGAAGGCGGTGCGATGTCAGAGCAAAGCTGGGATTGGTTCGTGACACGACGTATAGGGTATAGTGAGTAGAGTAAATTTCAGGACCACGATATGTATGCATGCAAAATATAATGTGTTTTCTCTCTCCTTCACTCCCTCATCGGCCTGTTATAGTGGGAGTAACTTGGGTAGTACTACGTAGTAACGTAATCCTACATGTATTGCCTACAGTAAATATTTAGATGACATGGCATGCAATTAAATGAAGAAAGAGAGCCTTGTGGTAACTAGCTATGTTAATATCACACATTTCAAGAAAAAATGAGTCTACATTGCAATAAACAAGGCTTTGCATGATACAACACCTATATTATTTTCCACTATGGAGCTAGTAACTTAGACTAGTAACATATGCATGTTAGTACTCAGTTACTCCCCACTATGACTAGCCTCACCACCCCACACCCTGTTCGGGTGATCTCTCCCTCGTCCACAAAGTGGCGCTGCGCACGCGCGACGACCGACAACCTGCCTTCTGTCGGCGGCTCCGTGTCTATGACTGGCGTGTTCATCAGCTGCGTTGGTGGGAACCATTTTGGTCCTTGGTGGAAAAAAGTATTACTACTACAGTACTCCCTCTGTTTCAAAATATAAGATGTTTTAGCTTTGTGAAAGGAGTGTATCTAGACTTCTTTTAATGGGTAGGTTCATCTAGATTTGGAGTGACTCTACGCATTAAAAGGGATCTAGATACACTCCTTTCACAAAGCTAAAACATATTATATTTGGAAACGGAGGGAGTACATATTATATTATATTTTAATGACAAATGCATGAAATATGAAAATATAGTTCATGATGATTCAAACTTTCCCGGTTTCGAAATTTTCACTTCCTTCACAAACATCCGGGGGGGGAGGATATTCAAAAGATCGCCATTCGCAGTACTACTAGTACAAGTATGAGTACTACTTAAGTGCTGGACAAGGGATTGGTTGATCTAGCCAGCAAAAAAACGTCCCATCGCATTGGATGCTCACCATTATGATCTGACCAGCCTACCTATTCCGCACTACTCCACCTTCGTACCCTAGGAAGAGGAAGCACCAAGTACACCCGCAGCAAGCTGATTCGAAAGTGAGGAGCACTCCATTTTTTCTTCCATGAAGCAATTAGTACCCCCCCCCCCTTCCCAAATTAGGACGCGTATTACTTCTGGTTAGAGTCAAATTTAATAAACTTTGACTAAATGTACGACATCAACTCAATGTTATTAGAATCATCATGAACTATATTTTCATATTATATGCATTTGTCATTAAAAAGTCAGTATGTTTTTGCATATAGTTGGTCGAACTTTATAAAGATTGGCTTTGAACAAACCTAATATGCGTCCAAAATTGGGAAAGAGAAAGCAGTATGAAGAGTATGGCTCAATAAGCTGCTCTCTCGAGGAGTCGTACCCGACTGTTTTCAAATCCTTGTTTGGTTTTAGGGTCCTTTGTGCTAAATGTATGGACCTCGATGTAGTTTTCCCTTTTTTAGGTCCTTGATGTAAAATGTAGTTGCACCATCCGTGTAAAATTCTAGCCAATAAATATAAGTGGTGAAATTTAAACGAATTTAAGCTTACTTCTCAACAGGTATGAACATTCTTGGATTTCAAGCCAAACGAAAAAGGTCTAGGCCGTATCAACATCATACTTCATGTTGATGGCCCCATACGAGAGAATTTGCAAGCCAACAGATTGGGCCATATTTTGTAAACTATCGAAGAGGAAGTAGTATTAAGAGTTTGGCTTAGATGAGCTGATGTCTCAAGAAGGAGCCAAACCAGAAAGTTTTCCTTTTATGGTCCTTTGGGCTAAATGTATGGACCTCCATGTAAATTTCCCTTTTTAGGTCTTTGATGTAAAATATGCTCCCACCAACCGTGTAAAATGCTAACCTAAAAGTAAGTGGTGAAATTTAAACGAATTTAAGCTTAGTTGTCAACGAGTAGGAACTTTCTTGGATTTCAAGCCGAACGACCACATGGTCAAGGCCATATCTCTACATCATACTTTATGCTGATGATCCCATATCCAAGAATTTGCATGGCGACAAATTTTGCCATATTTGTAAAACAATCGAAGAGGAGGTAGTATGAAACGTATGGCTTGATAAACTGTTCTCTCGAGAAGGAGCCGAACCCGACTATTTTATTTGCTCAATTTTCGGGTCATTTGTGCTAAATGTATGGACCTCAATGTAATTTTCCCTTTTTAGGCACTTGATGTAAAATATACTCCCACCGCTCGTGTAAAATTCTAGCCTAAAAGTAACTGGTGAAATTGATATGAATTTAAGAATAGTTTTCGACGCGTACGGAATTTTTAGGATTTCAAGACGAATGACCAAGCTCAATGCCATATCAACATCATACCGTATGTTGATGACCCAATATCAGAGAATATGCATGGCAACAAATTTGTCCATATTATTTTGAAAACAATCAAAGAGGAAGTAGTATGAAGAGTTTGGCTCAGATCAGCTAATCTCTCAAGAAGGAGCAGAACCAATGCAACAAAAGGTTTTCCTTTTAGGGTCCTTTGTGCTAAATGTATGGACATCGATGTAATTTCCCCCTTTTTAGGTCCTTGATGTAAAATATGCTCCCACTGGTTGTGTAAAATGCTAACCTAAAAGTAAGTAGTGAAATTTTAATGAATTTAAGCCTAGTTATCAACGAATATGTACTTTCTTAGATTTGAAGCCGAACGACCACAAGGTCAAGGCCATATCTGTACATCATACTTTATGTTGGTGATCCCATATCAAAAAATTTGCATGGCGATAGATTTGGCCATATTTTGAAAAAAATCGAAGAAGAAGTAGTATGAAGAGTATGGCTCGATCAGCTACTCTCGTGAGAAGTTGCCGAACCCGACTATTTTCCTTGCTTGATTTTAGGGTCCTTTGTGCAAAATGTATGGACGTTGATGTAATTTATCCCCTTTTTAGGTCTAAAAGTGTAAGTGGTGAAATTTATAGGATTATTTTAAGCCAGCTTGTTAACGAGTATGAACGTTCTTGGATTGCAAGCCGAACGACCATGGTCGTCAAGGCCATATCCACATCATACTTTATGCTCATGATCCCATGTTAGAGAATGTGCATGGCAACAAATTTGGCCATGTTTTGGAAAAAATCGAAGAGGAAGTAGTATTAAGAGTTTGGATCAGATCACCTGATCTCTGGAGAAGGAGTCGAACCATAATTTTTTCCTTTCAGGGTCCTTTATGCTAAATGTATGGACCTCGATGTAATTTTTCTTTTTTGAGGTTCCTGACGTAAAATGTACTACGATCGACCTTGTAAATTTCTAACCTAAAATTAAGTGGTAAATTTTAATCGAATTTAAGCTTAGTTGTCAACGAGTATGAACCATTCATCAATTTCAAGACGAACCACCAAGGTCAAGCCCATATCTACATCATACTTTATGCTCATGATCCCATATCCAAGAATTTGCATCCTGACAAATTTGGCCATACTTTGAAAACAATCGAAGATGAAGTAGTATGAAGAGTATGGCTCAGTCAACTACTCTCGTGAGAAGGAGCCGGATCCGACTGTTTTTCTTGCTTAATTTTAGGGTTCTTTGTGCTAAATGTGTGGACCTCGCTGTAATCTACCTCTTTTAGGTTCTTGTTGTAAAATGTACTCCCATCGACCGTTTAAAATTCTAACCTAAAAGTATGTGGTGAATTTTAAACGAATTTCAGCTTATAGTTGTCAACGAGTATGGACATTTTTTGATTTCAAGCCGAACAACCACAAGGTCAAGGCCATATCTCTACATCATACTTTATTCTGATGATCAAGTATCGAAGAATTTGCATGGCGATCGATTTGGCCATATTGTGAAAACAATCTAAGAGAAAGTAGTATGAAGAGTATGGCTCGATCAGCTGCTCTCTCAAGAAGGATCCGAACCCGATTGTTTTCTTTGCTCAATTTTAAGGTCCTTTGTGCGAAATGTATGGACCTCGATGTAATTTCCCCTTTTTAGGACTTTGATGTAGAATCTACTCCCACCAACTGTGTAAAATGCTAACCTATAAGTAAGTGATGAAATTTCAAAGAATTTAAGCATAGTTGTCAACGGGTATAAAAAATCTTGGATTTCAAGCCGAACATATTTTTGTTGATGATCCCATATTCAAGAATTTGCATGGCGACAAATATGGCCATATTTTGAAAACTATTGAAGAGGAAGTAGTATGAAGAGGATGGCTCCACCAGCTACTATCTCGAGAAGGAGCCAAACCCGATTATTTTCTTTGCTCAATTTTAGGGTCCTTTGTGCTAAATGTATGGACCTCGATGTAATTTTCCCTTTTTTAGTTCCTTTATGTAGAATGTTCTTTATGCTTATGATCCCATATCCAAGAATTTGCATGCCGACAAATTTGGCCATCTTTTGAAAACAATCGAAGATATTAAAAACAAAAAATAATCAATTTCATTTTTCCATGCGACATGAATTTATTTTCTGAAGAGCAGGTAAGAATATTTTTTTGATCAGCTGCTCTCTCGAGGAGCCGTGCCTGAATGTTTTCAATTCCTTGTTTGTTTTTAGGGTCCTTTATGCTAAATGTATAGACCTTGATGTAATTTCCCTTTCTACCCCATACATGTAAAATTCTAACCAAACAGTGTCAGTGGTGAAATTTAAATAAAATTAAACTTACCTGTCAACAAGTATGAACATTTTCAGATTTCAAGCCGAACGACCAAGGTCAAGGACATATCAACATCATACTTTATGTTGATGGCCCCATATGAGAGAATTTGAATGGCAACTGATTTGGCCATATTATGAAAACAATCGAAGATGAAGTAGTATGAAGAGTTTGGCTAAGATCAGCTGATCTCTCAAGGAGCTGTACCAAAAAGTTTTCCTTTTATGGTCGTTTGGCTAAATGTATGGACCTCCGTGTAAATTTCCCCTTTATAGGTCGTTGATGTAAAATATGCTCCCATCGATCGTGTAAAATGCTAACCTAAAAGTAAGTGGTGAAATTTAAACGAATTTAAGCTTAGCTATCTATGAGTATGAACTTTCTTGGATTTCAAGCCGAACGACCACAAGGTCAAGGCCATATCTCTACATCATACTTTATGATCCCATATCCAATAATTTGAATGGTGACAGATTTGGTTATATTTGTAAAACAAGCGAAGAGGAAGTAGTATGAAACGTATGGCTCGATTAGCTGCTCTCTCGAGAAGGAGCCGAACCTGACTACTTCTCCCTCCGGCCCAAATTAATTGACTTGCATTTATCAGATTCTAATGCATCTATCACTAGAACATGTTTATATACATCCGAATCTAGACAAAGTCGAGTCATGTAATTTGAGGGAGTACAATAGAGTAGCAATTCAAACTTTTTGATTTTCGAAATTTTCACTTCCTTCACAAACATCAGGGGGGAGGATATTCAATAGATCGTCATTTGTACTATTAGTACTACAGGGTACAATGAGTAGTAACAAAATAATTTTTTTTGACGATAGTACCAAAAGAAAGGACGTCCGAAAAGAAACTTCATTCAACCATTAAGGGGATGTTTGTTTTAGTGCCTATCTAGTGGATAACACGGGATATCCACTTTTTTTGGTTATCCAGTGTTTGGTTTAGAGGTTGGAGTGGATATAGTCAACCACTTTGGGTTCAAAATGGTTGTTGAGCATATCCCACAAAAAGAGCTGGATGAGCTCCTTCGAAGCGTTTTATTGTTCGTTTAGCCTTTCTCTCAAGAGAAAACAACCATCTTTTCTTGCCTATGAGCTCGACACGAGGGTGGCCATAGCATAGGCTATTGGGCAGAGTGGGTGTTCGAATACACATGCGGGCGTAGGCCACCAGGAAGAGTGGGCAGGCAGAGGCGGTGCATGGAGGCAGGTTGACACGGGGTCGACAGGGGCAAAAGGGTGGCGAGCTGCCGGCTGTCATGGCCGCTGCTAGGGAAGTGGTGAGGCGGATAATGTACCACCCTCGAATCGGCCCCATGCAAGTTTTAGCGCTTCCCTGAAAATCCTCATAGAAACGATTCAAGGACGCCCACCAGGCACTTTCGTGCGGGTGGAAAACGAAGTAATATCATTACACAATAGTCCACAATGGAACCCACAGAACAGATATATATACAACAACGACTCACTGATTCAAGAATACAGATATACAGTACAATGATCCAAGTCACCTTGAAATCGATACAACATCCGAGTACGGATAAGAAGCAAATTTAGCTAAGAGCCCTGAAGAATAACCAATGGCGTCGATAACCCTGCCTAGGCCAAGCCGGAAGGGTAACCCTACTAACGATGTCGAACTCATACCTATTTAAATAAAATGGGTGCTGACAAAGGGCAAAGGAAAAAGGGAGCGGTCAGTACTGAGGCCAGTACACGGCGAGGCTAGAATTCGGCAGCTGTCGCCTACATAGGTATGGTGGACTGAAGTGGCAGTGCAGCATGCATAAACAACCTATAGAGACTCGATGCAACTGTCGGATATTAGAGAGGGATAAGAGAGACCTATTCGGGACCAACCTGATACTAACACCAATCATACCCATCCTGGCATTTCCCCCTCGTGACCAAACGAGGAAGTCAAACCGAGGAACTCACACAATTGGCAGTTTTATTCATTCCATTATAGTTGAAGCACTTACTAGTGAGATGTAGATAGCATGAGTCATCTTGATAGCATAAGTAGTGGGCAGTTTTAGTTAACCATTCAGTTGTAGTTGAAGTACTTACTAGTCAGATACAATTAGCATGTGACATCCCAAACCCAGCAGTTGTTGGCACTTTTATTTCCTTCCATTGGACTTGAAATACTTACTAGGCAGGTATAACATGACATGATACACACCAGTTCCACCAGTTGTTGGCACTTTTATTATCCAATCTATTGTAATGAAGCTGATTACTAGTCACATATTAAGTCAAATTTATAGCACTACAATAGTTATGCTTGTCTATGATCGAGATACTATGCTCCAAGTCGTCCATAACCGCGGACACGGATTTCAGAAAGATTTACCCTGCAGGGGTGCACAAATAGCAACACACACACGATCAACCTCGGAAAAACCAAATCAAAACCCAACAAGGAATTCACGACAAAGCAATCACAGGATTCCTAAACTATTTCAAGGGGCCACAACATTAAGCTACCCGCAATGAAGTTGGCCGGCTCCGAGACGGACCCAAGGTTGGCGTCAATGGCTATAAACGACTGGGAACTCGAAAGTGTGACTGGGCTTGTCGATACCGCGAAAACACTACGCATCCAAAATAGTATAGGTGCTCCATGCACAATCGTAAATAAAGCAGTAAAGCATGGCATAAGTACAAGATAGTAATAAAGCCCCAAACTAGTTTGTGGCCCCAAGAAATAAGAAATGAATCAAGCTCTGGCTAAGGGGGATCCATAGGTCTCCCGGATGTGGATAGTGCGAATAATCAAGGAACAGGTATCAATTACTCAGGGCCTACGGGACACAAGTGGACATGAAAAACCAAATAGCATATATTGCCCACCGGTGCCTCTTTCATTAGTTATCCCAGCAATTTAATAGTTGTATTTAAAGTCATAATCCTCTCCACCATAAAGCATATGACAACATTCCAATAACTGTGTGGTACTTCACGACACGGGATCGCACCTGAGCAAGCGACTACGACTCACAAGACCATCTATCTACCAAACAACAGGTAATAGGAGGTGTCCAAGGCAATATAAAGGCTGCACGGAATATATCTGGTACGTAACACTAAAGCATCACGACACGGATAGCAATAGATCAATAGGAAGAAATAAAGAATATAAATGCAAAATAGGTAGAAAGGGGGAGAATGCTCGCCTGGGAAACACTGCCGGAGATACATTACCGAAGAACTTTTCAAAACTCGTGTCAACTCATCGGCCTATCCGGGAACAAGCAAAGCACTAAAAAGAACAACCAATACAACAATTACTACTAATGCAATAGATTCGGCATGATCATGATATGAATGCATGACTAGATAATATGATGCACAAGGCTTCTAATACACTACTGGATCATCTTTAAGTGGCCAACAAACAAAAGTTGGCAATATTAAATTAAAATGGCCATATTGATTAATGGTTCCTTGCATAACCATTTAGTACATAATTGATATAATGCTCAAGTGCCATGTTCGATTGCAGATTCCATGTCCTCGTCGTTTCCCAATCATCGTATACATCTTATTTATTAAATTTGGACTTATAAAACAAAAATCAGGCCAATATCAAGTTTTACTTATGTAGCAAATATTTAATATTTGGTCAAAATTTAGTTTGTCAAAAGATAAACAGGTACTTCCCTTGAGTTTCTCACAAATTTTTGTCCTCCAAAACACAAATTTATCTTGCCCAAAAAGATGGAATGAAACACATTTTAGTTATTTCAAAACCAAGAACTGGTTTATGTTGTCTGAACTGCAAAACAGTCGACATGCGACTATCAAAAGGCGACAAAAAATTCAGATAGCTAACTACCGTGCATATCTAGCTAGCTAAACAAACAAGCTGACTAGCAACTGAATCAAAATGAAAACATATAGCTGAATACTAGATGTGCTCTACCAGGACGGTGTTGTGTGCGTGATCAGAGGTGTGTGAGCGTGTGCAACATGTTCAGGGAAAAGTGCGTGTGAAATAGGAACAAAAGAAGCAGCAGCACTGAACTAGCATGCAAGAAAACGCGCGTGTGCAGGCACGACTAAGGCAGATGTGCGCTGTCGAGCAGGAGGTGGTGATGCTATAGAGACGAACGGGAGTCGAACAGGACAGGGTCTGGAGCGGTGCTCACCCAGGGTCTGCTGGCGAGCTGGGCAACGTCGGGGTTGACAGAGACGATCAAGGCGAGGCAGATGTGCGTGCGGCGGCCACCTGGAGCGTGCAGCCGCGGACGATCCTGACGTCCTTGCCACTCCTCCTCCTCGCTCGTGGTGGCGGTCGACAGCGGGATCCTCGATGGTTCTCCTTGCATGACGGCGGCGACCGTGGTGCGGCCGATCAAGCCGGCGACGAGAGGCCCGTGCTCGTGGTAAATGTAGACAGCAGCGGGAGGAAGAGGACGGCGAGAATCGGCTGCTCACCGCGAGGTGGAGCGGAAGGTGTGCCTCGCGCAGCTCCTGGCGTGACGGCGATATGGGTGTTGATGTCGACAATCACGTCGGCGGCAACAGTGATACTACGAGCCCAGCCATGTCAATGGTTTCGATTTGGTTTGGTTTAGAGCAGGAAAAAGAGAGAGGAAAAAAAGGCTAGCGGGAGTAGTTGACTTGGTTGGGTTTGCCTTGCAGATAAGAAGATGGAGGGGGTCACTTGTACTGTGGAGCAGGTCACCAGATAGGCATGTGCGAATCAAGTAGGATGAAAAACAGGACACTTCAACCACCTAGGAGTAGCTCGGCTAACATAAAGAAGAAGAAAGTTTTTCTTAGGATATAACTTCAAAATCGTTTTGAATTTTATTCTATTTTAGAAGTCTGGGAGGAAGATAAAAACAGAACAGAGTACACCTGCAGCAGTTTTTGGTTTGTAGCAAAATAAATTAATAGTTGAATAATTACATGAAAATATTTGTAGGTCTTAAAATAGAGGGATAATTTTAGAAAGCAAAATAGGATCTAATAGAATAATTTCGGAACAAAACAATGCAATGAATGATGATGTCATGATGATGCAAAGAAATAAAATAACAAGCAATTTTCTAGTAGTGGTTTTACTAGGGTGCTACAATTTGACACCACTAACAAGGGATCTCGCCCTCGAGATCCGCCTCATGGTACGGGGAAGAAGCCGAATGATCGGTATCTTCTTGCTTGTGTAGATCCTCGCGACACCACTAACAAGGATTCTTGCTCCATCTTCAAATTCTCGACACCACCAACATGGAGTCGTTGTTCACGTTTGTTGAGAGAACACTCCGGAAAAACAAAGACGAAGGTCGAGGTCTTAAAAGATAAGGCCACCTCTAACTTTAGAACGAGTCGAGTTGCATTGATCCACCGATTCAATGTACAAAAGCGAATGATAAATGTAGTGGTATGGTCGCGACTCCATCCCGCACTCAAAGCATTATTATGTACATGGATAGAGAATCGTGCAACCAACTCTCAGAATTCAGACTGGAGATTTGACAAGTAATATTTGGAGACAAAGGAGTGATGCAAGCTTTTCATCAGATATGGCGTAGATACAAAGAAAAATTTAAGTGACCTCTAGGTCACTTGAAAGGTACACAGAGGATAATTCCACAAGTAACATGAAGACCAGATGTAGCAACACCATTACAAGAAGGAATCGAAACCCTGAAGGTACGACGGAAACCCAACCACGAGAATTCCTGGACGCGAAGAAAGGTAAGAGAGCAGATTCAAAACATGCAAAGGTAAGAGGAGAATAGCATAGAGGTAAGGAGTAAAAGCAGACCTAATCAGATCTATCCAACCTATTTTTGTAAAATAATTTTGACACTCTACATCGGCCGTTAGCTAGGTTACCCTACAGGCTGGACCAGTGGGGTATCGCAACTGCTGAGCTCCGATACCACTTCGTAACACCCTGGAATCGGCCCTATGCAAGTTTTAGCGCTTCCCGCCAAATCCGTATAGAAACGATTCAAGGACGCCCACCAGGAACTTTCGTGCGGGTGGAAAACGAAGTAATATCATTACACAATAGTCCACGATGGAATCCACAGAACAGATATACATACAACAACGACTCACTGAGTCAAGAATACAGATATACAGTACAAAGATCCAAGTCACCTTGAAATCGATGCAACATTCGAGTATAGATAAGAAGCAAATTGAGCTAAGAGCCCTGAAGAATAACCAATGGCATCCATAACCCTGCCTAGGCCAAGCCAGAAGGGTAACCCTGCTAACGACCTTGAACTCATACCTATTTAAACAAAAAGGGTGCCGACAAAGTGCAAAGGAAAAAGGGAGCGGTCAGTACTGAGGCCAGTACACGGCAAGGCTAGAATTCGGCGGCTCTCGCCTACATAGGTATGGTGGACTGAAGCGGCAGCGCAGCATGCATAAACAACCTATAGAGACTCGATGCAACTGTCGGGTATTAGAGAGGGATAAGAGAGACCTATTTGGGACCAACCTGATACTAACACCAATCATACCCATCCTGGCATTTCCCCCTCGAGACCAAACGAGGAAGTCAAACTGAGGAACTAACCCAGTTGGCAGTTTTATTCATTCCATTATAGTTGAAGCACTTACTAGTCAGACATAGATAGCATGAGTCATCCTGATAGCATAAGTAGTGGCCAGTTTTAGTTAACCATTCAGTTGTAGTTGCAGTACTTACTAGTCAGATACAGTTAGCATGTGACATCCCAAACCCAGCCGTTGTTGGCACTTTTATTTCATTCCATTGGAGTTGCAATACTTACTAGGCAGGTATAATATGACACGATACACCCCAGTTCCACCAGTTGTTGGCACTTTTATTATCCATTTCATTGTAATGAAGTTGATTACTAGTCACATATTAAGTCAAATTTATAGCACTACTTTAGTTATGCTTGTCTATGATCGAGATACGGTGCTCCAACTCGCCATAACCGCGGACACGGCCTTCAGAAAGATTTACCCTGCAGGGGTGCACAAATAGCAACACATACACGATCAACCTCGGAAAAACCAACTCAAAACCCAACGAGGCTTTCACGACAAAGCAATCACAAGATTCATAAAATATTTCAGGGGGACACCCCATTAAGCTGCCCGCAATGAAGTTGGCCGGCTCCGAGATGGACCCAAGGTTTGCGTCAATGGCTATAAACGACTGGGAACCCGAACGTGTGACTAGGCTTGTCGATACTACGAAAACACTCTGCATCCAAAATAGTACAGGTGCTCCACGCATAATCGTAAATAAAGCAGTAAAGCATGGCATAAGTACAAGATAGTAATAAAGCCCCAAACTAGTTTGTGGCACCAAGAAATAAAAATGAATCAAGCTCTGGCTAAGGGGATCCATAGGGTCTCCTGGATGTGGATAGTGTGAACAATCAAGGAACGGGTATCAAGTACTCGGGGCCTATGGGACACAAGTGGTCATGAAAAACCAAATAGCATATATTGCCAACCGGTGCCTCTTTCATTAGTTATCCCAGCAATTTAATAGTTGTATTTAAAGTCATGATCCTCTCCACCGTAAAGCATATGACAATATTCCAACAACTATGTGGTACTTCACGACACGGTATCGCACCTGAGCAAGCGACTATGACTCGCAAGACCATCTATCTACCAAACAACAAGTAATAGGAGGTGTCCAAGGCAATATAAAGGTTGCACGGAATGTATCTGGTACGAAATGCAAAATAGATAGAAAGGGGGAGAATGCTCGCCTGGGAAACACTGCCGGAGATACATTACCGAAGAACTTTTCGTAACTCGTGTCAACTCATCGGCCTATCCGGGAAGAAGCAAAGCACTAAAAAGAACAACCGATACAACAATTACTACTAATGCAAAAGATTCGGCATGATCATGATATGGATGCATGACTAGATAATATGATGCAGAAGGCTTCTAATACACTAGTGGATCATCTTTAAGTGGCCAACAAACAAAAGTTGGCAATATTAAATTAAAATGGCCATATTGATTAATGGCTCCTTGCATAACCATTTAGTACATAATTGATATAATGCTCAAGTGCCATGTTCGATTGCAGATTCCATGTCCTCGCATTTCCTAATCATCGTAGACATCTTATTTATTCAATTTGGACTTATAAAAAAAAGTCATGCCAATATCAAGTTTTACTTCTGTAGAATTTTTTTAATATTTGGTCAAAATTTAGTTTGTAAAAAGTTAAACAGGTACTTCCCTTGAGTTTCTCACAAATTTCTGTCCTCCAAAACACAAATTGATTTTGCCCAAAAAGATGGAATGAAATACATTTTAGTTATTTCAAAACCAAGCACTGGTTTATGTTGTCTGAGCTGCAAAACAGTCGACATGCGACGATCGACAGGCGACAGAAAATTCAGATAGCCAACTACCGTGCATATCTAGCTAGCTAAACAAACAAGCTGACTAGCAACTGAATCAAAATGAAAACAGCTAGCTGAATACTAGATGTGCTCGACCAGGACGGTGTTGTGCGCGTGATCAAAGGTGGGTGGGCGTGTGCAACATGTTTAGGGAAAAGTGCGTGTGCAACAGGAACAAAAGAAGCAGCAGGAGCGAACTAGCACGCAAGCAAACGCGCGTGTGCAGGCACGACTAAGGCAGATGTGCGCTGTCGAGCAGGCAGTGGCGATGCTACAGAGACGAACGGGAGTCGAACAGGACAGGGTCTGGAGCGGTGCTCACCCAGGGTCTGCTGGCAAGCTGGGCAACGTCGGGGTTGACGGAGACGATCAAGGCGAGGCAGATGTGCGTGCGGCAGCCACCGGGAGCGTGTAGCCGCGGACGATCCTGACGTCCTTGCCACTCATCCTCCTCGCTCCTGGTGGCGGTCGACAGCAGGGTCCTCGATGGTTCTCCTTGCATGACGGCGGCGACGAGAGGCACGCGCTCATGGTAGATGTAGACAGCAGCGAGAGGAAGAGGACGGCGAGAATCGGCTGCTCACTGCAAGCTGGAGTGGAAGGTGTGCCTCACGCAACTCCTGGCGTGACGACGACGTGGGTGTTGATGTCGACAATCACGTCGCTGGCGGCAGTGATACTACGAGCCCATCCATGTCAATTGTTTCGATCTGGTTTGGTTTGGAGCAAGAAAAAGAGAGAGGAAAAATAGGCTAGTGGGAGTAGTTGACTTGGTTGGCTTTGCCTTGGAGATAAGAAGATGGAGGGGGTCACTTGTACTATGGAGCAGGTCACCTGATAGGCATGTGCGAATCAAGTAGGAAGAAAAACAGGACACTTCAACCACCTGGGAGTAGCTCGGCTAGCATAAAGACGAAGAAAGTTTTTCTTAGGATATAACTTCAAAATCAGTTTGAATTTTTTTCTATTTTAGTAGTTTGGGAGGAAGATAAAACAGAACAGAGTACACCTGCAGCAGTTTTTGGTTTGTAGCAAAACAAATTAATAGTTGAATAATTACATGAAAATATTTGTAGGTCTTAAAATAGAGGGATAATTTTAGAAAACATAATAGGATCTAATAGAATAATTTGGGAACAAAACAATACAACGAATGATGATGTCATGATGATGCAAAGAAATAAAGTAACAAGCAATTTTCTAGTAGTGGTTTTACTGGGGTGCTACAGATAGAGACAAGGTGAAAGAGGAAAATGAAAAAAAAATAGTTGGTCTAATAGATTTTGACTGGCTATCCCTAACCACTTTTTATCCCACTTTACCAAACAAAAAAGGCTACCCCTAACCAGCTGGTTGGGGATATCCTCATCCCAAAATGACATCCTCTAAACCAAATAGCCTCTAACATAACAGCATTAGTTTACATATAAAGGACTCGCTGCTGAACTAGTGTAGGTCTGGCGCCTCCTAGCACCTAGTCCGCCCTGCCAGCGGTAGCACGTGACATCAGCACCAATGCCAGCTCCAGCGGAACGTCCTGAGCCATCGGCGGCACGTCCTAAGCCATCAGCGGCACCACCTGAGCCATCAGCGGCACATCCGGATAACGCGGCAGCACCTCTTGATAAGGTGGCGGTACCTCCTGAGCCATCAGCGGCTCCTCCGGATATGGCGGTTGTACCTCCGGAGCCATCGGCAGCTCCGAGAGGACACTATGGATGAAGTTGCCATTGTTGGGGAGCTGGTCCCAATAGTTGGTGAAAATGTTGGCGCCGGTGAACACCACCATCTCGCAGCCGAAGTGGAAGGCATGGTCGTAGAGGAGACGGGCGTCCCTGAGGTTAACGAACATGACCTTCAATGTCCCATCCGTATTGTCATTGAGGCGATACATACGGTACTTGCGGTGATCGTACCTAGCGTCGAGGAAGGCGCACGCCAGCTGCCACTTTGTTCTCTGCGGGGAGAAGGCCCAAATGCGCAGGGTATTGTCCTCCTCTGCGGCGATGTCGGGGTCTTTGCGCTCCGGTACGGTGGGCGGTAGCCAAAAGGTGGCCATCAATGGCAGATGAGGATGGAGATGGTTGCTGGAAGTGGGGGATTAGAGATTGATTGGTGCGGAGAAGGGGAGAGGATAAATAGGAAGCATATGATCTGATATTAATGTGGCAGATTACTGAAGCGAGGGGACAATCAATGTCGCTGATGAAGCCGATGCGTGTATCAAATATCAATGACGATGACTAGGGTAAGCGATTGGTCGGAACGCTACCTCTGCTTCCCGCACTCGATGACCTAGTCATAATTTTGTGGTGCGTCCAAGGTGACTGCGACTTCCCCATCTGTGGGCCCTACGTAGTTGATTGAGTTAATGGGTGAAAACAAATTAATAAACTGAGCTCTTTCCTACTCCCTCCGGTTCGAGATTTTCTATATCTATATCTATATCTATATCTATACCACTATATCGTACACCAGTTTTTTAATTTGACTCGACCCACATAACTTCTCGCCAATGCACGTTTAGAGCAATCCAAGACGTTGATTTCCTTAAGGTTGTGGTTTTGTGGTAAAATTGGTGTTTTGTGAAAAAAATCATTAAGGTTGTGGTTTTGTGATAAAATGGCACCAACATGTGGTGCTAAATGAGAAAATCTTCTCCGGTCCTATTTTTACTTTAATACTCAATATATCCTACTTCATTGGAAGTTGATATGAATACCATCGAACATGTATTCATCAAGGCATTCGAGGAAGCAAGAAGGATCCTGCTTGCATTATTGGTACTCACCTTTTAGTGGCTATTTGATTTTGTATTGCTGCTATATTTTTTAAATAATATGATTTATTTTACAAATTTCACGAATAATACACAAATTTGAGGAATTGCGAATCTAGCACGGCATTTGTTAAATTAGTTGTACTATTCATGTAGTATTCATGAAATTTGTTAAACAAATCGTATTATTTAAAAAAATAGCCTTACTGCTGGCAAGGCAAGCAAGGGCTCCTTCCACCACAAATATTTTTCCTTGTTTTTTTTAAATGATCCTACACCCAAAGTTTGGTCTAGTCACTGCCTCTTGTGAGAGAAAAGGCTCCTAGATGAAGGAGAATCATCCTCCCTCTCTCCTCCTCAATGCGGCATTGGATGCTATGTCCACTCTTGCATCTATGTCTGGCACTTGTTCAGGTGGGAAGCATCACAGTAGTCACCTCTTCCTTCACATGTAAGCTTCTGCACAATGGAGTATAACCGTGCATGCACAGTAGTGCAGACAAGGTTGGGGCCCGTGGTGGTCCAGGCCAACTTTCCTTCTGTTTGCCTCGTGCTTCTGCCCAAAAATGAGCTCTGTCTGGATGTTTTCTTTCTCTTCAATATTAGGCTGCTCTTCATAGTGCTAAATAACTTAGGCTAGTAAAACTTTCACATGTTACTATAGTACCTTCAAAGTGTACTGGGTGAAAACAAATATACATCGTTACTTTTTATAGATGTGGCTCTTTCATATTTTTTTGAGCTTTACCTATTACAGAGCATAATTTTATATAGTGATGATATGTCATACTTTATTATTATGTGGGTCTCACGTGCCAATTTACTAATAAAAGGGTGCTGCAAAAATACAAAGAGGCCACTAATCTTGTCCAACTAAACGAGGAATTTGTAAATAATAAGGCCTCAAAATATATAAAAAGGACCCTAGTATAGAAAGGAAAGGCGCAATCAGGTAGAGCTTCATTGATTATCAGTTGTGGTATATAAAAGAAGGGCACGGATCGAGACCGGATCAGAGAGTCCTCATTTCCCCCCACCCAAATCGCAATGCTTGGGATGGTCACTCTGAAGATGGAAGCCACCGTTATCAACTGTTCCTCCTGCTCCTAGCCCCTCAATCCCGGCGGGTCTACAAGGTCTCTCCATTTCTCCCTCACAATCCATTGATTTTTCTTTTGTCGGTTCGTCTGTGCAACTATTTTATTTTTCGAACTTCCGTTTCTACAGTGCATGGATATGCATCTAGTATGCCACCACTTTGTATGCAAGATCACCTCCTGCCAAAAGTGCGAGCACCCTAGCGGCGGATTGACCCACGAGCCCGCCATGGATGCCGTCCTATCAGCGGCAGTCGAGTGCGCCCACAAAGGCTACAGTAGTTTGCGGCCCTACTACGAACTCCACGAGCATGAAATCATGTGTCGGTATGCTCCCTGCACTTGCACGAAGACCGGCTGCGACTTTGCCGCCCCGCCGCTAGTGCTCGTTGCCCACCTCGAAGTGGTCCACTCTATCCAAGTGCACAAGATCCAGTATGCCACCACCAAAGCTTTCCCGAGCTGGTGCCATTGCCGGGCGAGGTGTCCCGCCGGCTCATCGTCATTGGGGAGCAGGACAGTGTCATGTTTGTCCTGAGGATTGGCTCGGTAAGAACTGTCCCCCTCGTGTCTGCGGTCTGTGTTAGGGCCATGATGGGTGACTTGCCGGTGTACAGGGTAAGGATGTGGGCGGAATGCGCGCCGCTGCTTTCCTAGACGGACGACAGGAGGAGGACCGGCATTGTGATGGTGGAGCTCGACGAGCCGAGCTTAGCTAAGCCGGGAGAGGTCGTGTTTGAGGACCTTACGTCTTACCTGGCGGCGCAGCCTCATTACCTGGTTGGTCCTGCTGCGTCGAAGGAGTTGCGTTTCTTCTTTCGCGTCAAGTTTTAGTGGTGATGTAAGCTGTTGTTAATTGGTTTAATTACAGAATGATCGTTTGCATACCAGGAATGGTGGATTTTGTAGTACTAGTAGTCTATCTCTGTCCCATGAAATAATGCTCGATTAATTTTTGTTTTTCGTTTGACCAAGATTTACTCTAAATATATATAAAGAATGTTGGTACTGTACAAATTTAGCATCATTGGAAAGTTGTTTCAATACGAATTCAACGAAACAAATTTTACACATATAAGTAAATTTTAGTTGCTCCATTTATTTGATCAAACTTTACTTTGGAGCGCGGGTGCGCCTTATTCCTTGAAACGGAGGTACTAGATGAGTTCGGTGGATGTACTCTCCTGAGTATTTTTCATGAAGTCTTAACTTCCGATAGGTTGGGTGGATCAGTGGATGTACTCTGATGAGTAGTAAGCTGAATAGGATTAAGGCTCTCTGTTTAGGAAGGCTAGAGGGCTAATTCGCAATACTACCAAGTAGATGAACTCTAATTAATTTATGCATGTACCACTAGTTTTACATGCATGAGACACTAGATAAAAAGGGGACATGATGAGAGATGAAACAATATGCATTGGGAGATTGAGAGAAAATAGAGATATCTAACTTAACGAGTCATGAGAATTAAGACAAGAAATAGGATAGGTCTTATTATAATATCTAACAATTTTAAAAAGCTCTATAGCCTAATAATCCCAAACAGAGGTAGGAGTACTGGTCAACATACATTCGGGAGTACTAGTATGTACTACTACTACTACTACTACTAGTAGTAGTAGTAGTAGTAGTAGTAGTAGTAGTAGTAGTAGTAGTACAATAGTTGAGTACGGTAGTAGTAGTACTCCCCTTGGTTGTTGGCTTACAAGACAATTCATTGAGGTGGGATGGGCTGTTGGCATGTGCTACGATGCCTACTCCTATTATCACTCTGCAGTCAGAATAAAAGAAACAAGTGTGATTCCTTGCATTAATTCTTGCCTCCGCCCCTTGCATGCCTACTCTGTATACATGCATTAACTTATGTGACTAGTATAGTACAATTAGGAGTAGTATCAAGCAAGGATATACCAAAACGCAAAGATATACTTGTAGGTCACATGGTGTACCATTCTGAGTCTTCGTCTTCTTCTTTGGTCTGCTTGCCCTTCTTCCTTAGTTCTTTTTTGGTTGAACATTTCGAGAGTTTGTTGACCCCTCTCGAAGTTCACTATCCGTATGTATACCTCGTAGGTCGCGTAGGCGTTGATGTTTGCATACTTAACCTTGTCTTCAATCAGGGGCATGTTCCCCCACTGCTTGTGGTCCACATCCTCCTTCTTCTTCTTCATGACTTTGTAATGGATGTCTATGAGGGCCACCGCGTAGTCAGCCAAAGAATCCTTCCCATTCGTGGAGCCTGCAGGCTTCCACCTCTTCTAGATGTGCAGGAAGTCCATCACTGGTACTAGAGAACACCTAAGCCTGATACAGTCGTTACCGATGTCGTCGCCTGCAAAGGAAATGTTAGGGTTAGCGAGGAACTCTGCTAGCTTGGAGCATGGCTAGTCGGCCTGGCAGATCTGGTAGACCAGGCAATCCATGCCCACACATAGCTAGACGACAACAGCCTTCTGCATCGATGTTTGCTCGTTGGTGTACTCAACGTCGAGGCCAACAATATTGCTCGTTGGTGTAATCCTTCACCACCGATGCTCTAATGGTATACGCCACCTGTAGTGTGGTGTTGCTAGGGTCCACAAAGTAGTACATTTTGTCCGTCGCCATGGACTGTGATTGGCGCCTTCTTTTGTTTTTTAGAGGTTCGGCCGAGTGACAGAAAAGGAATGGGATAGAGAAGAAAGGAACCGCTAGGAAGATCCAGAGATGCATGCATGAGCAGTTCTGGAGACAAAAGGGCATGAAGTTTCCCCTGGCCCCGCCCACGTACTCCTATAGAATATAATTTATTTACGAATCAGTATTAAGGACGCGGATTATTTATGGCTATAGGTTGATTTCTATATTATACAAAAAGTACAAGAACCAAACACCCGGGATACTTTATGAACGAAGCTCCAAAGTATAAATATTTTTTGAGTTTCACCTACTACTATAATTTTATATAAAAATGATATGTTATACTGATATTATCTGATTTTCACGTGCAAGGCACTTGCTACTCACTAGTTATTTCTTATCTTATCTTATCTTACCACTATATCTCTACTATTATAATGGAGCAGATTTAAATTGGATCCTTAGCACCAATCCTTACCGTTGGGTTGTTAGATCCAATGGTTCAGAGCACATTGATTCGTGTTGAATAGTACCTAGAGCAAACTCCACCATTTTCAAGAGCCATCATGTCACTACCCCCAAAATTTCATAGCATAGTAGGCTGTATTCTCTCTACTACTACAATGGAGCAGTTTTGAATAGGATCCAAAGCACCAATCCTAACCATTGGGTTGTTAGATCCAATAGTTCAGACGAGCTGGATTGGTGTTGAATTGTACCTAGACGTCTGACATATCACCACTATATAAAAATTTAATAGGTAAAGCATAAAAAATATAAATTTGATATACATCTATAATGTATGGGTGTATATTTAGTTCTTGTACTTTTATATCATTTATAAGTCAACGATTATTAGCTATGTAAAACATAAAAATTATGGTAACATGGTCTATAGAAACGAGGGAGAAGATTCTAGAATGATGCAGAAGTGTGTTTTGAGTTTGGTGCATACCATTCATTGTGATGAAGACTATCAATAAAATCTTCTAGATGCTAGAATGGAAAAGAACATCCAACGGCTGGAAATGTTGGGATTTGCGAGTTTTGATCGAACGGTCAATATTCAAAGTTGTTCGTACACATTGCCAGCGTTGGATCAAGACTCTCGAATCCCAACATTGCCACTAGTTGGATCTGATTTGGCGCGGGAGCGAGCTTGCAAGCGACCAACTTTGCTTTAGACATGGTGGCTCGGTTGTCCAAATATGGACAACGAGTAGCCTGTTTGGAGGATGTTGAAATTTTAGACCACCGGATACACAAGCCACCAGAGGAATTTTTTGGTCCATGGTGGTCTATATTAGGCTTAGACTTACACTAGCCAGTAGAGATCCTCTTAGGCTGGTCATAGTGGGAAACATACTACTCTAGTTCATGTTACTACGTACCTTCATGTGTGTATGTAATTGGGCAGAAATGGCTCCGGAAATGTTTCGTCCCTAGAAAGGCTAGAACATTACAGTAAACTATTTTTTCTAGTCATTGGACTATAGATACTCCTGGGATAGGATAGGATATTATTATTCTTGTCTTTTGAACTGTATAGCCAAATTCAAAATCCTAGAGCGGCAAATTCTACCACCTCACCTCTACCGAAATATTTCGAGTGGTCACACGACCCAAATTGTAGCCGTACAAAATTCCTTTTCTACCCCTGACAATGGCCTATCTACTAATGTCGGGGCGTGGGTATGGTTCTGTAACATCCCAAAACTTTAATCAAAGGTTATTAGGTTCCAAATCATCAAAATTTAGGGTTAACAAAAACTTTTCCAATTAAAATTATTAAAGCATTCATATGTGTGTGCATTTAAATAGGAGTTGTTTTGAATTGCCATGATTAAGTGATCCATTGCTTCTAAAATTAGTCCTAGGTGAAATAAACATCATCTAGATCACTCTCAAACAAATCCCAAAGAAAAACAAATCAAAATGAATAAAAGAAGAGAATGGTCATTTGTGCCATTTTAATCAACATGCCTACTTTGGCTATTCCTAGGACTCAATTATTAACAGAGATAAATATGGCTCTTTGCACCCCTTGCTAGTACATATAATGATGTACCAAGGCCCACTTTGTGATCTTCCAAAAACAATCAAACACTAAATTTAAATGACATTTGAAAATTGAATCTAGTATAGGTATCAATATCACCCTATTTCAAAAACCACTCAAATGAGCTCAAATTTCAAAACCCAAGCAACCACAGAGTCTCAAGCTTATGCCTAACACACCCACCAAAAATCTTTTCAAAATTCAGAACTAATTTTCTTGTGGCCATTTCCACAAACACTTGGCAGGCAGGAATTACACCTAGTATTAGCTCACTGTTTTCTACAAGGTTTTGCCAGCTGTCTCCACATGATCCAACTAGGCCATAAACACCGCATCCCCTATTACTTAGCAGCAATGCCATGCCACCCCGAGCACCATGCTTGCCGGCCAACCATGCCAACACAGCAGCATACCGCCCCTCTCTCTCTCGCCATGTCTAGGAGCTAGACTAGAGCGCATCGCCACCCTTTGTCCCCTCCCCAAGCAAAGCCGAGCCGTGGGCCACCAGCAGAGCACCGTGCCCGACAAGCATGCACACGCCGCCCCTCGACCGCAGCCCCCACCCACCGTGTCGCCACGACCTAGGGAACCGCCCGGACATGCCCGTTCGCTGCCATTTGAACCACAGCCACGGCACGCCATGAAGACTGCCGCCTCTGCCGCTCAGAGCGTGAGCACCGCCCGACCACTTACCACCACCCCTAGCCTCGCATTTAAGACATAGCACACCTCCAGGATGCAGGCCACCATCCCCTACCTCGAGCCACGTCACTAGCACGTTGTGCAGCCCCTCGCCGGAGCCGCCCGCCCATCACTCTCGGTCGCTTCGTCGAGCTATAAATAGAGGCCACCCTAGCACAAACCACTCACACCATTATACTCCCCTCACCTCACTGGTCCTTCCCCACCTCTAGCCAGAGCAGCACGAGCACTGGTTCGCCAGAATTTGGCTGGAGGAGCCCGCTATAGAGGAGGAGAAGGCCACGTCGATTTCGTCCACCCCTGGAGCTGCATCGACCACCCCTGATCTTGCCGTCATCCACCAGTTCATTTGCCCCCATCGCCGTCCTCGCTGGAGCCCTGGTACGCCCCCTGAGCACCCCCACCGAGCCGCTAGGGTTAGACCTCGCTGGCGACCAGTCCGTCGTCGACGACGAGCCCAGACGTCGATCCTAGTTCTAATCTAACGGCCCACATCGCCCCATACCGCTTCGCGTGTAAAGAGCCACTGACCGGTGGACCCCCTGTCAGATGTGCCCCGCGCCGCGGAGTGCCACTGGGCCGGCCCGTTAGCTTTCCCGCGCGACCCATTTAATTCAAATTAGGATTTTTCTATTTTAGTTTGAACTTAGTTTTGTCCCCTAGTTTAAAAATCAAGTCAGAGAGATTTACAAATCCAAATGGAGTGATTCCAATTTTTTTTAGAAAGCTACTGAAAAGATCTACCCAAGCCTGTTGGATTTAATTCAATTAGAGTTAGAGATCTCTCCTAGTAAAAATAACAAGACAGAAGCTTTTGCACATTCAAACATTTTCATAAAATCAACCATGATAGCTTTTGAGTTGATTCCAACTCTCAAAAATCACATTTAACTATACCTATCTGAACATATAATAATACTAAGGTTTACATGCAGTGACTTTGGACTAGTACCAAAATAATGCTATATAGGCATTTCTAGTCACTTTAAATCATTAAATAATGAACTTAAACCAAAGTAATTGTGATCCAACCCTTAAATCACATTCCCAGATGTTAGAATATGTGGTGATGACATGTTTTCACATGATCCCATATTTAAAGTGGTGATTTTCAATGAGTAGAAATTACTTTTCTAAAATAAAAAGAAGGAAACTAGTTAATAAAACTTGTGATGCTTGTGATGATAATAGATCATCAAATGTGTGCTTTAGAGTGCTAATTAGACTAGTTAAGTATTGTTTGGTGATTGTGTACTCTGTATGTATTTATAGATGATAGTACCGACCAAGCTTTCGAGGAGGAGAAGTTCTACCAAGAAGAAGAGGAAGAAAACTTCAACCACTGCACCAACCAAGGCAAGCTAACACTTGCAAGTCTTATACTAGCAAGCCACCATTAACAATGCAAGATAACCCTTGCAATCTAGATAACCCAAGCAAAGATGCTTTAGGCATGCTTTGGTAATACCACTTTGACTATTACTTACCCCAAGTATTATTTTCAAGCTTTACTTTCTTTACTTTACCCGAAGTATTTTACTTGTTTTGAAGGTAGCATAAAGAGTATAAAACTTGACCTATATAGATAACTTTAGATGTCATTCTATGGAATGAGATTGATCCCATCTTTCCACCTTAGTGAACACTCTTAACTTAGTAGTTTAGACTAGATAAAAACTTGAGTCACTTTAGATGGGAATACTTGGTGAAAATGAATTGTGAAAACCTTGGAATGATGAGTCATTCGATTGAGATGTTTTGACATGTGTTGAGAAACACAAATGGTTTATGATGGTGAAAATACTGAGGCATGAGCCTTAACCCCTTTTACAAAACTGATGGTTGGATTCGGATGCGATACCGTTCCAAATTTACCGTACAACCACAATACCTGAATTGGGTATGGCTTAGCCGGAAGATTATATGCATTAGTATTAGTTCCCTCGCAGGAGAGGTTTGAGCTGAGGCTACCTCTCACTGTTGTCCACCTATGCAGTGGCCAAGATGACAGATGGTCATGGTTGGGAGGCCATGCTCATAGGAGAGGTGCTTATACTAGGGTGTGTAAAGGAAAGGTTATGTTTGATTATCTGCATACTAAGTATGATGATTCAGGGTTATCCCTGACAGATGTATCGAATCTTGTGGTGAAAGTGTACCACCTCTGTAGAGTGTCAAACTATTCGAATAGCCGCGTCCATGGTTATGGACAGTTGGAATGTCCATACTGTTTCGTTGTCAGATGTTTTCAAAATAACTTATGAAATGAATGATGAACCTTGACTTGACCACAAGAGGGTTGTGTTTATGACACTAGCTTCCCAACTTAAGTGTTTCTAGAACTTTATTTTATCTTTCTTTGTTTCTGAACTCAGCTTAGGTTTCAAACTTAACTTTATAGTTAAACTTAGAGTTAGCACTTTAATCTAGAACTATACTACTTGTTAGTGGTAGTTTGCAAGTACTTAAAGAGTACTCATGGCTTTTATCCCTAGCTATTCCTATGGACAGACAATCAAGGAGACTACCAAGATGATGGCCAGAAGGACGGCTATGATAACTAGGACTATCTTCCTTCATCAACATTGCCTGTGCCCCTGAAGATGGACCCCACCGCTACGCTTGTTATTTATTCTGCTGCTTGTTGTATTAAGACTGGATCATGAGATCCTTATTTGTGTAAGACCTTATGTATGGTTTGTAATGGATGATGTACTGTGATATCCAATCTGTTATGTCTCGCAAAGATGATAATCTTGGGATTGGAATGAATGACATAACAGGCATCTAGGATTAAAAATCCGGGTGTTTACAGGTTTGTAATCCCCCTCCCCCCGTGGGCCGGGGGTCCCCACAGCTCTGAAGCTAGGTAGTCCACCTTCCTCCGATGCCATTTACCCTAAAGCACTCCGAAAAACCCTAACCCCTTTCTCACCATCGGCTCCTACACCACCGCACTGGCCCATCCCTGCGACGCTTCTCCGGCCTTGATACGTTGCTAAAATATCTATAATTTTTGATGTTCCATGCTTGGTTTTTATCTACTTTCTTATGTTTTGTTCCAACTTTGGAGTACTTTTATGAATTTTCTAGAACTAACCTATTAACAAGAGCCACAGTGCCAGTTGCCTGTTTTCTACTATTTTTGGTTCTAGAAAGTCAGAAAATCAATATTCTCGGAATTGGACCAGACAAAAGCCAAAGTAGATATTTTTTCCGGAAGACTCATGGAGCCAGAAGATGAGACGGAGAGGGGCCAGGAGCTAGCCACACCACCTGGTGGCGCGGGCCAGGCCAGGCCGCGCCAGGGGGTGGTGTGGGCACCTCCGGCACCCCCTCGGTCTGCCCTCTTGCCTATAAGAGCCTCCTGATTCATAAACCCTAGATTGTCAATCAGAAATCCACAAAAAGTTCTGTTGCGCCGCCGCCATCGAAGGGGAGATTCGGGAGACAGAAAGTCTCTGTTCCGGCACTCTGCTGGGACGGGGAAGTGCCCCCGGAGCCATCTCCATCGATCTCCACCACCATCTCCATCACCATTGCGGATTCCCATGATGAGGAGGGAGTAGTTCTCTCTCGAGGCTAAGGGATCTACCGGTAGCTATGTGTTCATCTCTCTCTATGCATGTTCATATTGTGATCATGATCTTTGTAATCAAGCAGATCTACCTTGCTACTCAAGTGCTTTAATAGATCTCTGCTCTCCCCATGTGTGTGAAAGTGACAGCGTGCACACCATGGTGGCACTTAGGCTAGAGCTTACAAATACTTGTTATGAGTTATATTAGGAGTTGGATGTGTTTAGGAAATTGTGGTGTTTGTTGGAACCATCTAGTGCTCAAGGTGACAGTGTGGGGTTATCTAGATGGGAAAGGCTTACTTTGAGGTGTGCTTTTATAGCCCTACCATAGATTAGAGTGGCCAATCGGAGAGTAGTTAAGAGTAGTATCATAAAGAGAAGATATTTATATGAGAGTGTTCACTAGTGAAAGTATGATCCCTAGGCCTTGTTTCTAAGCATTGATACACTATTTGCAATTAGATATGTTACATGTTTGCTTGCTTCCATCTTTATTTCAGTTTGCCTTTAGTCTTTTCCCACGTCAACCACACGCCAGCAAGCTATTTTCTGGCACTATTACCACTTATAATTATCCATACCACTTGTATTTCACTATCTCTTCGCCGAACTAGTGCGCCTATACACCTGAAAAGTGTATTGGGTCTGTTGGGGACACAAGAGACTTCTTGTATCTTGATTGCAGGGTTGCTTGAGAGGGAATACCTTTGTCCACTTCCTCCCTAAGTTCGATAAACCTTGGGTGATCCACTTAAGGGAAAACTTGTTGTTGTTCTACAAACCTCTACACTTGGAGGCCCAACAACTGTCTACAAGAATAGAAGTGCGTAGACATCAAGCTATTTTCTAGCGTCGTTGCCGGGGAGGTAAGGTAAAAGGTACTCACATTCTCCGGTGTGAGTGCTCGAAGTTATTTCCTTTAGATTCTACAATTTTGTGTTTTTTTCTTGTTTTCACTAGTTAGGCTTAATGGAAAACAACAAAAAACTTAGAGAGCTTTATAGTATTTATCTTGAGTTAGGACATGAAGTGTTTGAAGAGAAAATTAAAAAACCTGTGGAACTTTATTTTCATGCTAATATCAATGTTATTAGTATGAATTCTTTGGACACCATTATTTCTAATGCTATGGAAAAGTCTAATCTTGGGGAGGCTAGTTTTTATGAAAATGATCTTTTCAGTTCCCCATCTTTGGAAGATAGCTATTCTATTGCTTTTTATGATGATACCAAACCTCCAATATATGATGATTACAATGATACATATGTTATTTTTAGTCCACCTACTATTGAGGAGAAAATTAATTATGATTACAATATGCCTCCTATATTTGATGATTATGGTGATGAGAATAATAATGATAGCTATTTTGTTGAATTTGCTCCCACTATGATTAATAAGAATGATTATGATTATGTGGATAGTAATAACTATTATATGCATGTGGCTCATGATAAGAATGTTCTATGTGATAGTTATATTGTTAATTTTATTCATGATGCTACTGAAAGTTATTATGAGAGAGGGAAACATGGTTTTATGTGTCTCAATAATATTAAGTTTCCCCTCTTTATGTTGAAAGTCTTGAATTTCAACTTGTTTTGCTTTCCTATGCTTGTTGCTTTGTGCTTTCATGACTTGTTTCTTCACAAGATTCCTATGCATAGGAAGTGGGTTAGACTTAAATGTGCTTTGAATTTGCTTCTTGATGCTCTCTTTTACTTCAATTCATATTTCTTATGTGAGCATCTTCTCAAACTATCATGCCTAACTTAAAGGCTTTAAAGAAAAGTACTTATTGGGAGATAACCCAAAAGTTTTAGTTGAGTCTTGGAAGTTATTACCTCTGTAATAACCACTCCTTATCCTTTTTATTTGCATTTTGTGCTAAGAGTAACCTCTAATGAGACAGAAGTAATGATTGGGAAAGTTGCTGTCCCGAAGCAGATTTATGTGCTTCACAGTAAAAATTCGTGTAAACTCTCTGTATATACTTTTGAGGCATGAATTTTTGTGCTTCTGCCCCAGGTTGTTATCTAACTTTTGTTAGTAAAACACTTTTCTATTTGAGCAACAGAAGGTCTTCGAAAAAATTCGTCTTTACCGGCTGGTCTGTTTTTATAGATTTCTGCTATTATTTGCATTTGCTTCTTGTTGGTCTCTTTTTGATTTCTTTTGGGGAATTGAGATTTTTGTGGGAAGTGCTACAGTAGTTTGTTTTTTAATGGAAGTTTTATTTGTGTTGGAACTGAACCCAAAGACTTATGATCTTGAGTGCACTAATGTTGCTAATAAAGATTATGTGAAGTTTTGTATGAAGGAAAAATTTCAGGTGTATGGAAAGAGTGATGTAATGAGATGAAGAATGGACTAAAGCTAAAGATTAGGGATGCCACGTGTGTCACCCCAAGAAATATCCATGAAGTACAAGCGTCAAAGTTTGGGGATGCCCAAGGCATCCCCTTCTTCATCAATAAAAATCTCAGGTTTCTTCCAAACACTTCATTTTTATTGTTTTATGCACAGTTGTGTTGTTTTTGGAGCGTCTTCGTTTTCGTTTTCATTTGCTTGGTTTTCTTAGTTTGCTGAATAAATTGGTTGGACCCCCTCTTTCATACATTGGTTTTCAAATAATTTGGTTTGGATTGGAAAAGAGTAGGAAAGTTCATGCTTAAGTGGTAAAAGAGCTTGTTTTTTACTGTGGTCTATGCTTTGTCATGCCATGCTTGATATTATTTTTGCTTGATCCTGTAACACCCTCAAATCGGCCCTATGCAAGTTTTAGCCCTTTCCGCCAAACCCGCATAGAAACGATTCAAGGACGCCCACCAGGCACTTTCGTGCGGGTGGAAAACGAAGTAATACCATTACACAACAGTCCTCGACCCACAGAACAGATATATATACAACAACGACTCCATGAGTCAAGAATACAAATATACTATACAAGATCCAAATCACCTTGAAAACGATAGAGCGTTCGACTACGGACAAGATGCAAATGGGGCTAAGAGCCCTAAAGAGTAACCAATGGCGTCCATAACCCTGCCCAGGCCAAGCCGGAAGGGTAACCGTGCTAACGACGTTGATCTCAAACCTTCTAAAACAAAAGGGGTGCCGACAAAGGACAAAGGAAAAAGAGGAGCGTCAGTACTGAGGCTAGTACATGGCGAGGCTAGAATTCGGCGGTCCTCGCCTACATAGGTATGGTGGGCTGGAGCGGCAGTGCAGCGACACTAAACAACCTATAGAGACTCGAGACAACTGGAGGTTATTAGAAAGGGGTAAGAAAGACCTATCCGGATCCAACCTGAAGCTAACATGAAACAAGCCCATACTGGTATTTCCCCCTCGAGACCAAACGAGGAAGTCGGACCAAGGAACTCACACAGTTGGCAATTTTACTCATTCCGTTATAGTTGCAGCAATTACTCATCACATATAGATAACATGAGTCATCCTGATAGCCTAAGTAGTGGGCAGTTTTAGTTTACATTCCGTTGTAGTTGGAACATTTACTAGCCAGATATAATTGTCCTGAGGAATCCCAAAACCCAACATTTTGTTGGCACTTTTATCACATTCCATTGGAGTTGCAATACTTACTAGGAAGATATAACAAAACAACCCAGGTCCACCAGTGGTTAGCATTTTTAATATCCATTCCGTTATAGTGAAGCTGATTACTAGTCACATATATTAAGTCAAATTTATAGCACTACTTTAGTTATGCTTGTCTATGATCGAGATACCGTGCTCCAAGTCGTCCATAACCGCGGACACGGCTTTCAGAAAGTTTTACCCTGCAGGGGTGCACAAATAGCAACACACACTCGATCAACCTCGGAAAAACCAAATCAAAACCCAACGAGGCTTTCATGACAAAGCAATCACAGGATTCATAAAATATTTCAGGGGGCCACCCCACTAAGCTACCCGCGATGAAGTTGGCTGGCTCCGAGACAGACCCAGGGTTTGTGTGGACGACTGTAAACGACTGGGAACCCGAAAGTGTGACTGGGCTTGTCGATACAGCGAAAACGTGTCACGATCCTAAACAGTACAAGTTGTCCACGCACAATCGTAAATAAAGCAGTAAAGCATGGTATAAGTACAGGATAGTAAATAAAACCCCAAACTAGTTTGTGGCCCCAAGAAATAGAAAGGAATCAAGCTCTAGCTCAGGGGGGTCCATGGCCTCCCGAATGTGGATAGTGCGAAAAATCAAGGAACAGGTATCAAGTACTCGGGGCCTACGGGACACAAGTGGGCATGAAAAACCAAATAAACATATAATTGCCCACCGGTGCCACTTTCATTAGTTATCAGAGCAGTTTAATAGTTGTAATTAAAGACATGATCATCTCCACCATAATACTCTGCCAGCATTCCAACAACTGTGGTACTCGACAACACGACATCTGCCAGAGTTGTCGGCCGCGGGGACTTGTCGATAGCGGGGTGGGGACGCGAGCCTGGCGCTCACGCGGGTTGCGTGCAGGGCCCGCGAGCGATGCTGGCCACGAGGTGGGGCCAGGGTGAAGGGGCGGGGTGGTTAGTGGGAGGTGGAGACTAGGTGGAGTGGGGGGCGTGCAGGGTGTGGGCTGGCCGCATGGTGTGCATGCGTGTGCGGCTGGTGTGTGTGTCTGTGGCTGTGGAGCGGGTGGGAAAACAGGCAAGTGGCGGCTGGTGGAGGGAGTAGGTGGGATTATGGTTTAGGCTAGGAAGGAGGTGGCCGGCTGGGCTTTGGGCCTGGCTAGCTGCCTCCAAAAAAAACAACTTTAACTTTTACTTTTATTTTAAAATAGGTCTTTGTAAATAATTTTAGACAAATCAAACTATCCGGAAAAGACCGAAGTTTTTATTTGAAATAATGAAGGGCCGTTTAGAAAACAAAACCAGACTTTTCTAAAATAGTTTTTAAACAAACCATGCAAGATGACATGAAGATGCTCAAATGCAATGTGGCATCATGAAATGAGCATGCGGTCATCATGATTTTCTAGTAGTGGTTTTAGCGGGATGCCACAATTCGACACCACTAATAAGGGATCTTGCCCACGAGATCCGCCTCATGGTACCAGGGAGAACGTCGGCGATCTGAATCTTCTTGCTTCGTGTCGATCCTCGCGACACCACTAACAAAAGGTCGTTGTCCAGGATCGTTGAGAGAACACTTCGGGAACAAAGGCGAAGGTAGAGGTATCCACTAATAAAGCCACCTCTAGCTTCCGTGGACGGAGTAAAATTGCTAGATCCACCGATTCAATGTACAAAGCCAATGATAAGAGTAGTGGTATGGTAGCTACTCCATCCCGCACTCAAAGCATTACTTTGCACATGAATAGGAGAATTATGCAACCAACTCTCAGAATTCAGACTGAAGATCTCGACAAGTGAGGTTCAGAAACAAAGGAGTCATATAGACTCTGCATCGGATCTGGTGTAGATGATGTCGTCGCGTCGGAAAACACCGGAAGGCACAAACAAGGAACAAAGAATGGTACCACAGATAAAGGATCACTCCGATAGCATGAAGACCGGATGTCGAAACACCGTTACCAAAAGAGGAAGCGTAACCCTGAAGGTACGACGGAAACCCAACCACGAGAATTCCTGGACTCAAAGAAAAGATAAGAGAGCAGATTCAAAACACGCATAGGCGAGAGGAGAGCAGTAGAGAGGTAAGGAGTAAAACATACCTAATCAGATCTATCCAACCGATTTTGCAAAATAGTTTTGACACTCTAGATCGTCCGTTAGCTAGGTTATCCTACAGGCTGGACTTGTGGGGTTTCGCAACTGCTGAGCTCTGATACCACTCTGTAACACCCTCAAATCGGCCCTATGCAAGTTTTAGCCCTTTCCGCCAAACCCGCATAGAAACGATTCAAGGACGCCCACCAGGCACTTTCGTGCGCGTGGAAAACAAAGTAATACCATTACACAACAGTCCTCGATGGGACCCACATAACAAATATATATACAACAGCGACTCCATGAGTCAAGAATACAGATATACTATACAAGTTTCAAATCACCTTGAAAACGATAGAGCGTCCGACTACGGACAAGATGCAAATGGGGCTAAGAGCCTTGAAGAGTAACCAATGGCGTGCATAACCCTGCCCAGGCCAAGCCGGAAGGGTAACCCTGCTAACGACGTCGATCTCAAACCTGCTAAAACAAAAGGAGTGCCGACAAAGGGCAAAGGAAAAAGAGGAGCGTCAGTTCTGAGGCCAGTACATGGCGAGGCTAGAATTCGGCGGTCATCGCCTACACAGGTATGGTGGGCTGGAGCGGGAGCGCAGTGGCCTAAACAACCTATAGAGACTCGAGACAACTGGCGGTTATTAGAGAGGGGTAAGAAAGACCTATCCGGATCCAACCTGAACCTATCATCAAACAAACCCATCCTGGTATTTCCCCCTCGAGACCAAACGAGGAAGTCAGACCAAGGAACTCACACAGTTGGAAATTTTACTCATTCCATTATAGTTGCAGCAATTACAAATCAGATATAGATAGCATGAGTCATCCTGATAGCCTAAGTAGTGGGCAGTTTTAGTTAACATTCCGTTGTAGTTGGAACATTTACTAGCCAGATATAATTGTCCTGAGGAATCCCAAAGCCCAACATTTTGTTGACAATTTTATCACATTGCATTGGAGTTGCAATACTTACTAGGCAGATATAACAAAACAACCCAGGTCCACCAGTGGTTGGCATTTTTAATATCCATTCCGTTATAGTGAAGCTAATTACTAGTCATATATATTAAGTCAAATTTATAGCACTACTTTAGTTATGCTTGTCTATGATCGAGATACTGTGCTCCAAGTCGTCCATAACCGGGGACATGGCTTTAAGAAAGTTTTACCCTGCAGGGGTGCACAAATAGCAACACACACTTGATCAACCTCGGAAAAACCAAATCAAAACCCAACGAGGCTTTCACGACAAAGCAATCATAGGATTCATAAAATATTTCAGGGGGGCACCCCACTAAGCTACCTGCGACGAAGTTGGCCGGCTCCGAGACGGACCTAGGGTTTGTGTGCACGGCTGTAAATGACTGGGAACCCGAAAGTGTGACTGGGCTTGTCGATACAACGAAAACGTGTCACGATCCTAAACAGTACAGGTGCTCCACGCACAATCGTAAATAAAGCAGTAAAGCATGGCATAAGTACAGGATAGTAAATAAAACCCCAAACTAGTTTGTGGCACCAAGAAATAGAAATGAATCAAGCTCTAGCTCAGGGGGGTCCACGGCCTCCTGAATGTGGATAGTGCGAAAAATCAAGGAACATGTATCAAGTACTCGGGGCCTACCGGACACAAGTGGGCATGAAAAACCAAATAACATATAATTGCCCACCGGTGCCACTTTCATTAGTTATAACAGCAGTTTAATAGTTGTAATTAAAGACATGCTCATCTCCACCACAAACATCTGCCAGCATTCCAACAACTGTGGTACTCAACAACACGAGATCGCAGCTGAGCAAGCAACTATGACTCGCAAGGCCAGCTATCTACCAAACAACAGGTATTAGGAGGTGTCCATGGCAATATAGAGGCTGCACGGGATATATCTGGTACGGAACACTAAAGCATCGATACACGGATAGCAATAGATCAACGGGAGGAATTAAGACTATAAATGCAACATAGGTAGAAGGGGGAGAGATGCTCGCCTGGGAAAACACTGCCAACGGACCATAGCCGGAGAACTTGTCGGTACTCGCATCCACTCATCGGCCTAATCCGCGAAGAAGCAAACACTAGAAGAAACACCGGATGCAATATTTAATACCACGGGAGAAGATCCGGCCTGATCATGATATGACGCATATGCGGTGCAATTAGGCAGTATTAAGCGGAACCGGGGTCCCGGCAATTAATTAAACGGTTCGAGTTATTTAACTACCCCGCAATTTAAATGTTGTATTAACAGGGCGAAACATGGCATCGGTTCGCTACACCAATTTAAATGGAGTCCGGAATAAGACAAAGATATCCCGCATATAGACTCCATATTTAATTATGAGGTGAATCGGCATAATGCCCCCAAACCACCGACAGCCATGCATGCATGAAGAATTAATTATGCGACAGTTGATAATGTCATATTATAAAAATAGGGGCTTAGGATCACACATCTGGGTTCGACAGATCTTGGGTTCCAGGGGTCCGGGGTTCGACAGGGTTCGATGGGGATCGGTCTCGGCAGGAACGTTCTCGGACAACGGAGTAGATCTTGTCGCATGTTACGAAGAACTCGGATTCGGAAGGAGGTCTTGGCGTTCTGATGGATTGGTCCTCGGGGTTGAAGAACTTGGTACGCCAGGGTTCGGTCTTCGGATCCGAGTAGAAGAACTTGGCGTTCCGGTGGCGATCTTGGCGGTCATCAGGTCTGAGAAGAAGACCTTGGTGTGCCATCTCGAACATCGGTCAACGCGTTTGGAAGTAGAGCTTGGCATCCGTGATGATCTTGTCGGGGTGAACTCGAATTAGCGTCGTTGGTCTGGGGATTCGAGTACGAGATCTTGCCGTTCCGCTTTAGTAGTCGTCGCTGAGCTTGGTTTATCGTCGGGACGGTCTCGATCTTGGACATCGCCATCTTCAGAACATCACCACACATAGACATAGGTACACATACACCGTATCACCACCAGTGCACACGCATTCTCCGAACACTTCACCACATCAGGAACACATCAACAACAGAACCAACGCTGACCCGAGGCAGCAACAGTTGCGATAACGGGCGGGTGCCGCTAAGGAAAATGGGGAGGGTTGGATGGCGGGACGGCTCCTGACGCGAGCGGCAGAAAACGCACGGGAGCGCTCCTGGCGTGGACGGCCGAGCTGCAGGGGCGCGGGCTCTACGGCGGCGCGTGGTCGAGGATGGGCAGAGAAGCGCTGCCGCAGCCGTAGCGCGAAGCCGAGGAAGGAGGGGCCCGCGGCCGGTGAGGAGGACGCACGTTGACGGTCGAAGACGAGAGGGAGGCGGTGCTGCGATGGCATGCAGGGCCGACGAGGGTAGGTCCCAATGGTGGAGCTCGACGGAGACGCGGCTGCGCCGACGTGGTCGGTCAGCAGAGCTCCTAGCGGCAGAGAACCGAAGCACGGCCTCGAGATCTAGCGGGCGACGACTGGTTGCAGAGGTCGGCGAGGCAGACGGTGAGCTTGAGCCGAGGAGGGCGTCGCGCAGGTCGCATGTTCGTGGGCTCCCAGCCCAGCGAGTAGGGAGGCCCTGGCTAAGGCGAACGGGGGCTCGGGCCCGGTCAGATGTGTGGCGACCGGTGGTGGAGACGCGCGGACGAGCGGCCGCTGACGGGGGCGCTGCGTCAGGGAGAGAGGTAGATGGGCGGCAGAGGATCCGCGAGGAGGGCCTCGATGGGAATGAAGGGGAGCGGCGGCAAGGGAGGTAAGCCGAAGAGGAGGCCGGCGGTGGGAGAGGGTTGCGTGGGGGATGGATCAAGGCAAGGAGAGGACGCGGGGGATGGGGAGGACTATGGGTTGGTGGGGAACGGCCTCGTGACAGGAGCGTGGCGACGGGGTCAAGGTGGGGCCGGGGCTAGGAGAGTTGTCGGCCGTGGGGACTTGTCGATAGCGGGGTGGGGACGCGAGCCTGGCGCTCACGCGGGTTGCGTGCAGGGCCCGCGAGCGATGCTGGCCACGAGGTGGGGCCAGGGTGAAGGGGCGGGGTGGTTAGTGGGAGGTGGAGACCAGGTGGAGTGGGGGGCGTGCAGGGTGTGGGCTGGCCGCGTGGTGTGCATGCGTGTGCGGCTGGTGTGTGTGTGTGTGGCTGTGGAGCGGGCGGGAAAACAGGCAAGTGGCGGCTGGTGGAGGGAGTAGGTGGGATTATGGTTTAGGCTAGGAAGGAGGTGGTCGGCTGGGCTTTGGGCCTGGCTGGCTGCCTCCAAAAAAAACAACTTTAACTTTTATTTTTATTTTAAAATAGGTCTTTGTAAATAATTTTAGACAAATAAAACTATCCGGAAAAGACCGGAGTTTTTATTTGAAATAATGAAGGGCCGTTTAGAAAACAAAACCAGACTTTTCGAAAATAGTCTTTAAACAAACCATGCATGATGACACAAAGATGCTCAAATGCAATGTGGCATCATGACATGAGCATGCGGTCATGATGATGCAATGCCCAAAAACACCACGATTTTCTAGTAGTGGTTTTAGCGGGATGCCACATATCCTTAGTGATATTTTCTGTAGCATGACTTGTTATAAACAATTGACATTTCTTAATGTGCCTTGGAAGGATTATGCGTTGTTTTAGCATATTAAAGCATAGTATTGTGGTATTCTCCTTTGATGTTTTATTTTGGTTAACTTGGCGCATGCTCACACCATGTTATGACTATCCCAAGTCACAATAGCCTTGATGATCCTTTAGTTTTCAACTTGGAGTATTATTTTATGCTTTGATCAATGATGTTTTGTCGCTCTGCATGATTATGGCCATTATTGCTCTCTTAGTTTGTCGCTCCCAGTCTTTTGCTAGCCTCCACAACCAAGTATGAGTTTCACTCATGCATCCAACTCCTTAAACCAAGTTATTCCAAAGAGTCCACCATACCTAACTACTAGCTTAAGCTATTCCAAGTATATTCATGTTTTTATCTAGCTTCTGAATTAAACTTGTTATGAGAAAACTAGTGATTAAAGCTCTCACGAACTTGATGGAACACTTTACTTTTCTTTCCCTTAATAAACTTGAACCATTGTGTCGTCTATGTTGTATATGCTTGCACTTATTTGTTGGGAATTAGCAGAACCATGCTGTCATGGGGAACGCTTTGAACATTGCACTTGTACTTTGTACCTAGTTGATATCATGCTCTTTTGTCTATGGATGTCGTCGGTGTGAAATGAAAGGAGAGCTTGTAAGTCCATGGAGTTATGTATATGTGTTAGAGAAACGCCTGGGCCGCTGGTCTAATCCATGCCGTCATGGTGGAAACCTGCAGCGTAACCGTAATAAGTTGTCTATGAAGCATTCTTCTTATAAAAAAAGAGTCATATACTGAGAAAAAGAAAAAAGATAAAAAAAAGATATGAGAAAAGAGGAAAGAGAGAAAAAAGCACCATTTTCCCATGGTAAATAAGAAGATTGCTGAGATGCTCATTGTTTGCTTGCCTTGTCATTTTGATATGGGGATTCTTCTGTATCATCGGGAAAGGGGTACCCCGTTGGCGGTTCTCTATGATACACATGTACTTATGATGACAAGAACTTACCGGTGACTAAACTTGAGTAGCATGAGGACCGGCCCTCGTATTCAAGGGACATGAGATTTCCAACGTATACTTTGTCAAGCATATAATCCATAGTTTGTTCACTTTAACCTTAATCACTTCAAGATGCTTATGATAGGGGCAATGAGAGCTGAAAGCTAATAAGTACCATAATTTTTGGAAGCTCTTTATGAGACTTGAATCCCTGCTTCATTCTATGAAGGCCTTTCTTTTACTTTTATGTTGAGTCTCCACCTTCTATCTTTATGCACCTACTTTGAGAGCATAGTGGCCATTCTTAGTTATATGTGCATTGTCCTAAGACTTGTTGATTGATACATAGCTTTGATATTGCTTGTTTTAAACTATTTGTATCTAGTCACTCTTATGAACTTTGAAGGTGTCCCATGCATTTATATTTTGCTACTCTATGAGGGACAAGCTGAATGCGACTATGCTATGTTTTCTTTATGTGAAACAAACAAACGTCTTGCAAAGCATTGTTATTCATGATTCTTTTGTTTGTGCCTTTTCATGTTGCAACATAGTTGCTATATCTTATTGCTAGAAATTTGTCTTTCATGTTATGATTGAAGTACAATGATCCCAGCTATCATTGTTTTACAAATACTTTGATCAGGTTTATGATGGTGCATGTCACCTCAAAAATTATTCTTTCTTTTTATCAGTTACCTACTCGAGGACGAGCAGGAGTTAAGCTTGAGGATGTTGATACGTTGCTAACGTAACTATAATTTTTTATGTTCCATGCTTGGTTTTTATCTACTTTCTTATGTTTTGTTCCAACTTTGGAGTACTTTTATGCATTTTATGGAACTAACCTATTAACAAGAGCCACAGTGCCAGTTGCCTGTTTTCTGCTATTTTTCATTCTAGAAAGTCAGAAAATCAATGTTCTCAGAATTAGACCGGACAAAAGCCAAAGTAGATATTTTACCGGAAGACTCACGGAGCCAGAAGACGAGAGGGAGAGGGGCCAGGGGCTGGCCACACCACCTGGTGGCGCGGGCCAGGCTAGGTCGCGCCAGGGGGTGGTGTGGGCACCTCCGACACCCCCTCGGTCTCCCCTCTCGCATATAAGAGCCTCCCGATGCATAAACCCTAGATGGTCAATCAGAAATCCACGACAAGTTCCGCTGCGCCACCGCCACCGAAGGGGAGATTTGGGGAACAGAAAGTCTCTGTTCCGGCACTATGCCGGGACGAGGAAGTTCCCCTGGAGCCATCTCCATCGATCTCCACCACCATCTCCATCACCATTGCTGATTCCCATGATGAGGAGGGAGTAGTTCTCTCTCAAGGCTAAGGGTTCTATCGGTAGCTATGTGTTCATCTCTCTCTATGCATGATCATATTGTGATCATGAGCTTTATAATCAAGTAGATCTAATTTGCTACTCAAGTGCTTTAATAGATCTCTGCTCTCCCCATGTGTGTGAAAGTGAAAGCGTGCACACCATGGTGGCACTTAGGCTAGAGATTACAAATACTTATTATGAGTTATATTTGGAGTTGGATGTCTTTATGAAATTGTGGTGTTTGTTGGAACCATCTAGGGCTCAAGGTGACAGTGTGGGGTTATCTAGATGGGAAAGGGTTACTTTGAGGTGTGCTTTTATAGCCCTAGCATAGATTAGAGTGTCCAACCGGAGAGTAGTTAAGAGTAGTATCATAAAGAGAAGATATTTATATGAGAGTGTTCACTAGTGAAAGTATGATCCCTAGGCCTTGTGTCTAAGCATTGATACACCATTTGCAATTAGATCTGTTACATGTTTTCTTGCTTCCATCTTTATTTCAGTTTGCCTTTAGTCTTTTCCCACGCCAACCACACGCCAGCAAGCTATTTTCTGGCACCGTTACCACTTATAATTATCCGTACCACTTGTATTTCACTATCTCTTCGCCGAACTAGTGCGCCTATACACCTGACAAGTGTATTGGGTGTGTTGGGGACACAAGAGACTTCTTGTATCTTGATTGCATGGTTGCTTGAGAGATAATACCTTTGACCACTTCCTCCCTGAGTTTGATAAACCTGGGGTGATCCACTTAAGGGAAAACTTGTTGCTGTTCTACAAACCTCTGCACTTGGAAGCCCAACAACTGTCTACAAGAATAGAAGTGCATAGACATCAGGCCTACACGCCACCCAACCCCCTCTCACCTCTAGCACCTGCACCACCGCACCATAATCATCTCCGCCGCACTTCGCCCGCCTACACGCCTCCAAACCCCCTATCCCACCTCCCGCTCCTGCACCACCACACTTTGCTGGCCTACACGCCATACCTCTATACCATATACTCCTGACCAGTCTATGGGTTCAACCGACGTCCACCTTACCGAACCCTAGTTCGCCTGACACCCTCTTCCATACAACCGTGTTAGTTTTGCCAACTCCCTAGTCCACAACACCTGACCTACTTCACTTACACCGGTGTGCGCTGCATTAGATCTGCTTCATGGACCCAACAGTCTACTACACCAGATCAGCTTCATCGACGCTCTTGTGCAGTGCCTCGAATCCATAATCGGTCATAACATATCTGCTTCACCGACGACGCCGTGCGCTACACCGGATCTCCTTCAGCGGTCATCTTGTCAAGCAAGCCAGACCCATCAACAACCTCCACAAATCTGCTTCACAGACGCCGCTGAGATCTATCTGCTTTAGCCCAACTCACCACTATCGGGCACCCTCGGTGACCTTGACGTCAACCGCAAAGATGACGTGTATGCGTAAACAACGCCATGGCCTAGGTAAACCAGATCTGCTTGTTCGTTCATTTCAGTATAGCAGGTATGGGCCTGTGACAGTGAACCTCATTTCTGTATTGTGGTAAATTCCTACCTCAATACCGGCTTAATTGATATCCCACTCTCCCTTGATAAATTCGGTGTACTCTATGTTAAATCCAGGCGTTAAACTATTCCTTCTGTTTAGAGGCATAAGGCGTCCTTTTTATGCGTGTTTTTCTTTGACCAACAATTACTCTTAATATACATAAACAATTTTGGTAGTACAAAACAAACATCATTAGTGTTCATTGGTATTATGCAGGTCATGGAAAATGTTAATTCACTGAACATCTGAAGATGCCTACCTGTTCCACAAGTTCACAAGTTATGTCATCATAATGTGCACTTGCTTTGTCTGTTGCTACAATACTGACTGCATATAATTTTGGAGTTCATTGGTAGTGTCAAGCCATTAAACATGTAGGTTAACATTCCCTGCTCTACAAGTTCAGAATTTATGCTATTTTAATTTCAATATGGTTGTTCTAGGCAAACATAGTAACTGCCTTCTCTTATGTAATTTGTCGCAAACTTTATGTCATTGAACTTGTTGGTTTTGCATTCCCTCTGCAAGTTATGCCATTATTATTTGTTTCAATTAAGCTCCGACAGTAGCTACCGCCTATTGTGTACTACTCCCTGCGTTTCAAAATATAAGATGTTTTAGCTTTCTTATAGGAGTGTATCTAGATACCATTTAGTTAGTAGGTTTACTCCAAACCTACATCAACCTACACACTAAAAGTCTAGATGATGACTTATACATTTTGAAACAGAAGGAATACATCCATTACGTAAAAGAAGGCCTATACAACTTTAAAGTCAAACAATGATGATTTTTACCAAGCTCATAGAAAAATATATTAAGGGTTAATTTGTGGCATTTGCGTCTATGAAAATATTTGCCCCGATGTATCGAATGGCGTTGGTTTGTAACGGTAGATGTTACCGGTATGTTCTACAAACTTCGTCCAATTATGCGTCGATTGACTTGCGAAAAATTTATACGCCTTATTTACTTTGGATTGGATGTAGTATTACATGGCATGTTTTAAGGCACTTAACATGGTTATTTGCATGCCCTGCACTATAAATTCAAGTATCTAAATTATAATTTTTGTAGCAGCAGTATCTACCTTCTATTATGTAGTTCATTTTAAGTCACTTCACAGATGGGTCAGCATTCCCTGCTCTATAAGTTCACGAGATATACCATTGTAATGTCTATCTTGTTTGTACAAATGTTAGTTAGTAACTGCCTGCTTTGTAGAAGGTGACAATTTTTAGGGCACTTTTCATATTTGTTTGCAATCCTATTTCACAAGTTAAATCATTTTAATTTCTCTCTTGTCCGTGCTAAGGAGTGACTGTAACTGCATTCTATTTTGTCGCCATGGTAATCTTTATGTAATTTAAATGTTTGTTTATATTCCGCCATTCCCTTCTATGTGTTCACAAGTGATTGTACTATAATGTCTATCTAGTTCTTTATAAATAGCAACAACCACTATCTGATATTATTTCCTCTCACAAGGAACACGGAGAATTGTAGAGTGAATCACCCCTACAATCTTGTAAGTACCTGTTGCTTTGTATTGCTGAATGCAAACCTGTTTTATGTGAATGAGTGGCCTGAACCTATATGCAAAGGAGCAACAATAAAGTAGATGGATCGTCTATCCAAGTACTCCATGTGGTGGATGTCCTCAAAGAACGAACTGACAACATGATGTCCTCCAACGAGACTGCACAAAAAGAAATAGTAAGTCTCTTGTTTTTACTGAGATGTGCTTAGTGTCAGATGCTTGTTTGTACGAGGTACCACATAATTCGGCTAATGATTAGAACAAGGTTGACCTTAACCAAGACTGGACAAAAACCAGACGTAAATCACTCGATTTATAATTCAATGTACTCACTTGATTTTGGTGATGATCTATTCTTTCTATATTTGACTTGTGTTCATCTATCTATCTATTATGTGGTGGTAATTTAAGTATATCCACTTTTATGCTAATTTATAGTCTATTATTGTACTGTCATGCTATAATTAAGAGTTTGTATGCACTCTGGAGGTAGTCACATTGTCTAGTGTCAGTACCACACGACTTGGCCAATGAATGGAACAATATGACATTTAACGATACTACACAAAGACCGAATGTAAATCCCTTGATTTATAATTCAATTTGCTCACTCAATCATGTTGGAGGTCTCTTTTTGACTAATGATCTTCTATATATATATATATTTTAACTAGACCATGATCAGGTGGTGGTGATTGAAGTATATCCACTTTTATGTTAATCTATATTCTATTATAATACTAGAGATCGCCACCATGATTGAGCTTATATGCACTCTGGAGGTAGTAACATAGTCTAGTGTTATATGTATGATACTAGTATAAATTACTTGGTCTTGGTGGGAGTAACTTGGAATGGTCAAAATGCCTACAATACTAGTCCAAGTTACTCTACCAACACTAAAGGGTGTCTAGATACATTCGTTTCACAAAAGCCATGACATCTTATATGTTGAAACAGAGGGAGTTCTATCTAGACTACTCATAGTGACATTGTCATAGCTATTATCATATAATATGATTCAAGTTACTATATATATGTACTATAACCATGTTAATATGATCTGGAAGTCTATCGTGCACCTGTTGTTTGATTGCTTAATTCGTTACCTCAATAGCTACTCTACATGATGTACATATAGAGTCTATTGCCAATTTGATCCTTTAGTTTTCTCATCATTAAAGCATTGTAATGATTTTCTTAACATAAACGGTCAGAGAACTTCCCTGTCAAGGCAAACTCCGGGTTTGAGCCCCATCAGTCCCAAACTAGGGATGGCAATTTCTGTGAGAAATACAATGTTTGATTAATAATAAACAAGGGATTTTCATCTATACATGATCAGATGATCTTGCGAGTTTAATATTAGCCACCATATGGTTCAATTGGTTAAGGTTCCTATGAATTTTTAGTTGACTTGTGATTGCATCGATGCTATATTCTGACGTGGTTCCTAGACATACATTGTTTAAATACTTCATTAACCTTGCAAGGTGCACAATGTATCATTTGCTTGTTTATCTACCGGATTTTCTTGCCTATTTATATGTACAATGATACTGTCAGCAGTTGGAAATACAATAATTGTAGGCATTACAAAGAAGGTTTGTGCTACTTTTTGGATGCATCCAACTATTGTTTTGGCAGCAAATGACCCATCTCTTTGTTTCTCTTCTTTTTTTATTTACTGGCCCGACGATCAAAATATTTGAATAATATGGCTACTGAAAAGGAATGGTTGATATCTTGTTTGTCTGAAATGATTCATGTAGTCTATTTAAGACACTTGGTCTATTGCTTGTTTTTCCAAGGTACTAGCATAGTTTCCTGATGATTAAAGCAATGCCACCTGTGGTTGGAGGTCACTTTTTTTGGGTAGTTCGTACTATAGACCAATTTTATACGCTATTCTTATATTTTAGGTTAATGCTTTGTTGTCTCGACCAGTTCTAAGCAGCTAAAGGAATCTCATGCACCTCTTTTTGTTATATTTCTATATTTCCATTATGCAGTGATATGATTAGTTTATGGGGGAAAGAGTGGAGTTGCTTGATTCCCTACATTCATTACCCCACTAGTTCAGTTAGTCTACATGAGACACACATGTTGATGGCTTGATTTGTTATATTAGGACAATGCCAATTTTGAAATTCTTTGACAACAAACATGGTGTTTTTTCGCCTGCTTTGCTGCTCTAACTTAATATGTCTTAATTTCAGCATGCAAATAACCTATAGTGTTTGTTCCAGAGTGGCTATGATACTGGCAAATGTACGCTTTGGTCTGGGACATTGACAGTTCTTGTTATTCCAGAAAGAGATGTACGAGGCACATCATTGATTGTTCCTGGCCAATGATGAATTTGAATTATTTTACATAGAAGATTGCCGCCAGTTAGCTGGTACACTATGCTGACATGTTTTTCTTGTTTCAGGCTACACATGAAGCTATGGGGGCAGAAGGGAGGAATCCTACGTTAAGTATTGCGGTCATTTCACAAAGCAGCAGTGACAGTGATTATTGCTTGCATTGGCCCACGATTTTAGTTTTTCTAGCAAAAAGAGGTGTTACAGCTGCACTCCAAACAATTGATTTAATTGAACAAGAAGTAGAGAAAATAGATGGAATAATCACGATTACACGTGAACATATACAAGAACTGAAAGATCGACAAGATTTGACGGACCGTCTACTTGATAATCTCTTCTACAACTGTCATGGTATGCTTGTTGTTACTTATACGTGGATGTAATCTAAAACCCTGTTCCAACACATTTCTCGCGATGTCTCTGTAATACTTCATCTTGTTTTTGTTGAAACTCTGGTCTGTAATAAATTTCAAAAAATATTTGTTGATATAATAGGGCGATCCTAGCGCGGCCATTAGTGGGCTGGAATATTAACGGACTGTGTAAAACCAGAATTTTGCCATAGTTATAGAATACACAAATATGCTGGACTGTAGATGGGCCAAATAAACACTAAAAGGCTGTAAGTTGCAGGTCAGAATATTGGTGGACTGTAGAACAGTAACGAGATGCCTGCAGGCCTTAACAGTGCCTGAACTTCTGGCACAGGCCCCTAATGGGCCGCATATTTACCTACCAAAGTGGGCCTTCTTTAGGCCAAAACTATAGCGGGCCTGAAATCGTACGGGCCATGTATGGATTCATTAATGGGCCACGTCAAACAGTACACGATGTGAGAGTAAAGGGCCATAATCTTATTGGGCTCTCCTCATGGGCCGGCCCACTTAACAAGTAGCAGGCCTTGTTTGGGCCAGGCTTCTCCCATGGTTTATGTGACCGTTAACGGCGGGTGCCATGTGGCATTTTGTATGACGTTAGTAGTCAACGTGGCTGGCGAACAGATCTACGACGGAACAAGTTTTTGTGCCTGGAGGGTGCAATCCATCACGGTAAGAAAAAATTTGTGGTAGATTCTTTTATGACGGGGCTTTTACCACGAAGGGAATCCGTCATAGAAGACTTTTTAGCCATAAAAACCGGGCCTTCTGTAACTACCTCGGTGAATTACGCTCTTAGTTAATGCCTGGATGAACGAAAGTGGTTAAAATAGTACGGTGGGGCCCAGGGCCACTCACGGTAGACCTTTCGGCCGTCCTAAGCACTTTCAGACAACGGGACAAGAACGAGCGGCGTAATCGGCAGGAGAAGGGATCAACTACATACACAAGTGAGTATGTATGCAAGACACATACAACTGTCCTCAGAGCCATTCCATCTAAAAGAAATAGAAATATTGCAACGCCATACAGCAAGATCCAAATGTCTTAGATAGATATAATAATTTAGGATAGCTCCTCATACATCACACATCAGAGTATCAGGCGGAAGCGGAAAACAAGATCCGAGTACGGATAAGAAGAAAATTGGCATAAGATGCCCCATAAATAAAAACATCCCGCCCACAGATCACACGGATCCCCATTCCCGGAATCTCTACACCGAATGATCGTTGCCAACATCATCTGTCTCTTCCACCCAGTATCCATCTTGTGGGTACACCTGTTCATTTGAATCAAACAATTTATCGTGTGAGACCCTAGGGGTACTCAGCAAGTATTTATGCCACTAAAGGGGACACAACCTGGGGTGACGCAATTGCAGCAAAAGATAATACCTAACATTTCTACAGATACTCGCTAACCTTCCGTCTAACCAATGATAGACGAAAGTCCGTGAATTAAGAACAACAGTTATAACAGTATAATTAACAGATCCATCCTCCTCCTCGCTTACCAACGAGGAAGCGGACGAACAACCCCCATCATCCGTTGGCAGTTTTATTAACCATTCCATGAGTATCGCACTATTTACCAGTCAAGTACTTAGGCAATTTAAAAGCGGTACTTTAGTTATACTTGTCTATGATCGAGAAACTGTGCTCCAAGTCGTCCATAACCGCGGACACGGCTTTCAGAAAGATTTACCCTGCAGGGGTGCACGAATAGCAACACACACTCGATCAACCTTGGAAAAACCAAATCAAAACCCAACGAGGCATTCACGACAAAGCAATCACAGGATTCATAAATATTTCAGGGGGCCACCCCATTAAGCTACCCGCAACGAAGTTGGCCGGCTCCGAGACGGACCCAAGGTTTGTGTGGACGGCGGTAAACGACTGGAACCCGAAAATATGACTGGGCTTGTCGATATAGTGAAAACGTGTCACGATCCAAAACAGTACAGGTGCTCCTCGCACAATCTTAAATAAAGCAGTAACATGGCATAAGTACAGTATAGTAATAAAACCCCAAACTAATTGTGGCCCCAAGAAATAAGAATGAATCAAGCTCTGGCTCAGGGGGGTCCATAAGGCCTCCCGGATGTGGATAGTGCGAATAGTCAAGGAACAGGAATCAAGTACTCGGGGTCCTACGGGACACAAGTGAGCATGAAAAACCAAATAGCAGATATTGCTCACCAGTGCCTCTTTCATTAGTTATCCCATTGCTACTCAGGTTATGTTGTTTAGGTACCTCGTTATTCCTCAGACACTCACATACCCTACTCATGCTTTTCTACGACTCGCATGGCTGAAACAACTCCTATAGTAATGGGTCATGGGACCGGAACAAGCTTTGTGTGGTTTAAAAGTAAAGCCTTTGCAGTACTTGGGATTCAATTTAATGCAATCGCGACTCAATGATGCAAGAATAAGATAGAGGCAATAGGTACTGTATGTATGCAAGCATGTGGTAGTGCTTGCCTGGCAGCTCAGTTGAAGCGAGAGATGGATCTGGGTAGTACTCCTGTGATTCCTGATAATTCTCCTGTTGGGCGTCTATTCGAAGAAGAACCAAACAAACAAGGGCCAACATAAATAAAGTGCACAAGCATATGCATTGAAAAGCGTCAAGCAAGCAAGCATGCCATGATGAATGATGCACAATTTATATGGCATTAAAGTAGCATGGCAAAGGTGAGGTGTGAATACAAGAAATAAAGCATTTTATTATTTATTTAACCAAGTTTTATTGTCATAGACAGTTCAGATTTTGAATGATAACATGATGCATGCTTCAATTCAGAACAAGGATTGCATAAATAGAACGGGCTCGTCGCGCTGATCGATTTAGACATAATATTTGTCAAATTTGGAGTTATAAAACAAAAGTTATTAATTAATTAAGGGAAGGGCATTTTATTGTAATTTTAATCATCTCGAAAATTTAAAGTGTTCACACCATATTTTGAAGGGCATATTTGAATTCATCACATTTTTCTGATTCCAAAACATATATTACATGTATTATTTGGATTTGTATTTTAAAAATTATTTAAATCTGAATTGAATTTGAATTTAAATCAATTTGGAAAAGATTTACTTTAAAACAGACTCAGGGAAAACTTTTGTGATTCAGGCGGAACTGACTGGGCCACGCGCGGGGAAAAACTTTTGTCACCGCGGGCTCGGCTAGCCACTGTGACTGCGGGGTGGGCCAACTGGCGCAGGCCCACGTGACAGCCCGGTTACTGTTTCTCTTCGCCACGTTCTGGCGAGGGAATCGGCGCGTGGCGCGAGCGGGGATCGATCCCGGGACGCGGGCGTGCGCGCGGAGGGTGCTAACCGGTGCAGCGGGCTAGGGGAGCTGACAGGGAGGTGGGCGCGGGCTAGATAAGGGGCTGTGCAGCGCGGGGAGGCTGGCAGACTACGACGAACGGCGCGCACGGCGGGCGTTCGACGAAAAGAACGGCAGCGCTAGGGCGGTACAGCGAGGCGGAGCATGTCAGGAAGAAGGAGATGCTCACCGCGGGCTGCCTGGTGTGGTCGGATCGGCCGGGGATGCTCTGGAACGGCGAGGACGCTGGCGCTCTGGCGGCTAGGGTTTAGCGTCGGACGGCGAGGATCTGGCGGTGCTGGGGCTCCCTCCTTCGCGCTGACAGCCATGGGGCGACGCAGGGGAACGTCCACGATCTCCTAGACCTCTTCCAGGACGAGCACGGCGGCTGGAACGAAGAGGAGCGGAGGGTGCTAGCGGCGACCGGCGGCGGGAGCTGTTGTCGGGGAGGAAGAAGGAGAAGACGGGGGCGGCTCGGGCCTGATCTGGGCGAGGCCAGAGAGACGTGGGGAGGGAGGAAAAGAAGGGAGGGGGAGGAGGACAGCTGGGGCACGATAAGATAAAGGTTGCCTCGGTGCCACCTTTTCCCTCTCCTCCTTTTCGAGCACATGGGCGAGCTGGCATGTCCTGGGGCTGGGCTAGCCTGGCGGTAGGGAAATAAAGAGAGAAGAGGGAGTAGATCGGGCTAGGGTAGATGGTGGCCTCGGTTAGGGCTTAGCTAGGGTTAGGGAGAGGGTTAGGGTGGCTGGGTGTGGGCCAGGGAGAGGGTGGCCAGGGTGGTGCCCATGGTAGAGAGAGAGGGGTGTGAGAGAGAGAGGTAAAGAGGAGGAGGATAGGGTTAGGGTTTAGAGAATTAGGGCTAGGAAGAAATTAGAAATAGAAAACTAGGTGTAGGTTTGTTTAGGGTTTAGATTTTTAAGGATTGAGCAAAAGATCACCCCCAAGTGGAACATGATGATTGCTAGGAGTAACATGAGATGATGTGGAAGAGAATAGCAAGAAAAGAAAAAGAAAGGAAATGAGGGACTAGGCCTCATATGGTTCATGCATGGAGAATAAAATTAAGAAGAAAAGATATATATGAGCCCATGATGATGGTGGAGTGGTAGGAGATGTTTTCACAAAGATAGGATCCATTAAAACCAAAGAAAAACCAAAGGAGAGAAAGGTGGTGAAGAATTGTGCATGGCCCATGCAAAAATACTAATGCCATTATTTATTTGTGAAAACAATATTAATATTATGGCATTACTCTATGCATATCCAAGAAGTGGGGATAAAACCAAGCACAAGAATTTAGAGGATTTAACCCACCCCAAACTACATGAGCTAGAATTAATAGCAAAAGAAAGAGAAACAAGCTCATGGTTAATGGGATGGTGGGATTATAAAGTGATGGAAGAGAAAGATGGTGGAATGGAAATAAAAGATATGCCCCAACCTCAACTTGGGCATAGAACAATATATCAATAGCCAAATACAATATCAAGAGGCAAATTCAATTAATAATGCATGTGAGAGAAGAGCCAAAAGAAAAATGGTTTTATATGATGCCCAAATGCAAGGTGGCATGATGACATGAGCATGATATAATTATGATGCAACAATAATATCTATGAAGTAGCCAATATCTTACTAGGACAAGTAGCATTACAATTGTTAGACAATTGGGATGCTACACCTTCAACCATGAAAATCATCTATTCTAAAAGCCAAATTTTCTTGTAGTGAAAGGGATAGCCTTGATCTCCTTGCCTTCTTCACTATTGCTCTCGATCTCCATAGGAACTTCTCTCCCTGACTTCCATCCCTTGGTTTGCGTGTTCTCGAGTATGAATAAGAGATATATTGGTTTCTGGAGGTTATGATTAGAGCGAGAGATAATGACAGTATATAAGGGGGGTCAGAGGTCGGTAAAACTCGCGAGAAACACCAAATTGTCGCCCAAGAAAAGAATCTTGACGAAACAGGGAAATATATCACGGAGTTGGAAGAGTCCTGCCATGTAACGACCAACTATATGGGCGCGGCCCGTATAGCTCCAGTCGTATAGTTGGTTCCGGGCAGATATTTCCAAATATCTCTAGTCTAGGCCGGTTAAGTTATGACTCAGAATCGACAATAACGTGTTTTTTAGATGAATAACGAAAAGGCAATCGTAAAACGTCTGGTAGTTTAACGACTAACTATACGGTCGGAATATTGGCTTCGGTCGTATAGTTGCGACCATATAGATATATACACCAAAAATTAAAAGTGCCTGAGAGTTCAACGACCAATTATACGGCTATAATTATTTAATCCGGTCGTATAGTTGTGCCAGTATAGTTCCAGACATCGAAAACAATTTTGCAAAGAAGATAGAGAGAGTTTAACGAGCAACTATACGGTGGGAGCTTCCTCTCTGGTTGTATAGTTCCCCCCGTATAGTTGGTAAAAACCCTCAAAAACTTCAGAAAACACATGGAATTCAAAGGTCAAAGTTTTAGGAGTAAAATCTGTGAAAAATAAATCACTTTTAGAGAAAGAACACTTACCTTGATCTTACTCTTTTCTTATTCAGGGATGAAAAACTCCTCTAACAACAAAGACTTATTCTCTTTTGAAAGAAATAACCTTACTTCATTGAATAATTCTCGTAAACGAAAATCACAAGGACTAAAGTTCCTCTCAATAAGATTGGTCTCTTGCTGGGCAAACATGGACACTGCATTCAACATCTTTATTTCTTGCCTCTACATAATCTACAACTCAAATTCTTGAAGTAAATGAATCCAACGGATCAGTCTTGGCTTATGGTATTTCCTCTCATGGAGTTCTTTTAAACCATCATGATCCGTATGAACTTTCACTTTTGCATTTACTCTATAAGAACGAAATTTATCACAAGAGAAAAATACAGCGAAAAGTTCCTTTTCTTCCTTAGGATAATTCTTTTGAGCACCATTAAGAGTTCTAGTAGCATGATGTATAATATTAAATCTGCGACCAATGTGTTGTCCGAGAGTTACCCCTACAACATCATCACTAGCTTCACATATTAAGTCAAAAATCATATCCCAGATATGAGGTTAAATAATAGGAGCACAGGATAAAGCATTCTTGAGTTTATCAAAGGCTATAAGACATTTATCATCAAAATTAAATCTTACTCCCTTTTGCAGGAGGTTAGTCAAAGGTTTAGATATTCCAAAGAAATTTCTAATAAACCTTCTAATAAAAACCCACATGACCAACAAAACTTCTTATACCCTTAATATAAAAAACAACATGGCCTCAACCTTAGCTTTAATTCCCTTACCCGATACCTTATGTCTACGGACTATACCTTCTTTGACCATAAATGGCACTTCTCCCAGTTTAGAGCAAGATTGGTTTCTTTGCAACGCTGAAAAAATCTTTTGAGATTATCCAAGCAACTAGTAAATGAAGTTCCATTGACAAAAAAGTCATCTGTAAATACTTCCATTATCAATTCTATAAAATGAGCAAAAATAGCAATCATGCATCATTGAAAAGTAGCTGGAGCATTACATAAACCAAAAGGCATACGTCGGTAAGCATGTAAACCATAAGGACTAATGAAAGTTGTTTTAAGTTGGTCATCCGGATGAACAGCTATTTGAGAAAAACCAAAGTATCCGTACAGGTAGCAAAAATGAGTGTGGTTTGCTAACCTTTCCAAAGTTTGATCTATGAACGGTAAAGGATAGTGATCTTTCCTAGTTTCTTTATTCAGTTTCCTGAAGTCTATGCACATCCTATGCCCAACAATAGTTCTAGTAGGTATCAATTCATTGTTTTTTCATTAGGAACAACAGTAAAACCGCCCTTCTTAGGGGCACAATGAACAGGACTTACCCATTCACTTTCTTTAACATGATAAGTTATACCTGCGTCCAGTAGGCGTACAATTTATTTCCTTACCACTTCCTTCATTTCAGGCTTCAATCTTCTATTAAATTCCGCAATTGGTTTAGCACCTTCTTCCATGAATATTCGATGGATGGTTATCATGGGACTAATGCCCTTCAAATCATCCATTGAGTACCCAAAGGCTTTACGATGCTCCTTGAGTATTTTCATGAGTTCTTCTTCTTATTCTCCTAAAAGTTTAGCACTAATAATAATAGGAAATTTATTTGTACCATCTAAAAACCTGTATTTAAGATTATCTGGTAGAGTCTTTAACTCTGGGGGTGGTAATTCATCGTCCCCTCTCTTTTCACTATAAGGTTGTATATGCGACGAGGTCATCAATGAGGCGTAGAAGTAAATGTAACAGGACAAATAGTTCGAGGCACTTAGGTTTATTTATTCGTAGAATAGCAGGAGGTACATTGTTTGGATAAGTAGCCTGGCTGAGTAGCCTTATTGTAAAGTAAAAACATCTAGGGGTAGAAACGTAGCAGTTGCACAATGGTCTATGTGTTGGATTATTCTACTCTGCTCTCTACGTCCTTCAGGAGATAGGCGCCACCTGGGATTACTTCAGTAATCACGTAGGGTCCCTCCCAGTGGGACGTGAACTTGAGGTGCCCTTTCTGCTTTAGGCACGGGACGAGTTCTCCTTCAACGAAGGACCTTGGATGCAAACATCAGTTGTGGTAGTTGCGGAGGCTCTACTGGTAGATCGTTGATCGCTCTGCCGTGATCTCGTGTGCTCCATCGAGGAGGTAGACAGAGTCTTCGAGTGTGGTCATAGATTCGACCTTGCTATAGGCCACAATCCTAGGGGCTTTGTAGCGCACTTCTGCTGTTAGTATCGCTTCAGCACCATGCACCATGAAGAAGGCATGTAGCCCGTGGCGCTGCTCGGCATTGTGCATAGGCTCCATAGTACAGAGGGTAATTCCTGAGGCCAACAACCAGCTGCTCGTTTGAGTGGTCGAAGGAGTCTCTTCTTGTTGCCGTTGCAGATGAGGTTGTTGGCCTTCTCAACTTGACTGTTGGTCTAGGGGTGTGCCATGGAGGCATAGCTGATGTTGATTCCCAGGTTTTCACAGAAATCCTAGAACTCATTCAAGGTGAAGTTCATCCCATTGTCGGTGATGATGCTATGTGGCACCCCGAACCTGAAGACGATGGACTCCAAGAACTTGACGGCTGTGGCGCCTATCTGATTCGTCACGAGTATGGCCTCGATCCACTTGGTGAATTTTTCGACTACGACCAGGAGGTAAGCATATCCTCTAGGTGATGCTTTTTGCAGATTGCCGAACATGTCGAGTCCCCATTGCGCAAAGGACTAGGCCAATGGTATTGGACTAAGTTCTACGCCTAGTGCGTGCGACTTATCCATGAATCTTTGGAAAGTATTACACTTCTGGACGATGTCCTTGGCGTCACGCATTGTCGTTGTCTAGTAAAAGCCAGCTCGTAGAGCTTTGGTGACGAGGGCGTGACTGCCGGCGTGATAGCCGCATGTGCCTTTGTGTATCTCGAGGAGGATGGCTCTCCCGTCACTGTTGGTGACACATCGTTGAAGGACTCCCATAACGCTGCACTTGTAGAACTCTCCGTTCATAATGGTGAAGGCCTTGGACCGCCGCGCTATGTGTCGTGCATCTGTTGGGTCTTCTAGTAGCTTTTGGGTGAGCAGGTATGTGATGTATGGCTGCGGCCAAGATGGATCGATGAGAATGACCTCCATGGGGCCCTCGGGTGGGGTCCCTTGTTCTGCATCACTCTGCCCTTCGGCTTCTTCTAGTGGCATAGCCCCGAGTCTGTCGCTGTGCCGGATGGTCCTATTTGAGCCTTTGACTTGATGGGGCATTCACAAATCTGCTCGAGGAAAATGCCTGGTGGCACCACAGCGCAAGTCAAGCCTATGTTGGCGAACGTGTCAGCCTCCTCATTGCTTTTGAGCCTATGTGCCGCAGATTGCAGCCATCAAAGTCTCCTTCAAGTGCGTCGTAGAGATTGCGGTATGCGATCATGTTGTCACTCAAAGCATCACAATGGTTCATGGTTTGATTCACCATGAGCATGGAGTCATTGTAGATGACGAGTCATGTTACGCCGCAATATTTGACCATCCGCATCCCGTGGATTAGAGCCTCGTACTCCGCCTCATTGTTGGAGGCGCGGAACTTCATCCGCAGAACATACCTCATCTTGTCACCTTGTGGTGATGTCAGGATGACGCCGGCGCTAGCTCCCTCTTGATGCTTGGATTCGTCGAAGTGCATTGCCCATAGGCAGGACATGTCCGGTGTATCTTGGAGTTGGTTTTCCATCCAGTGGATGAGGAAGTCAAGTAGAACTTGTTACTTGATCATCACTCGTCGCTCGTATGTGATATCACGTGGGGACAACTCGATTCCCCAAAGGGCGACTCGCCCTGTAGCATCAGGGTTGTTGAGGATGTACCCCAGCGGAGCGTCGTTCACCACGACTATGGGGTGCTCCTGAAAGTAGTGGTGTAGTCGCCGCACTGTCATGAAGACACCGTAGGATAGCTTCTGGTAGTGCCGGTACCGCTATTTTGTTGGCGCCAGTACCTTGCTGAGGTAGTAGACTAGGCGTTGTACTCCATGCACTTTTTTCTCTTCGGCTCATTCTACCACTAGTACGGTACTGACCACCTTGTTAGTGGCGGAGATGCATAGCAACACTTGCTCCTTTTCCCTGGGGGTTACCAGCACGAGTGAGGTGGAGAGTAGGCGCTTGAGGTCGTTGAATGCATCTTGTGCCTCGTCCATCCACTCAAACTTTTAAGTTTTGCAGAGGAGCTAGTAGAACAGTAGTGCCTTGTCGCCCATTCGACTCATGAATTAACTGAGCGTCGTAATGTTTTTGATTTGGTAAAATGGATCCACATGTGAATCCTACTATTTAAATGTTTAAAAGGTTTATAAAAGGATTCTGAAACTTTGCCTCATTCAAATATGTTCAAAATATTTTGAATTGAGTAAATATAAGGAGGGTTTGGAGAGAAAGTATTTTGAAAAGGTTTTTCCAGAAAAAATGTGAGCATAGAAGTAAAAGGTCGTAGCCTAGCAACCAGCCCGCCTCCCCTTTTCTTTCCGCGGCCTAGCCGGCCCAACACCACGGCCCGGTACCGCTTCAACAGTTGTTCGCGTTGTCGTCTTCATCGACGACGAGGAAGCAGCTCTATGGCCTCGCCGTCACCGTCGGCCACTGTACGCGCTCCAAGATTCCTGCCTCGTCATCTATAAAACTCAGCCGCCGCAGAGGAGAGCCCCCAGACGCCACTTCCCCTCCCCTTATCCTCTCCTACCAAGGCTAACGAGATCTAGCTTGTTGCCATTGACGCCTTCGCCGTCTCAGGTCGCCCCGAGCTTTGCTGAGACCACCAGCGTGACTGCCTTCATCTCCTTGTTCTCCTCATCTAGTTCATGCAGCTCGACGCGCCTCCAGTCGCCGGAATCGAGAAGTCCCTCCACTGCCAGACACTACCGCTCGCCGTCGATTCATACCTCGCCTCGCCTTGCCGCCAAGCTTCACATGCTCCTGGTGAGCTTCTTGTCCGTGTAGTACCCTCTGTTTCAACGCTCGCTCGCTGTAGCACCACCGCACCGTGAAGCCGAGCATGCCAATGTAGTAGCTCGTCGGAGAAGGAGCTCCGGCGACAATAGAGGGGCGGCGCCACCTCTGTGTGGTTCGCCTCACCGAGCCCTTTCCAACGAGCCCAACCGCGCTAGCTGGGGTGCGCCGGATCACCGTCGGCGACCGCTATCCGGCGGTGCCACCGTGTCCCGTCCATGACGTGGCCACGACGTGGCCTGGGCCCTCCCGTCAGCCTCAGGGGCTAGCTGCCTCTGCGCTGCAAAAAATCGGGTTAGGGTCGGATGATGTCAGGCTAACCTCATATTTCTTTTATTATTTTCAGAAATGTTTTAAATAAGGAAGATTGTGATATAATCTTATAAAATTCATAACTAATTCATATTTAATCAAAAAAATACCAATAATATATCAAAATGATCAGAAAAATGAGTTTAGAGGAACATCGAACCCCCCTAATTGCATATGGGATCGATGGAATGCCAAACTCTCAGCCCTCCAAACACATTTAAATCGACGCTAATCATAGGGTTTCCATGATAACTTTAATCTGACATATCATTCCTGTGCTTGTGCATTGCATGGTTCGAGATGTTGATTGTTGCCTTTCTTTCCGGCATTGCTTCTTCGCGATAGGATCGGAGCACGAGACCGAAGTCAACGATACCGAAGATCCATATCTATCTACTGAAGGACAAGGCAAGCGTAGCCTCTCATTCTGAACCTATGTTTTACAAAGTATCTACTTTCTTGCTATATTGCACACGATTCCAATGTGGTCTTTTGTCAGTAGCTAGAGTTACCTATCTACTGCATAGTTTCCCTGTTGTATCCTTATACACCTGATCCACAGCTCCTAGCATACCTAGGTCTGGCATGTGAGCGTTGCTAGAGCTTCTTAAACGATCAAGCTTAGCCATGCTTAGTAATTACGCCTGAACCATCCTGATGATGATGAATAGGAGATGCCAAAGAATCTAGAAAGGTAGGAGATGGAGACTTGATCGGAGGTGACGAATAAACATGCTAATGCTTGTATGGGGGCCACGTTGTGTGTGGTTTTTTTGTAGTGCAATGCTCGCCACCATTAGGAACCGAGATGAGCGTATTGCCACACGGTGCCTGGAAAACCCCTCGACTAACTAACTTGCCTAGTAGATTCCATGAGTCACATAGTTCGGGCTTTCCTTTTGACATAAGCATTGAAAATGTTTTCGAAAGAGGAGGTGAAGGAGGTGCATCATAATAGGTAGGTAAGCGTGGCCAGGTTTCCTTGGGGTAGATAGCGCCCCTGATAAACCAACCCCGCCCTCATCTCTAGGGACCGGCTTCAGGATTTGACCTGTTACGGTGGAACCCTCCTTAGGGCGTGACTCATGGTCTCGGCGAAAGCAAGGTAAAGGTCATCGTCAACCACCCTCTGGTGGCCCTCCAAGGAAGAGGGCTAATAATATTTGGCACTAAGATTCGGTTGGTACGTGTGGGTAAAGTTGTACACCCCTGTAGGGCTAAATCTTTTCGAAAAGCCATGTCCACGGTTACGAACGCTTGGTGACCGAATTCTAAGATCATAGATAATGTTAACTAAAAGTAAAACTTGTTGATCCACGTGTGCTTAAGGGTGCTTCCTCGGGGGTTCAAGGGGGTGATCCTAGATGAGGAGTTCAGATGTACTTGGTTAACAAGTTTGGATGTTCAAGATGGATACGTCGCTCTCTTATCTCGTTTTGAAAGTATTCTGTGTAGACGGGCCTCTACTCTCTCTTATTTACAAATAAAGTTTGCTTTACACAAAAGAAATCCAGAGAAAGCTTTTCTAGCCAGACCATGTAGGTACTAGGTTATCTAAGTCTTGCGAAGTACATTCTCGTACTCAGGCTTACGCCATTGTTGTTTTTCTTCAGACGATCTAGTCGCAACTGAAGGTGACTTCTACGTTGACATTAACAAGTAGTTAGGGATCTCAAGTAGCAGCCTAAGGACTATGGGTTGAACCTCGCTTATGTTTATGGCCTCTTAGGCCCTTTGATAAGTTTGTTGTGTAGAACAACATAATTTGGTGTAATGATGGGTCTGTGACCCCCGGTTTGTAATAATGCGATATCGTACTCTGTTAAGAGTTGAAACTTATGTTGTCGTATCCCTGTGTTCTGTAATGTTACCGAATTATATACGGTGAGTCTTTGAGGTTGGAGTTAAGTTTACCTCGGAGGTTAATCCGAGGTTTGTTTAACCCTAATCCCGGGGTGTTACAGGTTTTGGTATCAGAGAAGGACTGCCTGTAGGAAACCCTAGTATTGGTCAATGTTGAGTCTAGAAGTTGACAAAACTATTTTAAGCTTGAAAACTATTTGCAAAAACTCCTCCTATGATTCTTTTTACTCCTACCCTGGTGTGATTCTAATGCTAGAGTTTTGTTATCCTATTTGGTTTGAAAAGGTTTTCATTCCTTATCCCTAATTTCGAACTTTTAGGATCGTGTGATCCGGGTTGTTTTTCTAAGTACTCCGTAACTAGTTGCTATTCTCAGGCTGATCAACATATCTCAATTCTGCTTGATGCATAACATCTTAGCACTCCATTGTTATGGTTTGTAAGTCAGCTGGTTAGTGTATACGTTAGTATGCTTTGATACTACCATGCTTGATGAGATGATATGTTCTACATCCAGTACCCTTTGTCTTTGAATCCCTAGGCTAACGCCTTCTGTTTTACAGGATGGGTGACACTTCTCGAGCTCGCACCCATGATCAAGTTCATGGGCAAGGAATGAGGATGATCCTTCTAATCTTCCTCCACCACCATCAATGGTTCATCTCATGGCTATGTACGAGACCAATTGTGTTAACAACATGAGGCTCCTTGAAATGATTAGGCGCAATACCTAGTGCCCAAACACCGGTTCCATGATTGCTGAGGGGCAGGAGGTCTCCAAATACGACAGAATGTAAGTGCTGCAGAAATAAATTATTTAAGCTACCACACTCCACGAAGCAGCAACTTATTTCAGATGCTCCACAACGACATGCCAACATAAACACCAATGTTCTCACCGATAATGCCCAGATGAGGAGGAAATCGGTTCCACTTTCTAGCCTAATCTTGAGCCCGTCTATCTCACCGCCTCTCTGCTCCTGTATCCCCTTCATCTGGCGAAGCTCCCGGATCTCCAGTAACCGGGTGTACGTGCTTCCACTTTATAAATTGTGGTTGTGCCATTTGCATGCAGCACAATCCACGTAGATTACGTTTAAACAAACCACCAATGTCAGAATACACTAGTAGAAAAGGTGTCTTTGGTCCACGGTCACGTTCCCAATCTAGGACAGGGATCTAAATCGAGGCAGAAATTGATCTAAATCACAAATTCTTCCACAAGTTAATCGAGACAGAGATCTAAATCGAGGCATTTCATTACTTCAACCACAAATTCTTCTAAACAAAGGTGCGATTTCACATCCTACATTAATTCAACCACTAGTCAACAATTTCACTTCCGCTGCCACTGTCCTCCGAGCCGCGGGCTTCCTTGTAGCTGTCGGACGGAACCTCCACGATGTCCGCATTGTTCGCGAGACAGAGCACCTCTTCGCGTCGAACGGCAGCGATGACGGTGTACTTGGTCTGTCTAGGGATGGACCAGAACATCTCCCGCCCTTCTCGGTTCCGGAGATCCCGGTGCACCACGCGCCCGTCAACGATGCGGTTGCCAATCTTGGCCTTCCGCTCCTTCTTGAACAGCGGGGGCCAGTATGGGCTGGCCGCCACGTACCGGGACAGCGCCCTCTTCCACACGGGTATCTGGCGGCGATGCGCCGCGAGTTCGCTCTCCATCTCGGCTTCGCTAGGGATCGGAGCCACCAGCACCCCCGCAGAGCTGATGCGCCATCCGTGGGGCACCGTCGCGGCTGGCGGCGCGAGGATGTCAAAGTTTGCGTACATCACCGCCTCGTAGATGTTCAGATCGAGCATCTCCATGGTGGCACGGTGGAGGTTGGAGAGGGAGCGAGGGGATGGACGACGAAGTGACGATGCGGTGGAGATTGGAGAGGACGAGGAGATGGACGACGAAGCGACGCGCTGTGGCGCCTCCTATTTGTACACGAGGACGATGAAGCGACGGGCGGAATATCCAAGGGGCATTGGTCAGACAAAAGAAGTAATGCAAGGTTAGACAAAAGAAGTAATGTGAGGTCAGAGCAATTTTTTTCCTCCATGGAATCCGGGACCAATAGTTCAGACCGCTAGGTCAACAAGTACAACTTAAAAAGGCACGGAGCATAAGCTAAATAGAACTAGTTATCACACATCTCCTTGATCTTCCTAGTCTTAGCTCGATGCGCATCTTCCTGCGAGAGCAAGGATCGAACCGTCTGCTCCTTCCTTTTAGCATCTTCCTTGCACAGCTTCAATTGTTTCTCTGCATTTTTCCTCATGCACTTATCAATACTCATAGTTGTGAACTGCAGGACTTTGTCCTAGTGGAGATCATTCCTTGCTTGAGTCAGTTCTTACTCTACTTTAGCCTTCAGGGCCAACGTCGCGTCCCTCTCCTTCTCGACTTTGCTAACCTTGTCTTGCACCCACCTGAGATCTCACTTATGCTTGGTCGGGTCAACTGGTTCCCATAGCTTCATCTCAACACTATCAAGAAGTGAGCTGAATACGGATTCTTTCAACTCGACAGTCATTTCCCGTAGTTTGTCCAGCGTTTTCTGCATCGATTTGGGCCACTCTAGATCTACCCATTTGACAACACCGCAACTTCCGCCTTGAATTATTGCACGATGTCCTTGACACCGTAGAAACCTCCTGCCTAAATTTCGTCCTTCAAACGCTACAAATTCAGCAGGCACATATCCATGTTTACATACCAGAGGACTGTCTTCATCCGCTAAACCGTGATAGTCGGAGTCATACAACGTCTAGTTGGCCTAACACATCATACGCGCATGAGTAAACATATTAGATCTAACTCAAAAAATAGATAATTGGCCACAGATGATAGAAATAGAGATGAGACGACTCACATCGAAATCACCTTCCCTATCGTCACGACACGTTTCCTCGCCGTCTCCCCTTGAACCCCTGGCGAGAGGGGAGGGGGTGGCTGCCGGAGAGGGGATTGGAATGGAGGTGCCCTCGGCTTGCGGCTACGATAGGATGGGTGTGAAGTGGGGAAGTTGTTTTGAGGGTAAGGAAGACAAGTACGGGGAGGAAGAGAAGTAATGGGGACGTGACACTAGGATGTGGCCCACTGAACTCGTGAGACGTGACACTCGCAATAGGGGAGCGCCCGGTGTTGCCAGTTTATCCAGAGCAAGCGTGGCCAATCATGCCGCAGAACATCCTACTCGCGGATCGCTCTCACGAAGATCATCCCAATCGTCCAAGCGCCCCCATCGAATGGTATGTAACAATCATCAAGCAGAACAACTGTGTTAGGGCGTGCCTTCTAGAAGACTCGGTCTAACGGCTACCCATGCAATGACACTGGTGTATCCATGTGTGGTTTGTGAAAAGAACAGACATCCAATCACACTAGGTGCATCCATATGTGGTTTATGGAAGTAACAGATGTCGTGGTGGTGTCACGGCAGATGCCATGTATAGGCTAAAGGTGGGGACTAATACTCGCTAGGGGAATCCAGGGAGGGATAGTGAAGTGATTCTCCACACAAGAGCTTGTATTGATTTGCCTCCAAGCTTACAAGTGCTCCTAGAGCTGTATTGGCGAGAGGAGGAAGAAAGAGCTCCCTTACTCTCACCCACAGATCACACCTGAAACCCTAGCCCGAAATTGAATCATAGAGCCATTCACCCCCCTACAGAAGCCCTAGCCCCCTTTTATAGAGGAGGCTCAGTTCCTGCCTAGGGCATATGTGGAGGCATATTCCTAAGAATATGCCTCCTCTCAAAGTGGCAAATTGACCGGGGTGCTTTTTCCCCCTCGTCAGCTATGCTTTAGCTACGTGAGCCACGCCCCGCCCTTCGTCAGCTACGCTTTAGCTCGTCAGCTGACACGGGCGTCGTCACGCTTGTCGGCCACGCCCCGGTGGTTCAGTCCTTGCTCGCTTCGCTCAGGCAGTGCGTACCGGGGCTCCTTTTGACCCGCGAGATTCCTTCCTTCTCCTAGAAGGTTACTGCGACCCGGACGATGGTTCATCCGGCCACACCCTTTTCCTGCATACAGGTTAGACATACACTTCCGACTTACCGCTTAAGTCGGATGAGACCTAGTTAGGCGAACGCCCCCAGGTCCGGATTACCCCGTGACTCGTCCTGCCTTGAGGTGACCCGGCCAGCATCTGCTTTGGCCTTGCCGAACCTCGGCTAACTCGGCCTTTATACCCCGGCGTGACCCTACCCGCGGGTATCCCCCCAACATTAGTGCCCGAAGCTGGTGCGGTCTTTGCTGCCTTGGCCGCTAAGGCCACACCAGGTTCAATCTTGTGGCCCGGTCGTTATTGCCGAGTTACCTCTTTACCTCGGTTTGTATGGATTTACGTTCCCTTCGCACATTTCAAGTTTTCACTTGCCGGCCGGGTTACCACAGTTCCATCCGGGTCTTGCTTCCTTCTCTCATACGCTAACCCATGTGAACGGTAATCATTGTGTTGTCTTATTTTAAGGGACGGTACAGTAATCGCCGCAGTAACCGTCAGTCATCACTGTGGGCGGGTCACGTCACGCCTGCCCCCTCGTTTACCGCATCAGTGCGTCACGTCCCAGGATTCTTTCCGCCCTGAGGCCTTGCGTGTGGCTCCTTACTGATTGGTCTGGACGGGTAATACACGGCCACAGCGTGTGGTCAGTCCACAGGGTGCGATCCCACTCGCCGCTTACGTGGGGGTTAAATAGTGGAGGCGTGCATTCCTTAGGATTTTTCCCCTCCGCACGCCTCTGCCTGCTGCTACTCTCCTTCGTCTTCCTCACGACTGCGCGCCCGCCAGTACTGCCAAAAAAACAGCGTCGCCACCGCACTTCTCCGTTTCACCTCTACGTCTCCATCACTGCGACGTCAATCTCCCGCTACGGGTCCTCGCCAATCCAAGCCGTTGTCCCCGCCGCCTCCAGCGCCAGCGAGGGCTTCGAGGAGCAGATGACTGAAGAAGAGCTCGCCATTGCTGAGCAAGACATGGAGGAGGACGCCGCCGCTAGGGACCGCGGCGCATGGGCCGGCTCCTGGGTCTGCCAGGACGATCTGGATTGGCTCTACCGGACCAGACGCCTCCCTGCCGGCGTCGCCGCTCGCCTCGCCTCCGCCGAGCTAGCTCCTTCGCCCAACCCCGGGGAGTTCATTGTGTTCCTATCTCATTTTCAGTGGGGCTTCGGACTCCCGGTGAGTGACTCCTTCCATGATTGGCTCAGCACCTATCATCTCCAGCCACACCATCTTCCGGCCAATGCCATTACTTCCCTCTCTGCTTTCGCCTCTACGATTGAGGGCTACGCCGGATTATGGCCCACAAAGGAGCTGTCCGGTTTTTCGCCCTTCGCCGCAACGTTATCCCCGACATTCACGCTGACCCGGAGGACAAGCAGCTCATGCAGTTCGGAGCAACCTCCATCTCACCCCGGAGGTTTTCTGTTTTCCCTCGGGTCACAAGGCTAGAATCCTCCAAAGGTTGGGCCCGGACGTTCTTTTATGTCCGGAACACAGGCACCAAAGATTTGATCCGGTTGCTTCCCTATACCCCGGGTCCGCCGAACCCGGATCTGTGGGACGCCGTTCCGAAGAAACCTACGGCCCTGGCCAACCAAGTGAGGAAGAGGTTCGCGGAGCTGAAGGAGCTCGGGTTGCGCAACGAGGATGTGATGATCAATTTCGTGCGCAACCGAATCTCCCCTCTCCAGAAGCGCACCCACAAGGTGTGCCATATGAGCTACGACCGCGATCCCAACCGGACTTCATCTTTCGAGCTGAACAACACGGAGATCTTCCGTCGGGTTAAGGCTCTTTTCACCACTCAGAAGGATTTCTCCCCTGATTGGACTTGGGGGATTGAGCACTTCTGCCGTGACCGGCTTCCTCCCATGGTGAGTTTCATGTAGCAAACTTACCACGGACCAGTTACTTGTCTATTATTGTTGCATTTCTGATTCGTCTGTTTATTCTTTTCCTCAGCTATTCCTTCAGCAAACGCTCGAGGACGACACTGATCTGTCCCTTAAGTGGGCACCGGACCGGGAGACTTCGGACGTGGAGGAGCTGGACCAAGAGATGTTTCTCCCCATGAATGACGCCACGAAACGACCCACGGTAACTTCTCTTCTGCCAGAGATTGGCCCGATGATGAAGATTACTCGGATATCCAGATAATTGAACCGTTTGAGGCTGTCCCCCTTTCTTTTGCTTTTCCGCCATCAGCTCACGCCGGTGGCCATATCCATGAGGATCCTCCTCTCGCCACGGGCGAGCCAGTTCCGGTGGCGCCGAAGAAAAAGCGCGCGGCCTCCTCAAGCTCTTCCTCCGGACCTTCCGAGCCCGCTAAAAGGCGAAAAAAGGCCCCAGTACGAAGGGCTCGGAAACCCAGAGCAGCCGAAACCTCGGATGCGTAAGTCCTTCTTTCTTCTATAACTCGTTCTTCCTTACCTCGTCGTAACTTTCCTTCTGACGTTACCTGATCTCACAGGGCTTCGGTGGAGGTCCCTCAGAGTGGGTCTAGTATCTCATCGCCTCTCCGGGCCAGCCCCTCGCCTCGTCGCGACGACGAGCCACGTCCGCTGAGCCCCATTCCGGAAAGCTCTACGGCCGCTCCGAATCAACCTGGGGCGGGGGAAACTGGCCCAACCAGAACAACGGCAGCCACTACCTCGGCGACGCCACAACCAGCAGCCTCCAAAGCTACTTCGACTCCAGCATCTGTTCCAGTACCAGCAGCCAAAACAGCACCAACTCCAGCCTCGTCAGCAGCACCAACCCCGGGAGCGAAAACATCCGCGCCAGCAGCAAGTCCACCAACGAAAGTAGTAGCGCCCAGTTCCTCTGCATCTTCCGAGTCCTCCCAACCTCGGCAGGGGAAAACCACTGCTACGGCTTCTTTTTCCAAGCAAGCCAAGGGAAAGAAGACTCAAGACGTTACCAAGCCCAGCACTACCGAGCCTGGGCAACGTACCCTTGAGTCCATGCTCCCCAAGAAAACACCAGCGGCAAAGGACGCGCCTGCCGAGCCAACTGAGTCTCAGCAGTTGGTTCTGCATACCAGCCCGGCCCTTGCCTTGATGGAGAGGAAGGAAGCACACGCTAAGGGTTTAGTGACGCCACATATGCCCTCAGGCGAACGGTACCCCCCAAGCTTGATGGAGTTCGTCATGAACTGGAACAAGGCCGAGGTAATCCAGGAGTCTGATCAAGTGAATACCGCCGCCAAGGCCATTAACCTCGCTGGACGGATGATGGAGGTACGCCGTTTTCTCCTTCGTAAATTGTAGATAATAACCATTAGTCCCCGAGCCTCCGGGGGAGTAACTTGTTACTCGGCCATATGCTCTTTTATAGAACTAACGTAGCTCCATAATAACTTCGAACATGCACACACCTAGAGCCGGGTTAAGTTCCACTTGGCCTGGATTTTAGTACACTTCAAACATGCACACACCTAGAGCCGGGTTAAGTTCCACTTGGCCCGGATTTTAGTACACTTCGAACATGCACACACCTAGAGCCGGGTTAAGTTCCACTTGGCCTGGATTTTAGTACACTTCCGCACACACCTAGAGCCGGGTTAAGTTACACTTGGCCCGGATTTTAGTACACTTCGAATATGCACACACCTAGAGCCGGGTTAAGTTCCACTTGGCCCGGATTTTAGTACACTTCGAATATGCACACACCTAGAGCCGGGTTAAGTTCCACTTGGCCCGGATTTTAGTACACTTCGAATATGCACACACCTAGAGCCGGGTTAAGTTCCACCTGGCCCGGATTTGATTACACTTCGAACATGCACACACCTAGAGCCGGGTTAAGTTCCACTTGGCGCGGATTTTAGTACACTTCGAACACGCACTAGGTTGACTTAAGTTTCTGTCTCTTTTTCAGGTGACCACTAACCGCCGAAGTGCCGAATTTCAGCGCTTGTTGTATACACATAAAAATCTTCGCACGAAACAGGCTGCACTCATTGCTGAGTATGAGAAAAGGGGTAAATTTCTTTCACACTCCTTTCCTCATTGTTCACCCACTTTACTTGCCGAATGAATCTGATTGTTCGGTTTCCGCAGCTGGGGTGGAAGCTGAAAACAAAATCATGCGAAAGAACTTGGAGCAGATCAAGGGTCGTCCTTCTTATCTGTTCCTACTGTGCTTCTCATCCTTTTACCTCCTTGGCTCGGCAAATATTCATACCTCGGCTCTGCCGGGCCAACACACGGTTTCAGCATTGCTTGAAGAAAGTCTGCATGTGCCTGACATGATGCTGCCTTTTCTCGAACAAGCAGGACATCATCAAGCTGAGCTGAAGAAAAAGGATGATGAGCTCATCCTCCTCCAGACCAAATATGATGACATAGCCAAGCTCAAAGCTGAAATGGCTAAAATGAAGGCGCAGCACCAAGCCGAGCTGAAAAGGGTTGGCCAGGACTTCACCGAGGAACGCGAGCGCCTCCAACTCCAAAGTGCTAAGGATCGCGAACTCCTCCAGGAAGCCGAGGTCAAACATGGGTCGGCAAATGCTGAGCTCGAGCAGCTTCGGAAAAGGCGTGATGCTTGCATCAAGGAGTTGACCCGGATTCACAGTCACATCTCTCGTAACTTCTTTTCCTTTATCCGCCTTACTTCTCCGGGTTACGTCTCATGTCTTATTTTCTCAACTTTGTCCTTTGCCTTGTTTCCAAGGCCACTTTCCAGAGGGTACTGCCATTGCTCGTGCTGCCGTTGCCAATTTCCGCCGAGAGAGAGGTACTCCGGTCACTGCTGAGGGTGACCCCATTCCCTTTGACATGGAGGACCTGTTGGTCAGCCTGTCATCTCACGTGGAGATTATCAAGAACTACGGTCGGGACCTCGTCGATGTTTCAGTCCGGATCTTCCACGCCTTCTGGCCCGCCGATGACGCTCCGGAGAGAATTACGCAGCTCGCTGAAAAGCTTTCAGAAGTTGAGACCCAGCTCGACCTCTGGAGAGAATCCGCTGGCCGTGCTGCTGCCAATACCGTCCTTCACCACGTTTTGACATGGTACGAAAAGATAGATCTCAGCCTCCTCACACGGCTACGCACCGGGTCCAAATGGACAGATGACCCGGAGTGGGTAGCTCGGCGCCAGGCTTGCGCCCACAGCCTTATTGAATATTCCCCCATTCATGAATGGACTGAGGGTCCGAGCTTCCTGGAAGCCGCAGGCGAAGAGGAAGTTGAGAACATTGAAGATGACTCGGGTGAATCCGAGGAGGACACTGCTTCGGATATCGAAGAGGGCGATGATGATGCCGAACTCCGTCCTGCTGCTCCTAAGTAAAAACACTTGAAAATTCATGAGATCCCCGGTATGCCGGGTGGAATTGTATTCCAAATACATGTGATATTTTGCTACCGAGTACTTATGCCGGATTAACGTGGGCGTAGTCCCCAAGTTTCTTTTTCTTGTTCGTTCAATCTTTTGGCTCGGCTCGTGTCTACCTTGATTTGGTTTTACAACTTACGAATCCGAGCCTAAAAAATTGTTTTAACAATACTGGGAAACTTTTAGACTTAGCTCGAAAATAAACACGGGATTAGTCCGGAAAATAACCGTCGGCTCGAATAAATTCTTTTCCTTAGTCGTTTTCCATGTGCTACGCAATTCCAAACTTGTTCTCTTGCTTGCCATGAAGCCAATTCTTGTTGGACAGTAGCAAGTCGAAGAGTTGGGTTTTTGGTGCTCACACACTACTAATCCGAGCTAAGTAGAATAACCTATTCCAGCCGATGCACAAATAACAAAAGACAACAAATATTATTAAGGCAGTCCCCGAGTTACTGCTCGAGGTGCCAACATTTTATTGATAAATCCATTGCCGACATACATACTGACATAGGAGATAACGCGGATACATACACTTCTTTGCTAAGTGTAGAAAGGACGAAGGAGAGCTACATTCCATGGAAGTTTAGATTCCTCGCCGGACCTGTCCGCCTTGTTCTTTTCTTGTGGCTTTGCATCTATAAGATAATAAGAATCATTGTGCGATGCTTTGCTCACGATGAATGGTCCTTCCCAAGGGGGGGATAGTTTATGCATTCCAGTAGTACGCTGTACCAACCGGAGCACCAGATCGCCTTCCTGGAAGACCCGGGGGCACACTTTCCGGTTATGATAGCGTTGGAGATTTTGCTAATATATGGCGGATCTGGACAATGCCAGTTCTCTCGCTTCTTCCAGCAGATCAACATCATTTTGCCAGGCTTCTTGCACTTCGGCTTCTGTGTATTGGGTGACTCTAGGAGAATCATGCTCTATGTCGGCTGGTAATACAGCTTCCGCCCCATATACCAGAAAAAACGGCGTATAGCCTGTTGATCGATTCGGAGTTGTTCTTAAACTCCACAGTACTGCTGGTAGTTCTTCTACCCAGCACCCCGCTGATCTTTGCAGCGGCTCAATGAGTCGGGGTTTTATCCCGAATAACACTAATCCGTTGGATCTTTCCACTTGCCCGTTCGATGCGGGGTGGGCTACCGAAGCAACATCAAGTCGGATCCTTTTATCCCGGTAGAAGGGAGCAAATGCTCCTTCCGCAAAATTTGTGCCATTATCAGTTATGATACTGTGTGGATAACCATACCTCAAGATGATACCTTTGAGAAAAGTTACGGCCATAGCTCCATCACATTTTCTTATAGGCTTTACCTCGATCCATTTTGTAAACTTGTCCACCATTACCAAAATGTGAGTCATGTTTCCTCTCGCTGGTTTGAACGGGCCTACCATATCCAGGCACCATACGGCAAATGGCCAAGTGATTGGGATGGTCTTGAGTTCCGACATTGGCATATGCGTCTTTGTGGCGTACCTCTGACAACCATTACATTTTCTCACCAGATATTTTGCTTGCTCTAAGGCGTTTGGCCAGTAGAATCCGTGTCGGAAAGCTTTCGCTACCAAGGCTCAGGATGAGGCCTGATGCCCGCACTCCCCCTGATGTATATCTCGGATGATTTCAAGCCCTTCGTCCGGGTCAACACATCGCTGGAGGACATTGGTCACACTTCTTTTGTATAACTCGGAATTGATGATCGTGTAAGCCTTTGCCCTCCTCTGTGTTTGCCTGGACAATACCTCCTCAGTGGGTAACGTTTCATCTTTCAGGAATTGAAATACAGGCAGTGCCCAAGCCGGTATTTTCCGCACGGGGAAGACGTCCTTGTCTATCTCCATATGATCCACCTGCATAACGTCAACCGGACTACGCTGAGCAGTCCCCGGGTTTTGCGGAGCAGTCCTCGGGTTTCCCGAATCAGTCCCCGGGTTTTGCGCACCACTCCCCGTGTCAATGTCCATGGGCGCTGCTCCGGACTCTGTGTCCTCCGGGATGTAGATGGACTCGGATTCCGGGGATGGCCTGATGGATGGCTTCTTGAGGTGCTCTAATGCTACACCCGGTGGAATTGCTTGTCTGGTTGACCCGAGCTTCGACAGCATGTCGGCAGCCTCATTTTCCACCTGGGGTATGTGATGAAATTCGCATCCCTCAAAGTAACCAGAAATCTTCTGCACGTGGAATCTGTATAGTGCCATGTTTGGATCAAGAGAGTCCCATACTCCGGACACTTGCTGCACCACTAAATCTGACGTATACCAATTTCCTTTGCTACCTTGAGCCCATGCACAAGTGCTTCATACTCAGCGACATTATTTGATGCGGTGAAGTGGATGTGCAGCACGTATTTCAGCTGGTCCTTCTTTGGCGACGTGAGTACGACTCCGGCACCTAGCCCGGTTTTGGTTTTTGATCCGTCAAAGTGCATCCGCCAATAGTTCGGATCTGGAAGTGGTGGTTCGTACTGTACCTCAGCCAAGTCCACGAAAAAGTCCGCCACAGCCTGAGACTTTACGGCTTCTCTCCGTTCATACTGCGGGGCGTAAGGAGCTAGCTCAATTGCCCATTTTGTAGTTCTGCCGCTTGCATCCTTGTTACTCATTATCTCGGATATAGGGGCCTCACATATGACCCGGATGGGATGCTCTTCAAAGTAATGCTTCAATTTCTTGGCGGCCATGTACACGCCATACGCCACTTTTTGATAGTGTGGGTAGTTCTGCTTTGAGGTTGACAACACTTCACTCAAATAATACACCGGCCTTTGCACTGACTTTCCTTCCTCATCACGCTCCACCACTATCACTGCACTTACAACTCGGTTGGTTGCGGCTATATAGAGCAACATTGGCTCTTTGGATAGTGGGGAGGCTAGCACTGGCGCCGTGGCTAACATTTTCTTTAGGTGGGTAAATGCCTCATCCGCCTGTGGCGTCCAAATGAACTTATCCGACTTTTTCATGAGTTGATAGAGAGGCAATGCCTTTTCTCCTAACCGACATACAAACCGACTTAACAAGGCCAGGCAACGTGTAAACTTCTGGACATCGTTAAGACACTTCGGCAGCTCCATTCATTCGATGGCTCGGATTTTGGTTGGATTAACTTCGATACCTCGGCTAGAAACCAGAAAGCCGAGCAATTTTCCAGCCAGGACACCGAAGGTGCATTTTTCCGGATTAAGTTTCATCCGGAACCTCCTTAGGTTTGCGAATGTTTGCCTGATATCGTCAAGGAGCGTTTTGCTTTCCTTGGTCTTGATAACCACATCATCCACGTATACCTGTACATTTCGACCTATTTGGTCATGCAAACATTTTTGCATACATCTCTGGTACGTTGCACCTGCATTACGTAAACCAAATGGCATGGTGCGATAGCAATAAGCCCCGTACGGGGTAATAAACGCAGTCTTTATTTGATCATCCGGATTCAAAGGTATCTGGTGGAAACCGGAGTAAGCATCGATGAATGACAACAGTTCACATCCCGTAGTTGAGTCTATGACCTGATCTATTCTTGGCAGCGGGAATGGATCTTTCGGACACGCCTTGTTCAGGTTCGTGTAGTCGATACACATGCGCCAAACCACTGCCACGTTCGGATCATCTTTCTTCTTTTCCACCAGCACCGGATTAGACAGCCAATCCGGGTAAAGAACTTCCATGATAAATCCGGCAGCTAGCAACCGAGCTATCTCATCCCCAATGACTTTTCTCCTATCTTCGGCGAAGCGGCGGAGAGGTTGCTTCACCGGCTTAGCTCCGGGTCTCACATTTAAAGAGTGCTCGGCCAACTCCCTCGGAACACCTTGCAAATCATGTGTGGACCAAGCAAAAATGTCCCGATTCTCACGGAGGAAGCTGACGAGCTCGCTTTCCTATTTATCACTTAGCCCGGCACCAATTGTTACGGTGCGCTCTGAAAACATGTCATCAATAGGAACCTTCTTTGTATCTTTCGTGGCCTGGAAGGAGACAGTTCCATGGGGGTTACTCAGCGCTGGCATATACTGCTGCGCGGACTGAGCCAATGCCGCCACCTCTTGAATTTTTCTTTTTTCCTGCGCGATCACAAGTGACTCGGCTAAGTTTGATCCGGCCAACGCACACTCCATGGAACGTCGGAAGTCCCCAGCAATTGTAATTACTCCATTTGGTCCGGGCAATTTCATTTTCAAATAGCTTATATGACAACTTGCCATGAACTTGTTCAGCGCTGGCCTTCCGAGCAATGCGTGATACGCGCTTTCCAAGTTCACTACTTTGAACTCTAGATTTTCAGTTCGGCAATTGTTCCTCGTGCCGAACAAGACGTCGACCCGGACCTTGCCTATGGGCTCGCAAGAAATCCTGGGCACAATGCCATGGAAAGTTGTCCTCGTGGCCTAGAGCATGTTCTCCGAAATGCCCAACTTGCGCATTGTGTCCGCGTACATGATATTTTTGCTACTGCTGTTGTCGATCAGTACCTTTGAGAATCTTACGTTGATGTTAGGCCCAATGAATGTAGGATCCAGCACCAACGCATACGAACCAGGGCTCGGCATGAGCTTTGGGTGATCCCTAATGCTCCAAGTGATTTCCTGATCGGACAAAGGAATGTACCTCGTCACTGCCGGCATTACCGCATTCACCTCCATATGCCTATGCTGCAAGCTTTTTCTATCAGTTTCTTCTGTGGTAAATACACAGTAGCTCTGGTGATGCTCCCTGTACTCGTTTCTCCCCTCATTTCCGGGGTGCCTCTGATCCGGCTGCTGCTAATTTTCTACTTGGTGCACTGCATCCCTTCTTTCATTGTTATCATACCTCGGCGGAGGGGAAGGTAACATTAGCTGTTGCGTGTTCGCTCCGGAGAGCAATTGCTGCCAGGGTAATTCTTGCCGAGGCTGATCGTTTCGGGGTGCCTGAGCATTCCCCGAACCACCTTGCTTGATCTTGCGCATCCACTCGCATTGCCTCGTCGTATGACCCGCTGGGCTATTTGGATTTGGCGTGTGAAACTTACACGGCTGGTCCAACATCGACTCGTAAGTATACCTCGGACGGTCCTTCTTTTCTTGCCATTGCTTCTTTTGCTCCGGTGTCCAAGTTTTCTTCCCATCGTTCCTTGGGGTCCACTGACCTCCAGTTTTCTGGCGCTGACTACCCCCTGCTCCGGGTTGATCTTGACTCAAGGCCGCTACTTGGTGCGAACCGTATCGATGGTCCGGACGATCATCTCTCCTTTTTCCTCTGTAATCATTTCTCTGGGACGATCCGGATCCATCCCTCTGATAGTACTCATCGCTTGACTTGTTTGAGGCGAGCCTCAGTTGGGTCGGGTCACCCAATGCATACAAATCTGCGATCCGGATCATCTCTGACAATGTTGCCGGCATTTTCCGTTGCAACTTCATCCATAACTCGCTTCCATACCTGCACCCCTGTGCAAACCATGCTATGTCCTGTGATTCTATCACGCCCTCACACGAATTTCTCACAGTACACCACCGGGTCAAGAACTCCCGGTCCGTCTCATTGGGTCGCTGTTTGCACATAGCTAGGGTTTGTGGCCTATTTGGCCTTTGATACGTACTCGAAAGTTGTTGATGAACATTTCCTCGAAATCAATCCAGTAGTTGATGCTTCTTGGCGGCAAGTTGTTCAACCACACCCTTGCCGGGCCTTCCAACATCTGGGGTACATATCGTACGGCCCATCTCAGGTTGCCCGTGGCAATTTTTACAGCAGTAGCATAGTTTATCAGCCAATCCTCTAGCTTGGTACTTCCGTCATAGGTCTTGGTCCCCCTAGGCAATTGGAAGTTCGGGACTGGTGGCTCTTCCATGATCCGGGGTCCAAAACATGCTGGACCCGGTGGACCCTGACATTCTATCTGTTCCGACCTATATAGTCGATCCAGTTTCAACCTTGCATCGTCCGACATCAAATCCCTGCTTCCCAGTCTCGAACCTATCACATGATAGTCCGGTCTCGGATATCCCGCATTTGCCATTTCCGAGTCACCGTCGTTATACCGGTTTTGCTCTTGCGGCACGCCTTTCTGTTGCATACCTCGGCCGACACTGTGCTCTTGCCTCGGCATGTTCCACTGCTGCAGTTGTCTTGCTCCGGCTGAATTTTGCTGCCCGGCATTGCCGTTGACAACGTTCCTTTGACCGGCGTTTCCTTGGTCACGGTTACCTCAGCCTACTTCGCCTCGGCTCACACTCCGTCGATCATCATTTTTCTGCGCTCCTTTTTCTTTGCCCGCCTGTGTCGGGTCATACGAGACAATCTGTTTGTTCCATCTGGCCGACGTTACCACCTCCTCTCTCCTTGGATCGCCGTGAGGGGACGACGCAGCTCCAGCGGATTTCTCCAGGTTACCCATCGCCGAATGGACGATCTTGGAGGCTCCAGCTCTCTCCGGGTTCGCCCTAAGCATTTCCTCGTTTTGCCTGTTCGCAATCCGAACCAGCTCGTTAACTCGGTTTTGCTGCCTTTGCCGGGCTTCACCCATCAGTCCTTCTAACTCGGATGCAGCTGCATCCGCCGCTCTGAGGTTCTGGGCCGGGGTACTGTACCTCGGCAGCCCCACAGATAGACAGTTCTCTGATTCCTCGATTTCGACATCACCTTCTCTGTTCATCTCGCTCATGAGATTCCTCCCTTTAACTTTTACAACATCAACTTTGTTCGCCTTTGCGTACTCACGCAGCGTCATGTTCAACGATCGCTGGGCCTCGGCTATTTTCTTTGCGCCCTCAAGTATTTTCTGCCGAGTTTCTTCCAGCTCGGCCTGTGCGCGAGCCGGATCTACCGCTGCTACTACAGGGTTTGCCAAGCTATCTATCGCCTCTCTCAGCACGTTCTCCGGCCTCTCTAGCGGAGGACCCCTACCTTTCCTTGGTGCCTTGGGTGTCACTTCCGGATCTGGCGCCGGGTCCTTGCTCGTAACCGCTCCCGGCGCTGTCATCATTACCTCTGCATGGTCCGGGGAACGAGTGATACGTCTCCCGCGAGCCGCAGTGAGGGGCGGTTCGCCTACTTCGAGAACGTGGCGCAGATGAACGCCTAACATGTCCACCGCGACTTAGACCTTGTGTGCGCCGAGCTTGAGGAAGACGCCGTTGCGCGGGAGAGGGCGCGTGCCGAAGCAGCCTGCGTTTTCGCTGACGAAGTCCCGCGCTTCAAAGCGCTGGACGAGCCCGGAGACGATGCGCTCTCTAGTGGTGATGAAGTTTCCCGCCCGGATCTTGACCCCTACTAGCGCTGCTAGCCCCGCGGTGGGCGCCAACTGTCGTGGTGGTGTCACGGCAGATGCCATGTATAGGCTAAAGGTGGGGACTAATACTTGCTAGGGGAATCCAGGGAGGGATAGTGAAGTGATTCTCCACACAAGAGCTTGTATTGATTTGCCTCCAAGGTTACAAGTGCTCCTAGAGCTGTATTGGCGAGAGGAGGAAGAAAGAGCTCTCTTACTCTCACCCACAGATCACACCTGAAACCCTAGCCCGAAATTGAATCGTAGAGCCATTCACCCCCCTACAGAAGCCCTAGCCCCCCTTTTATAGAGGAGGCTCGGTTCCTGCCTAGGGCATATGTGGAGGCATATTCCGGGGTGCTTTTTCCCCCTCGTCAGCTATGCTTTAGCTACGTGAGCCACGCCCCACCCCTCGTCAGCTACGCTTTAGCCCGTCAGCTGACACGGGCGTCGTCACGCTTGTCGGCCACGCCCCGGTGGTCCAGTCCTTGCTCGCTTCGCTCAGGCAGTGCGTACCGAGGCTCCTTCTGACCAGCGAGATTCCTTCCTTCTCCTAGAAGGTTACTGTGACCCGGACGATGGTTCATCCGGCCACACCCTTTTCCTGCATATAGGTTAGACATACACTTCCGACTTACCGCTTAAGTCGGATGAGACCTAGTTAGGCGAACGCCCCCAGGTCCGGATTACCCCGTGACTCAGCCTGCCTTGAGGTGACCCAGCCAGCATCTCCTTTGGCCTTGCCGAACTTCGGCTAACTCGGCCTTTATACCCCGGCGTGACCCTACCCGGGGGTATCCCCCCAACAACAGACATGCAATGACTCTAGCTGGGATATGAAAAGAATAGACATGCAATGACACTGGTGGATCCATGTGTGGTTCATGAGAAGAACACACATCCAATGACACTGGTGGGCTCTAGATGTGGTTCATGAAAAGAACATGCAATGACACTGGTGGATCCATATGTGGTTTGTCTAGAGGAACACACATCTAATGACACTGGGTGTGGTTCATGAAAAGTACAGACATGCAATGACACCGGTGGATCCACATGTGGTTTATGGAAATAACAGACATGCAATGACTCTAGGTGTGGTTCATGAAAAGAACAGACATGAATTGACACCAGGTGTGGTTCATGAAAAGAACAAACATGCAATGACACTGGTGGATCCTTATGTGGTTTGTTTAGAAGAACACACATGCAATGACACTGGGTGTGGTTCATGAAGAGAACAGGCATGCAATGACACTAGTGGATCCTTATGTGGTTTGTTTAGAGGAAAAGACATGCAATGACACCGGTGGATCCATGCGTGGTTCATAAGAAGAACACACAACCAATGACACTGGTGGATCCTTAGGTGGTTCATGAAAAGAACAGAGATGCAGTAACACCGGTGGATCCTTATGTGGTCTGTCTAGAGGAACACACATGCAATGACACCGGGTGTGGTTCATGAAAAGAACAGACATGCAATGACTTATGTGGTGTGTTTAGAAGAACACAAATGCAAAGACACTAGGTGTGGTTCATGAAAAGAACAGACATGCAATGACACTGGTGGATCCTTATATGGTTTGTTTACAGGAACATACATGCAATGACACCGGTGCAGCCATGTGTGGTTCATGAGAAGAACACACATCCAATGACACTGGTGTATCCTTATGTGGTTCATGAAAAGAACAGACATGCAGTGACACTGGTGGATCCTTATGTGGTCTGTCTAGAGGAACACTCATGCTTTGACACTGGGTGTGGTTCATGAAAAGAATATACATGCAATCACACTAGGTGGATCCATATGTGGTTGGTGAAAAGAACAGACATGCAATGACACTGGTGGATCCTTATGTGGTTCATGAAAAGAACTGACATGCAATGACACTGGGTGTGGTTCACGAAAAGAACAGACATGCAATGACACCGGTGCATCCATGTGTGGTTCATGAAAAGAACAGAGATGCAGTGACACCGGTGGATCCTTATGTGGTTTGTCTAGAGGAACACACATGCAATGACACTAGATGTAGTTCATGAAAAGAACAGACATGCAATGACAATGGTGGATCCTTATGTGGTTTGTGAGAAAAACAGACATGCAATGACACTAGTGGATCCTTATGTGGTTCATGAAAAGAACTGACATGTAATGACACTAGGTGTGGTTCATGAAAAGAACGGACATGTAATGACACTGGGTGTGGTTCATGAAAAGAACAGACATGCAATGACACTGGTGGATCCACGTGCGGTTTATGGAAGTAACAGACATGCAATGACTCTAGGTGTGGTTCATGAAAAGAACAGCCATGCAATGACACCGGGTGTGTTTCATGAAAAGAATAGACATGCAATGACACTAGTGGATCCTTATGTGGTTTGTTTAGAACAACACACATGCAATGACACTAGGTGTGGTTCATGAAAGAAAAGACATCCAATGACACTGGTGGATCCTTATGTGGTTTGTTTAGAGGAGCAGACATGCAATGACACCGGTGGATCCATATCTGGTTCATAAGAAGAACACACATCCAATGACACTGGTGGATCCTTATGTGGTTCATGAAAAGAACAGACATGCAGTGACACCGGTGGATTCTTATGTGGTCTGTCTAGAGGAACACACATGCAATGACACCGGGTGTGCTTCATCAAAAGAACAGACATGCAATGACTTATGTGGTGTGTTTAGAAGAACACAAATGCAATTACACTGGGTGTGGTTCATGAAAAGAACAGACATGCAATGACACTGGTGGATCCTTATATGGTTTGTTTAGAGGAACATACATGCAATGACACCGGTGGATCCATGTGTGGTTCATGAGAAGAACACACATCCAATGACACCGGTGGATCCTTATGTGGCTCACGAAAAGAACAGACATGCAGTGACACTGGTGGATCCTTATGTGGTCTGTCTAGAGGAACACACATGCAATGACACCGAGTGTGGTTCATGAAAAGAACAGACATTCAATCACACTAGGTGGATCCATATGTGGTTGGTGAGAAGAAGAGACATGCAATGACACTGGTGGATCCTTATGTGGTTCATGAAAAGAACTGACATGCAATGACACTAGGTGTGGTTCATGAAAAGAACATACATGCAATGACACCGGTGGATCCATGTGTGGTTCATGAAAAGAATAGACATGTAGTGACACCGGTGGATCCATATGTGGTTTGTCTACAGGAACACACATGCAATGACACTGAGTGTTGTTCATGAAAAGAACAGACATGGAATGACACCGGTGGATCCACGTGTGGTTTGTGAGAAGAACAGACATTGAATGACACTAGTGGATCCTTATGTGTTTCATGAAAAGAACTGACATGTAATGACACTAGGTGTGGTTCATGAAAAGAACTGACATGCAATGACACTAGCTGTGGTTCAAGAAAAGAACAGACATGCAATGACACCAGTGGATCCATGTGTGGTTTATGGAAGTAACAGACATGCAATGACTCTAGATGTGGTTCATGAAAAGAACAGACATGCAATGACACCGGGTGTGGTTCATGAAAAGAACAGACATGCAATGACACTGGTGCATCCTTATGTGGTTTGTTTAGAAGAACACACATGCAATGACACTGGGTGTGGTTCATGAAAAGAACAGACATGCAATGACACTAGTGGATCCTTATGTGGTTTTTATAGAGGAATAGACATGCAATGACACCGGTGGATCCATGTGTGGTTCATGAGAAGAACACACATCCAATGACACTGGTGGATCCTTATGTGGTTCATGGAAAGAACAAACATGCAGTGACACCGGTGGATCCTTATGTGGTTTGTCTAGAGGAACACACATGCAATGACACTGGGTGTGGTTCATGAAAAGAACAAACATGCAATGACAATGGTGGATCCTTATGTCCTTTGTGAGAAGAACACACATGCAATGACACTATTGGATCCTTATGTGGCTCATGAAAAGATAGACATGCAATGACACTGGGTGTGGTTCATGAAAAGAACTGACATGCAATTGCACTAGCTGTGGTTCATGAAAAGAACAGACATGCAATGACACCGGTGGATCCATGTGTGGTTTATGGAAGTAACAGACATGCAATGACTCTAGGTGTGGTTCATGAAAAGAACAGACATGCAATGACACCGGGTGTGGTTCATGAAAAAACAGACATTCAATGACACTTGTGGATCCTTATGTGGTTTGTTTAGAAGAACACACATGCAATGACACTGGGTGTGGTTCATGAAAAGAACAGACATGCAATGACACTGGTGGATCCATGTGTGCTTCATGAAAAGAACAGACATGCAGTGACACCAGTGGATACTTATGTGGTTTGTCTAGAGGAACACACATCCAATGACACTAGGTGTGGTTCATGAAAAGAATAGACATGCAATGATAATGCTGGATCCTTATGTGGTATGTGAGAAGAACAGACATGCAATGACACCATGTGTGGTTCATGAAAAGAACAGACATGCAATGACACTGGTGGATCCTTATGTGGTTTGTTTAGAAGAACACACATGCAGTGACAGCGAGTGTGGTGAAAAGAACAGACATGCAATGACACCGGTGGACCCATGTGTGGTTCATGAGAAGAACACACATGCAATGACACTGGTGGATCCTTACGTGATTCATGAAAATAACAGACATGCAGTGAAACCGGTGGATCCTTATGTGGTATGTCTAGAGGAACACACATGCAATGACACCGGGTGTGGTTCATCAAAAGAACAGACATGCAATGACACTGGTGGATCCTTATGTGGTTTGTTTAGAGGAACACATATGCAATGACAGCGAGTGTGGTTCATGAAAAGAAGAGGCATACAATGACACTAGGTGTGGTTCATGAAAAGAACGGACATGTAATGACACTGGGTGTGGTTCATGAAAAGAACAGACATGCAATGACATTGGTGGATCCACGTGTGGTTTATGGAAGTAACAGACATGCAATGACTCTAGGTGTGGTTCATGAAAAGAACAGCCATGCAATGACACCGGGTGTGGTTCATGAAAAGAATAGACATGCAATGACACTAGTGGATCCTTATGTGGTTTGTTTAGAACAACACACATGCAATGACACTGGGTGTGGTTCATGAAAAGAACAGACATCCAATGACACTGGTGGATCCTTATGTGGTTTATTTAGAGGAACATACATGCAATGACACCGGCGGATCCATGTGTGGTTCATAAGAAGAACACACATCCAATGACACTGGTGGATCCTTATGTGGTTCATGAAAAGAACAGACATGCAGTGACACCAGTGGATTCTTATGTGGTCTGTCTAGAGGAACACACATGCAATGACACCGGGTGTGGTTCATCAAAAGAACAGACATGCAATGACTTATGTGGTGTGTTTAGAAGAACACAAATGCAATGACACTGGGTGTGGTTCATGAAATGAACAGACATGCAATGACACTGGTGGATCCTTATATGGTTTGTTTAGAGGAACATACATGCAATGACACCGGTGGATCCATGTGTGGTTCATGAGAAGAACACACATCCAATGACACCGGTGGATCCTTATGTGGTTCATGAAAAGAACAGACATGCAGTGACACTAGTGGATCCTTATGTGGTCTATCTAGAGGAACACACATGCAATGACACCGAGTGTGGTTCATGAAAAGAACAAACATTCAATCACACTAGGTGGATCCATATGTGGTTGGTGAGAACAACAGACATACAATGACACTGGTGGATCCTTATGTGGTTCATGAAAAGATCTGACATGCAATGACACTAGGTGTGGTTCTTGAAAAGAACAGACATGCAATGAAACACCATGTGTGGTTCATGAATAGAACAGACATGTAGTGACACCGGTGGATCCATATGTGGTTTGTCTACAGGAACACACATGCAATGACACTGGTTGTGGTTCATGAAAAGAACAGACATGCAATGACACCGGTGGATCCACGTGTGGTTTGTGAGAAGAACAGACATGGAATGACACTAATGGATCCTTATGTGGTTCATGAAAGGAACTGACATGCAATGACACTAGGTGTGGTTCATGAAAAGAACTGACATGCAATGACACTAGCTGTAGTTCAAGAAAAGAACAGACATGCAATGACACCAGTGGATCCATGTGTGGTTTATGGAAGTAACAGACATGCAATGACTCTAGGTGTGGTTCATGAAAAGAACAGACATGGAATGACACCGGGTGTGGTTCATGAAAATAACAGACATGCAATGACACTGGTGGATCCTTATGTGGTTTGTTTAGAAGAACACACATGCAATGACATTGGTGTGTGGTTCATGAAAAGAACAGACATGCAATGACACTAGTGGATCCTTATGTGGTTTGTTTAGAGGAATAGACATGCAATGACGCCGGTGGATCCATGTGTGGTTCATGAGAAGAACACACATCCAATGACACTGGTGGATCCTTATGTGGTTCATGGAAAGAACAGACATGCAGTGACACCGGTGGAT